>CM023483.1:115730055-116302790 GCA_013339685.2 Hyalomma asiaticum | reverse complement strand
AGCGCCGTCGGGAAACATGAGCTTGTGCAGAATCCCTGGGCAACTGCCAGGTGGCAGCACTAAATCGTCGGCAGAGGCGATTTTTTTCGTGCATCGCATCGCATTTTTAGCGCAGCCTAAGAAACATGAGGTTCTTTAGAATTGCGTATCTGTGCATTTTCTAGTAAAGGAACACACTTCCTAATACTTACGTATTGATTTTGCACCTCAGATATTCGCAAAATTTGCTTTTTTTTCTCGGCAATGTTCACAAGTACGAACGCAGATACCAGTTCAAGGTGGCTGGGCGTTAGGCAAATGCTTAAACTTTGGCCCGGTGGCTGAATCGTGTGACAGCAGACAAACAGACAGACCATAATTTCTGCGTTCAAGTATCCCAAGAAAGACTACCGTCATTAAAGAGTGGAAGGATATTAATTATCATTATTGGAATGCTGCAACTGTTCAGGCACATGTAGCACCCATAACTACTAAAGTATCAGGGTTTGCGAAGCCGTGCACTTCAATGGTTTCGAAGGAAGTTCAGGGGCAGTAAAAGCAAAGCCCCAAAACTTGCCTCTATTTATAGAGATAGGAAACTAACGCCGCTGTACTTTGCGTGCATGATGATGCTGCGATGCAATGGTTTCGGATTTTCGTCATTCTTTGGGCGTGCAAAGGCACCGGAAAGACATGCATGACTAGCAATGTTCTTCAGGTGCCAAATGACGGCCATAGACAAGGCCAGGCGTGCTGCCCCTTACAAAAATGCTATATGTGGCCATATCAGGAATTGGGCAAATGTGGCTATATATGGCACGTGCCGTATGTGGTCGTATTTGCCCAAATCGTTTTAGAAACACATGTGACAATGAAAGACACACCAGAGGAATGCCATGTAAGACTCTGATGCGTATTGGGCAAATACGGACACGTACATACACGTGCCATATATAGCCAGATATACATATATGGCCATATATACATATCTGGCTATATATGGCACGTGTCCCTACGTGTCCGTATTTGCCCAATACGCATAAGTGTCGTACATGGCATTCCTCGTGTGTGTCTTTCATTGCCACATATGTTTCTAAAATGATTTGGGCAAATACGACCACATACGGCCACATACGGGCACGTGCCATATATAGCCACATTTGCCCAATTCCTGATATCGCCATATATGGCATTTTTGTAAGGGGCAGACGCGCAGGATAGATAGATAGATAGATAGATAGATAGATAGATAGATAGATAGATAGATAGATAGATAGATAGATGAAGAAGGGCTTATATAATGATGCTGATCAAGCTAAGCTGCAATATCTTGCTCCACTCTGTCTATTTTCAATTTGTAGTGCACGCACGCGTGCCCGCGAACATGCGCCAGAGGAAGCTAAGGCACGTTAGTGGGCAAAGAGGGGGTACTAAGCACACACAGGACGAAAAAAAGAAAGAGAAAGACGTACAAGAGTAAGCGAAACAAGACCAGGGTGAGGGAGGTCATTTAGTGAAAGTCATCGCCATTGACCCGGCGACTTTGAAAACAGGCTGCGTGCATGCAGTTATCGCAACCCTCTAAGGATGCAGGCTGTCAGCTCGTTGATCTACTGCCCTGAGTCAAGCACCGTTAATTAGGCCCAGAGCGTCACACGCCCCACCGCCTGCGAGCTGAGAAGCGTGGCGGCCACGCTTTGTTTGACTTCTTCCTGTGAGAGGCACATTTCCATCGCGCCCCTTGCGTGTTGACGCAACGTGTACGCATATGTGTACTACACACCTTGTCGACATATCGCCCGTGGCGTGTCTTACGTCTTCAAGGACCGCTGCGGGGAAACAGCCCCTCGCTTCGGCACCGACATCAGTCGCGACTGGGAATGATGTGGCCCGTTTTTCCTCTGACAAGCTGCGTAGCGTCCCGCGCACTCGATTCGTAATTGAGGTGAAGGTCAGGAACGCGGCTTGTTGCCCCGTTTCCGAAATCGCCGGACGGCTGTCGTCAGTAGCGCACTTTGCGCTAAGACGGTAAGTCCAGCTGGCTATATGGACCAAAGTTCGCGGTAAAATTTTCTTGACAGCAAGTGCTGTTCAAAACTGAGGCGGTGCGTCGAATGATCTCGTTGTCATGAAGAAGGGAAAAGCGGACCCACTCCTACCCTCTACCCTCTGCTGCGTTCGAACCACTTTTGCCCTCAGCCAACTGGTACACGACAGTGATTACGCGAAGGCCAATGTGCGATAAAGCGTGGAGTAGGTTTAGCTCCAAGTTGCGGGTTTGATGCCCGCAGGCGTGGCTGCATTTCCGTAGCACAAAGTGCAAAGAAAGAAAGAAAGAAAGAAAGAAAGAAAGAAAGAAAGAAAGAAAGAAAGAAAGAAAGAAAGAAGTGAATTAGTGTTTGCTGGAAAGAAGTAACTGCATTAATATCACGTACGGTCAGTAGATAATAATGAAGAGCGGTATGCCTAACAAAACTGACACGTCATGACATGGATAACTTGACACCCTTGCCTGTTACGTCATGATTAACGACCCGATTGAACACCTTCACTGTAACAACGGCTATGGTGCCGTGGAAGCGGCTTGCACTTTTTCCTCTCTTGTTTGTGGTCCGTTTGGTTGGGCGACCGCACTGCTTCCGAAAATCTGCCACGTCGTGGAGCTGCAAGAACAAATAAAAATGCGGGGGGTGGGGGGGGGGGGGTGGCGGTTAAACGCTGATCTCGTGGGCATCTTGCAAGATAAGCTTGAAATTGCTGAATTTGTCGTGTCAGGATTAAGGACTTATTACTGTACTTTAATATTGTCCACATGGCTCCCAGCTTATATATATTACCAACCTTATATATATTACAAACATGAGGCTCATGTACATATATCATACGTCGGTCATGTCCGCGAATTCTTTTACCAATTTTTGTCAATTTTTATTCTGATTGTACTAGATGCCGTACTAATATAGTAGGACACGTGAGCCCATAAAAGCGCCTGCATTGCAACAGACCTACTTACTCGACATTTTCCTATTAAATGTGGGCTACCTGCACGTTCATTCATCATAGAAAATACCTGGACCCATCGAATCTTTCCTTCAAGTCATATATATATATATATATATATATATATATATATATATATATATATATATATATATATATATATATATATATATATATATATATATATATATGCGTCCAAGCGAGCCACCCGGTCCCATCATAATAAAAAAAATAAAAGAATATTCCTGCCGCACTGAAACTTTCGCAAACTCTTTTTTTTCCTAAGACAATTCGAGAGTGGAACCGCCTCCCAGCCAGTGTTGTGGAATGTCCGACTACTGATTCTTTTGTAAAAATTCTTCAGGTGTGATCGATCTTACAATCATTTACGACCATTGTAGTTTCAAACGCTGTCCATATGCCTTACACTTATCTGTTTCATTTTTCTTTAGAGTACATTATAACCCCTTTAGTTGACGTGATACGGCTGTCGCGTATCCGCTTGCTTTTTTTTTTCTTTTTTTTTTACGCAAACAGAAATACTGTCATATCTTTCGGCAATCAGTTTGCGCATACCACTGCTTGAAAAGTTGCGATTACGTTTGTACTTTGTTCGTCTGGAGCGTTCTTTCTTTTCTTTCTTTTGCTTGTTCTAGTGACACGATTGTTGTATCTTGATTTGTTCACTTTATTTTGTACCTGTTACTCCCACTCCTGCTTACAGCCTCAGCTAGAGGCTAGCAGTACTGTATAAATAAATAAATAATAAATAAATATGCCTTCCACCGTTATATAAGTTCAGCTTCCCCCTCCTTGATGGAGCATATACACGAGTTTCGAGGTCAAGGTTGCTGTGTACATGCGCTACGGAATTGATGCCTTTGACCAAACAACTACGCGAGCAACACTGATGACTATTTCAAGCCTGAACGGCCCGCTGACATAAAGCGCTGCTGCATTTTTGTGAAGCAATATGACAAGCTGTAACACGTCCTTTGTACTTGCTCGTGTCGAACTCCCTCTCCCTGGCAAGCATTCTCACGCTCTCTGTTCTCAATCTCTTATCGCTTATCTTACTAGGGCACTGCGAAGGCGACGACATATCCCGCGTCCTGATGACGGTATGCAAAAAAGCCACGTGTGACGGTGAACCACACATCATTCGGCATTCCTTCGCGAATGCCGATCTACAACGTGCACGACGCTCGGTATCCAAGGCGATGCATGCAGCGTGTACGCCAAAGAAATGGAGCAAACGACGGAAAGCGTTCGCAGAGCGGGAAAACACAAGGTTATCGCCTCCGTGGCGCATTGCCCATACGGAAGGAAATGCGTAATGCTTAGCGTGAAGTATGCCTCTTTTTTTCTTTCCTTGTTTTCCTATTACGCGCTGCTTCACGAAAGTTTGGCGCGGCCTTAGACGCTGTTGCGCAGTAGATGGGCAGGAATGTCACTCGTGACTCACAGTGTGCCGTGTTGCACATTGAGTTCGAAGCTGCAGCTTGTTTACGTGCTTACGCTGCTTGTTTACGTGCACGCGCACGAACACACGAGAATGCGGCGAGAGCAGTGGCAGCGAAAGCGACGTAAGGGCGAAATGCTCGGAATACCGTGGCGAGTGATTCTAGCTCGCTGTTTCGCAGGGCGAGTGAGCGACGAGCGAGGGGACAGAGACAACCGAGAAAGGGGTTACTTAGTTGTATGATGCCGTTCCTTGCAAGAAAAATAGAAATGGGAAAACGCATTTTTTTCTTGTTCGTACTCTACACTGATATTCTATTGTTGCCTTATGCTTTTGTTGTATTGTATTCTGTACTGCTACTTACTATGTGCTATGTACAGCATTTCTGTGCACTGCGTTTTTGTATACCATAGGCTTTTCGCGTAGCCTTGTGTAACCCCCCCCCTCCCCCCTCTTTACTGCAAGGCCTGAATAGCCAGTGTGGTATGAGAGAGAGAGAGAGAGAGAGAGAGAGAGAGAGAGAGAGAGAGAGAGAGAGAGAGAGAGAGCATCAATTTCATTTTATGTCTACGCGCGTGTTTTCTTCGCCGAGAGGTGGGTGGTATCCTCATTACAGGTAGCCATCGATAGATTTTACACGATCGATAGTTCGATAGTGACTGAATTATCCATAGTATCGACAGTATTTTTACACCATCAATAGTAAGATGGTGACTCAACTTGTGTTAGTGACTCAACTATCGGTACTGTCGATAGTACTGTCCATAGTTCTGCATCACTATAGTGTGTACGTGCATGTAATAATAAACTGAAGGTAGTAATTTGATTGGATGTCAGCTCTTGGGTTTGACCTTTCGTCTCTCGCGAGCCCCAGCACTGCAGCCATTCTCGTTACCGACTGCCAATCAGTCCTATCCTTATATTTTGTCCGGTGACATTTTGGCGCGTTGGGCCGCCAACTCGTTGTAGCGGTGTCCGTAACAGAAAGTGTACACGCTAACAATTGTCCGTGCTGTTAAAGGCGTGTAAACAAGAGCGTTAAAATGGATTTGTTGACTTATCTTCCACGAAAGCGTTAACAAACTTCGTCGCGCTTTGGCGAGCCGGCAAAACATTTATAATAATGGAAGTCACAGTGGAAACAACGAAGCCACATCCTGTATAATGAAGTTATAGCCTCAAATCTTTTTTTATATATACCTATATGCGGTATGTGTTCTAACCCACAGTTCCCGTCGTTCTTTGTTGTTGTTTTTTTCAGTTATAAACGGTATAATGCTGTTAGTATGATCTGCCGAATAGCCGCGGTGATCCCCTATACACAAAACGAGTGGCAATATTTAGTTATCAACTCTGCGAAGCCGCTCGTTCCAGCGTGCGTAACCGTGACCATGACAAGTGCGCACGAGCTTGACTGTCGTTGGGCAAGGTCACTCCAACGTTTACATAGGGTGCTCAACTCGCGATTGAGGAGACGACCAGCCTTTAGTTACAGGCCTGTTTGTATGGCCAGTTAGACGAAGCGAAATGTACCACCACTCATAGCCAAGCTGTGTCCCCGTTGGAAGACGAGGCGGCGCCGTTCGATGTCGTGTACACGGGAGGATGAGTGGCCATGGCGACGCGCCGGAGGGCTTATTCAGGGCTGGGCGATTCCGTTTGCGCAGTGCAACCCGCATGTAGCAATAGCGGCGTTGCGCTTAACTCCGCTTTCAAAATATGAGGTGTTGACGTACGTGAGAAAAACAGGCCTTTTGATAAGAACGGCTTATTTGCGGCGACCTTGTCCAGAGACTTCGCAACACCGGTGCTCCCCGCTGAGTGTACAGCCCGAGGAGGGAGCAAAGCTAAACAGGTAAACGCGTCGATGGGCTCGCACTCGAAATCACTTCGTCGGTAAAGGCGTTGTGTAACGTAAGAGCGGGACCGCTCGCTTGAGTGGTGTCCCCAATTTGAAAAGCGCCGGGTAAGAAAAGGCGTACGAAAGTTTAGAAAACGAAAAGTGCACAGTGGGAGAAGAGAAACGAGTGGCAGAGAATGAAGCGCGGTACGAAGGGACAAGGAGAAAGCAACACAATCTCCGCTAGACAGGGCCACAAGTTGGTGGTATCGGAGGGGGGGCCTAGATGTTGAGTCAGGTGTGTCGAGTCGGCGGCAGCAAGGTGCGGGCCTCGCCTTTTATTGCGTTCCGTCTACCGCAGTTGGGCTCTCTCGGCGCGGTCAGCTGGTTTGTTCTTGAGCGTCTTTTGTCTGCACTCCGTTGCTTTCGAATTTCTCGCGCTTGGTCAGGACGCGACTCGTTTTGTTCCGCTGTGTATTGAGAACAAGTATGGCACGCATACTGTGCCTACTGCCCCCCCCCGCCCCCCCTTCTTTTTTTTTCCTCACGGGCCTTCTACAAGGGCTTCAGCATCTTGCCGTTCTAACGAAGCCAAACCAAACGGAAACTAGCTTGTCGGCCGCAACGGCCTTGAGGCGACGCCTGACTTGTCCTCGGCTTGGCTTGGCTCCCCGCCTCGCTGCACAAGCTAAGCAGTTTTAGAACGCTGCGTGCAATGCTGGGACCGGGCGCCGGGCTTAACCTCGCGCCGGCTTCCTTCTGTGTGCACCGCGCACACATGGAGACGTCGCTCCAGGAAGGTGAGGTAGGAGAAGCTACCGCGGAGGAGGTCTGAGTGGCTCGAGCGAGGCGTCACGTCCGAGACACTCTCGTCATCCGCCAGTCAAGCACTACGGTGACCTTATAACGACGGATGAACGAACGAACGACGCGTGAAGGATTTCTCCGAGCTGATGTTTGATGGGGGTGTTTTCATTCTGCGTACACCCTTTTGAGTTTTGTCCCATTTATGCGAACGGTGTTAAGAGCGAGCCGCTTAAGAGGGCGACGTGTTGCGGGTCACGTGCGTTCGGGCCGATTGGTCTCGCGGATGCTTTATCTTTTGAAGAGATAGTGTAGAGAAGAAGAGTAGAAAAGACAATGCGTATGGTCCCAGGCGACAAGTCCGTCTTTTGCTGGCATGGCGTCATACCTACGTTTTCAAATAGAGCAGTTTGTCCGTGGTTGCACAGGTAGGTGCGGTTAAGATGTGAGGGCTTCTTTTGTACCTTAACTGGTTGCGTAAGAATGTACAGTTCAGTGCGATCGCCGATAATGCGGACATTGCAGTTATCCAGAGAGGGCTATATGAGGAAACTTCTGCGCTGGTGTTTGCGGGTGTCGGCACTTCGTCGGTTTAGGTCAACACGGGAATGATGGTCAGTGCATGAATTTGCTTAAACACTGGGTTTCTGGATTCGAGCAGCTGTGCGGCTTAGCGACTTCTGAGTAGCATATTACTCCGTAAATAATACAAGAGCCTTGATGTATACGTTAACAGTGAACAATGCTCAAAAATTAACAAAGATAAACTACAGTAAACGCCACACGCATGTTTGTTGACTTAACGAGAAAGAAGACAAAGCCACGCATTAACTGTAAGTTCCCTGTGGTTTCCTAAGGGTTGCAGGGACTGATTCATTTTTGTACCAAATCTTTATTGCGTGTACCAAGGGGCCGTCATATCAAACTCTGCAAAAGCATTTTGACGGTCAGCGCGAAACAAGGAGGACAATCCGCAAGGAAGGACACAAGCCACAGCGCTGTCTCACATCGTCAAAATGCTTAACCAGTTCCCACTCGCCTACATGGGCATCCTTGTACAAGCTCTGCAAGGTTGTAAGTGCTGTGAAAGACCTAGACATCGCATGAGGCTGAAGCAATACCTATACAAAGTCATGTACCAAAGCATTCTGTCGGTTTCGCATCAATAAATGCCGTTTTCAGCTAACCAACAGAGTACTTTTCTTACGCTGGGAATAGCGAGTTACGCAGCATAAAGGACGTTTGGCTTCGCTTGACACCTCTGGATGCGTAACGAGCTCTTACAACGGTCTCAAACACTTAGTAGCTATTGTGTGCGCGGAAGGCTGTCGTACTCTTATACCATGTAGGTTTAGAATCAGCATGACGCTTCGTACGATTCATAAAGCCAACCAAACCAGCAGTGGACTAGGAAGACTGGCCCGACAACAAACAGTATTCTGTATGCAGAAGCCTCAGGACACGATCCAACAAGAGCTATGGTCACGCGAATGGTAAGCCATGCACATTTGCAAACGTTACGAGACGGGAAAGTCGTGCGCTCTAAAGCAAACACGAAAGGAGCTACTGAAGCAAAGCAAAAGAAAAGTGCGAATGTGCAAGCAAATGGACCGTACGGGTTCACGAAGCGTGTGGCAGTGGCAAGTAAGTGCATCTACGCGCAATGAAGCTGGCACGTTTGGGGTTAACTGCCTAGCTGGCCCGCAGGGCCTCTACTGTTTGCAATCACACCGATTCGATCAAACATCACGGAAGCACGCCGACGTGACTTCGGCATGAGGCGCGTGCACAGGCGCAGCACCGTTCCTATGCACGGGTAGCGTTGAACAAGAGGTGGAGGGGGAGGAGGGGGGGAGGGCTGCGAGGCCTGTGCGCAAGCGGACTTGTACACTTCGTGAAGTATACTATCGATTGAGCTGGCGTTAGCAGCGCAAATACAGGGTAGTGATCCAAATGATCTGATTTGACATGTCAAACCATTCCAGCTAGCGCTTACAGATACATAGGGCGGAATTGGTAAGCGTTGTTTGGTGGACGTCACTTCTAGATATTTTAACGAGGCAAAAGGAACCCCTGTGGAGCAGCAGCTGAGAATGAACGAACGAGGGAAGATGGAAGACGAAATTGGCGAAGTGAGACTGCGTGTTATGGAGAATGGCTTGAGTGTTGATGAAATATAGTGCTGTTTTGCCGTGCGTTGTGATTTTCCAACTACATTTTGGTGGCAGCGGTGGGATTCGGCAGCGTGGCACGCCCGAAAAACGAACATGGTGAGCGCGGTTCTTCAGGAAACATTGGCGTGGTACGATCGCAAGTGGGAAGGGATGATAGAGTAGATGCATTGCGTCTTGACGAAAAGTGTTGGAGGTGCCGCTCTTGCCACTGCAGTCATTCAAGAACCCGGAAGTGAGCCAACCTTGTGCCAGGATCCCGTGCGTACACAAGGGCTCGAACGCCCTGTCAAAACACTCGAACCTAACACTCTTGCCACAAACTCCAGCGCAGCAAAGGCCATTGTGCAGGGTGTCTGCGATGAATGCGTGGTACACCCGGATATGAGAGTCCGTTTGGCATCAGGAACAAGCCAAACATGCAAAGAATTGCCCGAATGCTCTTTTGAGAACTACGTCAATTAGGCAACTCCAGCATGGATGCCTGTACTGTGCGTTGAAGGAGACGAAGAAAACGAAGAACAAATAAAAATGAGAAGAAGAGTGAGCTTAGAAATGCTCAGAGAAAGACCGAACACCTGTAACTCCAGTGCCCGTGAACACGGTTCTAAAGGGACAGAAGCGCGAGCGGTGCATCCTTCAGATAGAGCATCAGAAGGCCGAAACTCCAGGGTGTCACCCTCGAGAAGACTTGGCGAGGAAACTATTTTTCTAGAATGGCAGCATTCAGGCGACCTACCCCTTGTACGAAAGCCTTTAAAGTGCCATAGTGAATCGCTTCGCAAGCAAAGCACAGGAACAGAAGTTCAATAGAACCAAGCGCAGAAAAGTATGCCATTGACACGGCCAGTGCAATCACATCCAAAGAAGAGGAACAGCATCGGTCACAGCAGATCTTCCGACGTAGTCGCACATTTAAGGCGGCAACACACAAACCACGTGCAATTGACGACGTCCTTCTACGGCTGAAGTTGCCGCGCCATCGCGCAGAGGTGTTCCTGCTAAACGTTCAGAGCAAGAAGTGCCCGGATAAAATACGACTGCATGCTTTTGCAGTCGTGTTGAATTAAAAGGTTAGTTGCTCCTTAAAGGAAGTAATTAAAGCGCTACGAAATTACGGTAAAGCGTCATCACGTATAAGTCTGGCTTCATATCGGCCCAGAGGCATGACGTCATAACGTTGGGGAAACGAAGTAAAGCTTCGTTTATATACAGAGAAAAGAGCTTGGCTGCGCCCGTTGTACAATCTCGTGATGTTTGAAGGCGACCTCCACGCAACACGGCGCCACGAAGAGGTCAGTTCGACATGGACTCGAAAATGACGAGGAACCACTCAACGCAGTGTGCCTCTGCGCTGAACAGCAATAATGGGTGGCACAAATCTACGCGACTCGCTCAACGAACGCGGTAAAAAAATCGTGTGTAGAGCGTAGTGCTGATTCGACCTAGTCAGTCCGGCATCGTTCAAGGTAAAAACCTGAACAAAAGAAACACGGCAGCACGGCGACAGTGTTCCTTTCTTTTTTACAGCGAAGCTTTCTCGAGGTAATATGTTTGTCGGGACCTGAAAACTCGGCATGTCGTGTACGCGCCAGGAAGGGTACGGAAACAGAGCCTCAGTATCACCTCTGGTTAAACTGAAGAAATTCTTCTTCGCACCTATAGTTAACATTTCGCGCAATCAGACGAGAACACTTTAGCTGCAACATAGTTTACGATTCCTTCGAGTCCTTTATGCTAACATCTCAAGAACGCTAGCACTGTTCGAGCGGAAATTGAGCGGAGCGATGTGGGAGTGACGAAGATGGAAATGAAGAGGGGGGCAGGGTAAACGATAGCACACCATGTATTACACAGTATGGCATTGTCCGCCTTGTGTCCGCCACGGTGGTGTAGTGGTTACGGTACTCGGCTGCCACCCAAAAAACGCGGGTTCGATCCCGGTCCGCGGCGGTCTCATTTTCTATGGCGGCGAAAATGCCAGAGGCCCGTGTACTGTGCGTTGTCAGTGCACGTTAAAGAACCCCAGGTGGTCAAAATTTCCGGAGTCCTCCACTACGGCCTTTCTCTCCTATCTCTTTCAGTCCCTTCCCCACGGACGCTTAGCCATGCTCCCTACATGGGCTGCAGAAATTAGCCTCCTTTCCTTAACCGAACCACAATCATCATCATCAGTGTGGTATAGCAAGGAGGTGTGGAAGGGGAATTGAGGAGGGGCAGGAGGGAAACGAGCAGGGTAAGGCCACCAGCGCCACAGTATAGTATAACAGGGGGTGGGAAAGAGAGTTGAGGTTGAGGAGAAGTGATGTGAGAGTGAGGAACAGGGAAATGAGAGGTTAGATCTCATCCTACCCACACATAGTACGGTATACCAAGGAGGTGGGAAGCGGAAGTGAAGGTGAGGATGGGAAAAGGGAAGGCAAACAGCTCCGCAGCGACCTAACCTTGCGTCCCTAGTGAAAGCTGCCCACAGTTCTTTCTCTTTTTTCCGTTGTGAGTTTTGCCTTCACAGATCTCAGTCACAGTTTTGTCAGAGGAGCAAGGCTGAAGTTTCTACCTGTGTCTGCTTTGGCGGTTGTGTTCTATTAGGCGAAAGCTTTAGATCTCCACGTTCCGAGGTCGCGCTGTGATGTACAGAAAAACGGCCTAGATCTTTTTCCCGTAAAAAAGATCTAGGGACTTTATTTACTCCTTCCTCGCTTTAAGCAACAGCTGTCTCCCGTACCTTTGCGTCGGTGCGTTTCCTCATAAAGACGTCCGTCGCAACGCTAAAGGTCCCATTCACGGACGCAGTAGAGGGAAGCGCTCTGCTGTACAGTACGTGTACTATATTGCACGCAAGTTCGTGTTTGCGCAGCGCTTCGAAACGTGCCTCCGACTAAACTAATTTCTAATTTTGCAATCGAGTACGAGAAAAAAATTGCACCATCTCCACGAAGGGGACCATGGGGTGATGCGGAGCATCGCTGGGAGTTTCAACG
Organism: Hyalomma asiaticum; assembly: GCA_013339685.2. Taxonomy (NCBI): domain Eukaryota; kingdom Metazoa; phylum Arthropoda; class Arachnida; order Ixodida; family Ixodidae; genus Hyalomma; species Hyalomma asiaticum. The sequence goes on along the minus strand of CM023483.1, from coordinate 116,290,553 downwards.
GTGCATTTAACGGCGGTGTTTACAGGTTTGCAGTGTTTTCGGTGTTACCTTTGCGGTGAACCTTGCGTGTTATTACGTTGTTAACTTGGTTCTTTACCACACATCGTGTGACCGTTGTCAGAGTGTACGCGCGTTGTCAGAGTGTTAAGTACGCTTATGCGTACTTGCGTCAACCCACTCGCTGACGGAACTGTTGCTTCCATCACACAACACCACCAACTTCTTTCAACGGAGAAGAAGGAGACACTACTGAAGCGAAGCGCGCGCGCGCTCTCTACCCGCTTTATTTATTGCAGCAGCTGTTGGAGAGGGGGAAGGGAGAGGAGAGTCGCGCATGCGTAGTGTGAGTGCGGACGGACACCGCGCGCGCGCTCTCTCTACCCGCTTTATTTATTGCAGCAGCTGTTGGAGAGAGGGAAGGGAGAGGAGAGTCGCGCATGCGCAGTGTGAGTGCGGACGCCGGACGCGTGACATACCCGCGAGCAAGGGATGCTCCGCATCTAAAAAAAAATCACGCATCTCCACGAAGTGAACCATGACGAGTGGGCGAAGCACTGGGGATCGTTCGGTGTTACCGTAAATCATCCGTGGCATTGCCCACTCATGCATGTAAATCAGTGAGAATGTGTGTCACTCATTGGTCAAAACATGTGTCAGGTGGTCAAAATTTCCGGGGCCCTCCACTACGGCTTTTCTCTCCTTTCTGTCTCTTTCACTCCCTTTCCCCAACCCCCCCCCCCGGACGTTTAGCCGTGCTTCGGACATGGGCTGCAGAAATTAGCCTCCTTTCCTTAACCGAACTGCATTCATTATCATCATCTTTGAACGTGTCTAGCAGCATAGTTCCATAATAGTTTTTGTTAATTTATAGCGCGTCGCCAAAGCGCCGTATGAAACCACCAAAAGTCTTAGCGCTAACCGTAGAGATGGGCAAAGCGGCTCACTTGAGTGAACGGCTCAGAACGGCTCAGCTCACTAGAATGATCCGGTTCATTTCAACGGCTCACCGGCTCACCGGGTCCGAGGGAAAACGCTCTGGCGCGAGGGAAGAACGGGACCGGCCGGAGCAGTGGGCGGCCGTTCGGCTGCCTTGCATTAGCATCCGTGCTTTGCCCATGTCACTGGGGGCCCTGTTAACATCCCTGCTGAAAGGGATTGTCCGGTGATATTGTAAACATTACAAACTGTCAGGCGTATCATGTACTTGTGCGTGTGGGGAACACAAGGGTGATTTTTCTGAGCGAACTGGAGCATTCGATAGTTTTATTCAGCTTTTTATTTGCACGCGTACGAAACTCCAACGGAGCGCCCGATGAGCGACGGCCGCTGCATCATGACGTCACACGGAACCGTGCAGGGGACTCGCGAAGCTGTCTGCCCTGTATTTGGTTGCATAGTTCTACCGACGCTGCTGATTGCTCGCACCTATGCCTCGTTGATTAAACAAATGTGAATAAAAGTCACTATTTTTTCAACCGCTCCGAATTAAGCGTGCGGTTACTGCGCTTCGAGATCAATGCGCTGTTTTCCGATGCGCTGTTCTGACAGCGCTTTGCTTTTGGCGTTTCATGATTTTTTTTACTCACTGCCCGTTTGTATTGTTGTTCGGGGCCGTATGTATTAATGAAACGGAGCTGTGATAGTTATCCGGCGCCGTCAAGTAGAGACAGCACTAGTTCCGACGATGAAGAGTATGATTCTCCGCTTGCGTTAAACCCGCCAGCAAGCCTGCCAGTCAAACGAAGTGACGAGAACGGGGGGGTGTAAGCGTTTCAACAAGCAAATGTGTGCGATTGACACCGACACGGTCGTTTCAGATGAGCATGTTCTAGAAATCCGGGCTACGCGCATGGAAACGAGCACGCTACTGTCCGGGAATCTTTTCCATGCGTTATCATTTTCACATTTCACAGTGAGAGGCATTTGTCCGCGTCGGTTTTCACATTTGCCTTGCCTGTATGGTAACTTACTTGAGGTCGCAATGACCAGTTGACCTAAACAACGCGCCTTTGAAGACGTCTACCCAGAGGAATCTCCGCACCTGTGCTCACCTTCATATCATGCCCGTAGTCAGGGAGGGGGGGGGGGGGGGTTGCTAGGGGCCTGGGCCCCTCCCGGTATTTTGGTTGGGGGGTAGTGTTGAGAACGTAGTGTAGCGCTGATAACAACATTTAAGCCTGTTAAGAACGTTGCATTGAAAAAGTCAGTGTACATACTGTGATTTTTACCAAAAATAAATAATGAAAACACATGTTTCTTCTCAATAGTCTAGGGCTTCATCAAGTGGGCCCTACCCGAAAAAATTCCTGGCTACGGGTCTGCTTCACACACATCGGCTTGCTCTCCATAACATGCTTCAGCCAGAGATATGCGCAGGGCACAACAAAATGCAGAGATCTGATGCTTTAATTACAGTGCGACCGAGGAAGGCAGGACACCTATGTGTGTAGGTCACATTATTCGTGCGGCCTTCCAACTAACAGCTACGTCAAAACTTTACGAGAGGACGCGATCAACTCCCAGTACACGCATGTAAAGTGCATCGAGCGTAGAGTATTCGGAAACCAGGTGACGTGACGAACGGCGGATCCACTCGGCCTGTGGGACTTCGTAGCAGGGAAACTTGAGAAGAGTCTACCCTTCCACATTAACAGCCGTTACGGTATCAACCAAATTATAGAGCTAGAAAAGGAGGGAAAAGGTGGTTCGAGTTGCGCGATTCTACGTACAGCGCGTGCATGGCACGAAAGCAACGACCGCCCGGCACGGGGGGAACGGTACCATGTGACGTCACGCTCACTGTGGCCAGCGCTTTACTTCCCTACGCGGGATTTTCAAAAAGCGCTGGATTTGATAATTATTTTAGAATTAACTACACGATTGTCTTGGTAGTGCAAGCTGCCTACAGCTAAAATAAAGCACACACTTTCTTTTAAGGCCACTTGTTTCGGTTTGTAAAATGACCGGACAATCCCTTAAGGCAAGCGAAGCACACATAACTTCCGCGTATATGACTTCCGCACAATTCAACTCTGCGAGGGACCTTATATTGCAGTGATCGTTCTACACGTAAGTATTAAGTATAATATGCGCTAACCATTAAAAAACTAACTGCAGGGTATGTGAGAGCTTTTCTCTATTTTTGTTTCCGGTTCATGCAGTTTTGTTAGGAGAGACACATTTTCATTCGCTGAGGGGTGAGGTGGGTGGCAGAAATTATGAGGCGCTTAGCAGATACTAACATGCATAATAATCTTATCTCACAACAATACCACAAAACTTGATTCGACCAACATGTCTTCCGAAAATCATATAACCAAGAAAGTTCAAACGCTGCGCGCGTGTGTATGAGTGTCTGTTTTCTGTCTGTGACTCTGTATCCAGTCCGTGCTTTCTTATTCTTCCTAGAAAGTATGCCTGCCTCCGCTTCATGGAATGGCATACAATCAGCCTTATCGGCGCGGTACCGGCTCGTCTACAATTCACCACGTATCCGGTCGTCATGCATTTTCCATCGGCACATCTCGCTAGAAAGAACGTGACGTGTTCTTGCTGAGAACTCGGTTTGTGCACTGGACTGGAGCGCGCCGCCCATTATTAGATATTGCTACCCTTGACTCTTGACCATCGTGAATGCGAAGAGGGCAAACAAAAGCCCCTGTTCCTGCGCGTCAAGTGTTGGCTAAGTCCGTAGTAGCCACGTGAAAGCGTGGCATCGTCTGCTAATGCTCCTCGTGGAGGATTAGCAGATTGTCACAAAATTTATTTGCTGTGCGGCGCCACCGTGTAAGGACATTGTGAATATATGCACCATCATGTCGAAAAATAAGAAAATTTGTAAGCTACCCCTGCTGTCGTCCTTTATTCCTCTTGGTTGTGTCAGAATGTTGCGCTGCTTTTTCTCTTTTGTAACTAGCAAACTCCTTTTCTTTCTCTGAAACACGTTCACCTTTCGACAAATCACATTACTTCTAAAAAAAGAGAGATTCCTGAGGTAAAAAAAAAAAAAAACCTACGCTGCACCATTCCAAATTGGCCCGGGTTTTCTATTTCAACGGAAAAAAGAAGCACCTCCTTTCTGTTCTGCTGCACGGCAGTGCAAAGAAAGGGTCGTTACTTGGAAAGTGCTGCTTTTGTGGCGCCGCGCATATTTACAACAGTTCCATAAGTAATTACAGCCGCACCAAGGGAGCGTTAAACAGATACAATGAAGAATTCCCCACGCTGTGTGCGAGACAACCCCCTTCACGTTTGAAAAGTACATGCGAGATCTGCTTTGAAATATCCGGAAAGCAGCACTTGCCGTGTTTCACTCTCCCATGTCGGGACCTGTCTTAAATCAAGCACTTAAGTTTAACGTGTGTCACTGTGAATGGACGCATTTCTGGAAGAGTTCATTTACCTAAAATAGCTTAGAGTGCCCGTCAGTCTGGGTGCCATCATGATGTGCCGTAAATTTGAAGAGATCACCCATTGACAGAAACAAAGACGTCGAACAATATCTGTGCGGCCCATATAAACAGATCAAAACGAAGTGCGACTATGCCATGATTTTTTTTCCAACATGCGCCACGACGAAATAATATGAAGCCTTGACGCAACGCGGCATGTTATTCGTTTTATTGATGTGCTAAAATACATGCTCAGGAAGTTCAGAGGACTGGATGATACGGGTGACATATTTATAACTATACTAATGAGCACTAATGAGGACGTAAGCTACGTTGACCTGTTGTCTTTAATGACACCAAATACCCTTCGAAGTGTTGCACGAGCTCACGATGAACTGCCTCACGCAGCGCACACAGCGAGCGAGATGCGAGTAGCGCGAGTCAGCCCGCGACGGCCAACACTCGTCGCCGCCGTCGAAACGAAAAGCGGTACAGGTACTTCAGTTCAGCACGGCTCACCGCGGCTCATTGAGCGAGAGAGCACCGCCTTCCGCTCTCGGCTCTCTGAGCGAGAGAAAGCACGGCTCACCTCGGTTCACTCAGCGAGAGAGATTCCCAAAGAACCGCCTGCTCATTTTTACTGAGCCGGCTCACCTCGGCTCTCTGAGCGAAAGAGAACGCACGGTTCACTGAGCGAGAGCGAACCACCTCCCGGCCTCGGTTCACTGAGCGAGAGAGAACCGCCGTGCGCTCTCCCAAAGAACCGCCGCTCAGTTTTACTGAGCCGTGGATCACTCGCTCTTTGGAAAGAGCCGCTCAAAAGATCCGGCTCACTCCTGAGCGACCCATCTCTAGCTAACCGTGCTTCTGAAATGCATCGTGCGCGTTCCTCGTGTTGTCACGTAGTCGTCACAAACGCAGCGCGCAAGGCGATGTCAGGCGAATTGTTTATTGGGCGAACTTGTGCCCAGCAAAACAAAGCCAAAGCCAATGCACAGCAATAGCGGCGTGAACAGTCGTCGGTCAACGGAAAGACTGACTAGCGGCGCAATGCGTCGGCTTTTATACACGGAACAGAACGCGTTCTCGCATTATCTCTGGAATTCCAGAAGTCACTGAAATGTGCGCGTCAAGCATGCAAAGTTTCAAAAATGGTCGACACGGTTCCAGAAGTGGCATGCAAGATAAACGCGGCCTGCGTTGCGCGTAACAGAAAGTGATAACGGCGCCCCCCGGAAACAATCAAAACCAGCGCGCATGTCACTGGGAAGTGATAACGGCTTTCCACTTAAACCAAAACAACCGCACGTGTCACCACCCCCCTCTGAAGAAGCATCGTTCCGATGCTGAAGACAGAACATGAAAGTGAGAGTACACGCAATAAATTACGTTAAGAATGCGTCATAGTTAATCAGCGCGCGTAATAAGGTTTAAGTCGCGCCACGTGTATATCTTCAGGTAGGGCGCGCCGCCGCTGGGATGTTGCTAAGCCATCGGGCACGACCTAATAGTCCAGTTCACCACGACTTCAGAATACCCTGTACACAGGTCATAACGCGTTCTCACATTATCTCGAAATTCTAGAAGACATCCAAATGTGCACGTCAGGCTTGCGAAGTTTCAAGAACGGTCCGCACGGTTCCCGAAGCGACATGCAAGATAAACGCGGCCTGCGTTGCGCGTAACCGAAAGCGATAACAGCAGCTAACTTAAACCACAACAACCGTACGTGTCAGTATGTTGAAGCATTCTAAGCGTGGAATCTCTGGAAATGGATAAACCAATGATAGAGAAACCTGCTTTCTGTCCGAATTATTAGGAGTCTCAGATAAAAGACTTGTACCGTTAGAAAAGCGCCACTGAAATGCCTTGATAGCGCTCAAATTTAACAATGTTCATGCGCAAAATGTTAACGAATTAAGCAAATGTGGCAATTACATTTCAGATGGGTGCGTACAGTGACATCTGGAAGACGCCTTTGCTATGTTGGCTCCGAAGCAATACGCGCGCGGCTTCGTGTTGTTGAGGTATGAGTCTGACGAGGAAATGTTTGGAAAGGTACTATATACTCAGTGATTATTAAAGACGTAGGTCTCTCTTGGGATACTTGAACGCAGAAAGTTTGGTCCGTCTCTTTGTTTGTCTGTCTGTCACACGACTCAGCCACCCGGACAAAGTTTAAGCACTTGCAACGCCCAGCTATCTTGAACTGGTGGCTGCGTTCATACTTGTGAACACTGTCGCTCAAAAAGTAAATAACAGCATATCCACGGAGTGAATGATGATAAGTGGGCGAAGCTCGGGAGGTTCATCGTAGATCGTGCCGAGTTCCGGAGGATTAATTTAGTTAACGCGCACGCTACGAATCCTCATGGTTCAACTATTCACAAGTGAAATCTCCCACCGGCCCTTCATTGCAAGTCAAGATCCAGTGCCTATATATATATATGGGTCGCCGGTGAACGCTTCTCCAACGCGAGCAGTCGGTATTTCTCAATCAGGAAACTCGCTAGGAGACGCTGCCTGCGCCAACGTTGTCTCTCGCGGGTGAGGGCGCGTTCTCCTTCTTTGCGAGCTGGTAGAGCGTTCCTCTAAGAAAGAGCGTTTCCATAGCCAACGCGCGCCTTTCGCTCTCTCTCTGTCTCTCTTTCTCTCTCACAAGACAGCAGAGGCACGCGCCGGGAGGCATGCGCCGGGAGAGAGAGGCACGCGCACAGGGTGAGCGCCGAGGGCGAGCGCGTGCCTCCCGGCACGCGGGTTACGCCTGACGACTGACGCGTGACAAGGTTAGACTAAGAGGAGCTTCGCCCCTAATACAACGCATATCTGAGGCTCAACATCAATACGTAAATATTAGGTGGTGTGTTCGTTTTACTAGATAATACACGTATACGTAATTTTAAACACCCTAGTGTTTCTTAGGCTGCGCTAAAGATTCTTTGCTATGCACAAAAAAACAAAAAAACAAAAAAAAAGGCGTGCGCGGAATCGCAGGACAGTGACAGCGTAAGCTGGAGGAGCGACCTTCCTAGGCCATTGTAAAGGCTTGGGGATCTAGACAAGTGATCGGGCCATCAAGTATATCGAAGAGCAAGCCAGGTTGCTGTCGGGACTGCGCCAAAAAAATACAACCCACTCTACACAAGACACGCCCCGACAACGCAGGGAAAAGACCGACGACCAAATTGCAGCGGAGAAGCGCCGGCGTGCCGGCGCCCGTAGTACTCATGTAGGACTCACGTAGTACGGCCGGCAGAAGACTATCGTGTTTCGAGGACATTTGCAGCGAAGCACGCAGATACGCGGCCAATTTTTCTTACAAGTTCAGCAATGCAAGGAAAATTTATATACGGGGTACAATGTTTACAACCTGGAGCTTTCTGCTGGTACCTCGCCCGGCCTGGAGAGCCTCGAGCGCTGGATCACAGTTTTACTGCCGGAAAGAACCCCCTTCTGCAGCACGCCACACCGTTTTTAAGGACACGTACCCGCGCTGGACTTCTTAAGTCTTTGTTCCGAGAGATGCTGTTTGCACTGTCCGTGGTGTACGTGTTCAGAACCTCGAGACGCGTCTCCCATAGTCGGGTGCAATGGACCTTCCTAAAAATTCCGCGAGCCATCGCGCGTCGGCGCTGCGCATCACGGGAAAATAGAGTTACTGTATATGCTACCGCAGGTAGGTAGCATATACAGTAACTCTACGGGAAAAAAAGAGCGCCAAGCTCCGTCGTCTGCTCCGGCCGCGCCCGTAGTAGAGTACGAGGCTCGACAATTCACGCGCTCCATTTGGAAACCACCACGCGGTTTTCATTCGTTCGTGCAATGTGCGGTTTGTCGTAGGTTATGGAGTATAACATCAAGCATGGGAACGTGCTCGGCAGTGCTCCATTGAACACGCGTTGTCGGTTGCCGTTTTTCGGCGCTTAGGAAGAGCCCGCACTCGTATGGATGGAGCAAAGTGACGTGTTAGCTCGGTAACGCTCGTTCTTCGAACACCCGATGAGGAAAGATTGTTGGTAAGCAGTCGATGTAACCTTTGTGGCCGCTTGGGTTGAAGTGGGCCCGGCCTATCTTACGTGCAGTGGACTGCGGGCGCGAAATCCGCCCTCCTCGTCCTTTGTCTGTTTAAGCGCACGATTTTGCACGATTTTGCGTCCGGTGCCGTGCGCTCGGGCGTGCGACGTACGACGGTTCTACACACATGGGGCGACGAGCGGTCTGCACGTATAGGCAAAGCCCGCATCGAGCACGTCGGTTACACGCTCGTAAGACATCGTGCCCCCGTCATTAAGTGCAAAATAAGGAGTTGTGCACAGTCCTGTTTTGTTCTTCAACAGCACTGAATAACATTGCCCATAAAATACTGCCTTCGTGAGCGAAAAACACACCACCACAGCTCAATATCACATCAGTGACAACTCCGGCCTATGGCCGCAGACCGACGCCGCGGCCGTCGTTCGCAATCAGTCGTGCGCTAGTCACAGAGTGCCCATTTTTGGCAACACGATTAACATTCCTGCTCATGGTACACCCGCATATGAGAGTCCGCTCATGGTACACCCGCATATGAGAGTCCGTGGTACACCCGTATATGAGAGTCCGTTTGGCATCAGGAACAAGCCAAACATGCAAAGAATTGCCCGAATGCTCTTTTGAGAACTACGTCAATTAGGCAACTCCATCATGGATGCGTGTACTGTGCGTCGAAGGAGACGAAGAAAACGAAGAACAAATAAAAATGAGAAGAAGAGTGAACTTAGAAATGCTCAGAGAAAGACCGAACACCTGTAACTACAGTGCCTGTGAACACGGTTCTAAAGGGACAGAAGCGCGAGCGGTGCATCCCTTCAGATAGAGCATCAGAAGGCCGAAACTCCAGAGTGTCACCCTCGAGAAGACTTGACGAAGAAACTATTTTTCTAGAATGGCAGCATTCAGGCGACCTACCCCTTGTACGAAAGCCTTTAAAGTGCCATAGTGAATCGCTTCGCAAGCAAAGCACAGGAACAGAAGTTCAATAGAACCAAGCGCAGAAAAGTATGCCATTGACACGGCCAGTGCAATCACATCCAAAGAAGAGGAACAGCATCGGTCACAGCAGATCTTCCGACGTAGTCGCACATTTAAGGCGGCAACACACAAACCACGTGCAATTGACGACGTCCTTCTACGGCTGAAGTTGCCGCGCCATCGCACAGAGCTGTTCCTGTTAAACGTTCAGAGCAAGAAGTGCCCGGAGAAAATACGACTGCATGCTTTTGCAGTCGTGTTGAATTAAAAGGTTAGTTGCTCCTTAAAGGAAGTAATTAAAGCGCTACGAAATTACGGTAAAGCGTCATCACGTATAAGTCTGGCTTCATATCGGCCCAGAGGCATGACATCATAACGTTGGGGAAACGAAGGAAAGCTTCGTTTATATACAGAGAAAAGAGCTTGGCTGCGCCCGTTGTACAATCTCGTGATGTTTGAAGGCGACCTCCAAGCAACACGGCGCCACGAAGAGGTCAGTTCGACATGGACTCGAAAATAACGAGGAACCACTCAACGCTGTGTGCCTCTGCGCTGAACAGCAATAATAGGTGGCACAAATCTGCGCGACTCGCTCAACGAACGTGGTAAAAAATCGTGTGTAGAGCGTAGTGCTGATTCGACCTAGTCAGTCCGGCATCGTTCAAGGTAAAAACCTGCACAAAAGAAACACGGCAGCACGGCGACAGTGTTCCTTTCTTTCTTACAGCGAAGCTTTCTCGAGGTAATATGTTTGTCGGGACCTGAAAACTCGGCATGTCGTGTACGCGCCAGGAAGGGTACGGAAACAAAGCCTCAGTATCACCTCTGGTTAAACTGAAGAAATTCTTCTTCGCACCTATAGTTAACATTTCGCGCAATCAGACGAGAACACTTTAGCTGCAACATAGTTTACGATTCCTTCGAGTCCTTTATGCTAACATCTCAAGAACGCTAGCACTGTTCGAGCGGAAATTGAGCGGAGCGATGTGGGAGTGACGAAGATGGAAATGAAGAGGGGGCAGGGTAAACGATAGCACACCATGTATTACACAGTATGGTATTGTCCGCCACGGTGGTGTAGTGGTTACGGTACTCGGCTGCCACCCAAAAAACGCGGGTTCCATCCCGGTCCGCGGCGGTCTCATTTTCTATGGCGGCGAAAATGCCAGAGGCCTGTGTACTGTGCGTTGTCAGTGCACGTTAAAGAACCCCAGGTGGTCAAAATTTCCGGAGTCCTCCACTACGGCCTTTCTCTCCTATCTCTTTCAGTCCCTTCCCCACGGACGCTTAGCCATGCTCCCTACATGGGCTGCAGAAATTAGCCTCCTTTCCTTAACCGAACCACAATCATCATCATCAGTGTGGTATAGCAAGGAGGTGTGGAAGGGGAATTGAGGAGGGGCAGGAGGGAAACGAGCAGGGTAAGGCCACCAGCGCCACAGTATAGTATAACAGGGGGTGGGAAAGAGAGTTGAGGTTGAGGAGAAGTGATGTGAGAGTGAGGAACAGGGAAATGAGAGGTTAGATCTCATCCTACCCACACATAGTACGGTATACCAAGGAGGTGGGAAGCGGAAGTGAAGGTGAGGATGGGAAAAGGGAAGGCAAACAGCTCCGCAGCGACCTAACCTTGCGTCCCTAGTGAAAGCTGCCCACAGTTCTTTCTCTTTTTTCCGTTGTGAGTTTTGCCTTCACAGATCTCAGTCACAGTTTTGTCAGAGGAGCAAGGCTGAAGTTTCTACCTGTGTCTGCTTTGGCGGTTGTGTTCTATTAGGCGAAAGCTTTAGATCTCCACGTTCCGAGGTCGCGCTGTGATGTACAGAAAAACGGCCTAGATCTTTTTCCCGTAAAAAAGATCTAGGGACTTTATTTACTCCTTCCTCGCTTTCAGCAACAGCTGTCTCCCGTACCTTTGCGTCGGTGCGTTTCCTCATAAAGACATCCGTCGCAACGCTAAAGGTCCTATTCACGGACGCAGTAGAGGGAAGCGCTCTGCTGTAGAGTACGTGTACTATATTGCACGCAAGTTCGTGTTTGCGCAGCGCTTCGAAACGTGCCTCCGACTAAACTAATTTCTAATTTTGCAATCGAGTACGAGAAAAAAAATTGCACCATCTCCACGAAGGGGACCATGGGGTGATGCGGAGCATCGCTGGGAGTTTCAACGGTGCATTTAACGGCGGTGTTTACAGGTTTGCAGTGTTTTCGGTGTTACCTTTGCGGTGAACCTTGCGTGTTATTACGTTGTTAACTTGGTTCTTTACCACACATCGCGTGACCGTTGTCAGAGTGTACGCGCGTTGTCAGAGTGTTAAGTACGCTGATGGGTACTTGCGTCAACCCACTCCCTGACGGAACTGTTGCTTCCATCACACACCACCAACTTCTTTCAATGGAGAAGAAGGAGACACTACTGAAGAGAAGCGCGCGCGCGCTCTCTACCCGCTTTATTTATTGCAGCAGCTGTTGGAGAGAGGGAAGGGAGAGGAGAGTCTCGCATTCCTAGTGTGAGTGCGGACGCCGGACGCGTGACATACCCGCGAGCAAGAGATGCTCCGCATCTAAAAAAAAAAAATCACGCGTCTCCACGAAGTGAACGATGACGAGTGGGCGAAGCACTGGGGATCGTTCGTTGTTACCGTAAATCATCCGTGGCATTGCCCACTCATGCATGTAAATCAGTGAGAACGTGTGTCACTCATTGGTCAAAACATGTGTCAGGTGGTCAAAATTTCCGGGGCCCTCCACTACGGCTTTTCTCTCCTTTCTGTCTCTTTCACTCCCTTTCCCCTACCCCCCGCGGACGTTTAGCCGTGCTCCGGCCATGGGCTGCAGAAATTAGCCTCCTTTCCTTAACCGAACTACATTCATTATCATCATCATCTTTGAACGTGTCTAGCAGCATAGTTCCATAATAGCTTTTGTTAATTTATAGCGCGTCGCAAAGCGCCGTATGAACCCACCAAAAGTCTTAGCGCTAACCGTAGAGATGGGCAAAGCGGCTCACTTGAGTGAACGGCTCAGAACGGCTCAGCTCACTAGAATGATCCGGTTCATTTCAACGGCTCACCGGCTCACCGGGTCCGAGGGGAAACGCTCTGGCGCGAGGGAAGAACGGGACCGGCCGGAGCGGTGGGCGGCCGTTCGGCTGCCTGCATTAGCATCCGTGGTTTGCCCATGTCACTGGGGGCCCTGTTAACATCCCTGCTGAAGGCAAGCGAAGCACACATAACTTCCGCGTATATGACTTCCGCACAATTCAACTCTGCGAGGGACCTTATATTGCAGTGATCATTCTACACGTAAGTATTAAGTATAATATGCGCTAACCATTAAAAAACTAACTGCAGGGTATGTGAGAGCTTTTCTCTATTTTTGTTTCCGGTTCATGCAGTTTTGTTAGGAGAGACACATTTTCATTCGCTGAGGGGTGAGGTCGGTGGCAGAAATTATGAGGCGCTTAGCAGATACCAACATGCATAATAATCTTATCTCACAACAATACCACAAAACTTGATTCGACCAACATGTCTTCCGAAAATCATATAACCAAGAAAGTTGAAACGCTGCGCGCGTGTGTATGAGTGTCTGTTTTCTGTCTGTGACTCTGTATCCAGTCCGTGCTTCCTTATTCTTCGTAGAAAGTATGCCTGCCTCCGCTTAATGGAATGCCATACAATCAGCCTTATCGGCGCGGTACCGGCTCGTCTACAATTCACCACGTATCCGGTCGTCATGCATTTTCCATCGGCACATCTCGCTAGAAAGAACGTGACATGTTCTTGCTGAGAACTCGGTTTGTGCACTGGACTGGAGTTCGCCGCCCATTATTAGATATTGCTACCCTTGACTCTTGACCATCGTGAATGCGAAGAGGGCAAACAAAAGCCCCTGTTCCTGCGCGTCAAGTGTTGGCTAAGTCCGTAGTAGCCACGTGAAAGCGTGGCATCGTCTGCTAATGCTCCTCGTGGAGGATTAGCAGATTGTCACTAAATTTATTTGCTGTGCGGCGCCACCGTGTAAGGACAATGTGAATATATGCACCATCATGTCGAAAAATAAGAAAATTTGTAAGCTACCCCTGCTGTCGTCCTTTATTCCTCTTGGTTGTGTCAGAATTTTTCGCTGCTTTTTCTCTTTTGTAACAGCAAACTCCTTTTCTTTCTCTGAAACACGCTCACCTTTCGACAAATCACATTACTTCTAAAAAAAGAGAGATTCCTGAGGTAAAAAAAAAAAAAAACTACGCTGCACCATTCCTAATTGGCCCGGGTTTTCTATTTCAACGGAAAAAAGAAGCACCTCCTTTCTGTTCTGCCGCACGGCAGTGCAAAGAAAGGGTCGTTACTTGGAAAGTGCGCTTTTCTGGCGCCGCGTATATTTACAACAGTTCCATAAGTAATTACAGCCGCACCAAGGGAGCGTTAAACAGATACAATGAAGAATTCCCCACGCTGTGTGCGAGACAACCCCCTTCACGTTTGAAAAGTACATGCGAGATCTGCTTTGAAATATCCTGAAAGCAGCACTTGCCGTGTTTCACTGTCCCGTGTCGGGACCTGTCTTAAATCAAGCACTTAATTTTAAGGTGTGTCACTGTGAATGGACGCATTTCTGGAAGAGTTCATTTACCTAAAATAGCTTAGAGTGCCCGTCAGTCTGGGTGCCATCATGATGTGCCGTAAATTTGAAGAGATGTTTAGCTTCCGTCACCCATTGACAGAAACAAAGACGTCGAACAATATCTGTGCGGCCCATATAAACAGATCAAAACGAAGTGCGATCGTGCCATGATTTTTTTTCCAACATGGGCCACGACGAAATAATATGAAGCCTTGACACAACACGGCATGTTATTCGTTTTATTGATGTGCTAAAATACATGCTCAGGAAGTTCAGAGGACTGGATGATACGGGTGACATATTTATAACTATACTAATGAGCACTAATGTGGACGTAAGCTACGTTGATCTGTTGTCTTTAATGACACCAAATACCCTTCCAAGTGTTGCACGAGCTCACGATGAACTACCTCACGCAGCGCACACAGCGAGCGAGATGCGAGTAGCGCGAGTCAGCCCGCGACGGCCAACACTCGTCGCCGCCGTCGAAACGAAAAGCGATCCAGGTACTTCAGTTCAGCACGGCTCACCGCGGCTCATTGAGCGAGAGAGCACCGCCTTCCGCTCTCGGCTCTCTGAGCGAGAGAAAGCACGGCTCACCTCGGTTCACTGAGCGAGGGAGATTCCCAAAGAACCGCCGCTCATTTTTACTGAGCCGGCTCACCTCGGCTGTCTGAGCGAGAGAGAACGAACGGTTCACTGAGCGAGAGCGAACCGCCTCCCGCCCTTGGTTCACTGAGCGAGAGAGAACCGCCGTCCGCTTTCCCAAAGAACCGCCGCTCATTTTTACTGAGCCGGCTCACCTCGGCTCTCTGAGCGAGAGAGAACGCACGGTTCACTGAGCGAGAGCGAACCGCCTCCCGCCCTCGTTTCACTGAGCGAGAGAGAACCGCCGTGCGCTCTCCCAAAGAACCGCCGCTCAGTTTTACTGAGCCGTGGATCACTCGCTCTTTGGAAAGAGCCGCTCAAAAGATCCGGCTCACTCCTGAGCGACCCATCTCTAGCTAAGTGCGCGGTCCTCGTGTTGTCACGTGGTCGTGACAAACGCAGCGCGCAAGGCGATGTCAGGCGAACTGCCCAGCAAAACAAAGCCAAAGACAATGCACAGCAATACCGGCGTGAACAGTCGTCGGTCAACGGAAAGACTGACTAGCGGCGCAATGCGTCGGCTTTTATACACGGAACAGAACGCGATCTCGCATTATCTCTGGAATTCCAGAAGTCACTGAAATGTGCGCGTCAAGCATGCAAAGTTTCAAAAATGGTCGACACGGTTCCAGAAGTGGCATGCAAGATAAACGCGGCCTGCGTTGCGCGTAACAGAAAGTGATAACGGCGCCCCCCGGAAACAATCAAAACCAGCGCGCGTGTCACTGGGAAGTGATAACGACTTTTCACTTAAACCAAAACAACCGCACGTGTCACCACCCCCCTCTGAAAAAGCATCGTTCCGATGCTGAAGACAGAACATGAAAGTGAGAGTACATGCAATAAATTACGTTAAGAATGCGTCATAGTTAATCAGCGCGCGTAATAAGGTTTAAGTCGCGCCACGTGTATAACTTCAGGTAGGGCGCGCCGCCGCTGGGACGGTGCTAAGCCATCGGGCACGACCTGATAGTCCAGTTCACCACGACTTCAGACTACCCTGTACACAGGTCATAACGCGTTCTCACGTTATCTCGAAATTCTAGAAGACATCCAAATGTGCACGTCAGGCTTGCAAAGTTTCAAGAACGGTCCGCACGGTTCCCGAATTCCCGAAGCGACATGCAAGATAAACGCGGCCTGCGTTGCGCGTAACAGAAAGCGATAACAGGAGCTAACTTAAACCACAACAACCGTACGTGTCAGTATGTTGAAGCATTCTAAGCGTGGAACCTCTGGAAATGGATAAACCAATGATGGAGAAACCTGCTTTCTGTCCGAAATATTAGGAGTTTCAGATAAAAGACTTGTACCGTTAGAAAAGCGCCACTGAAATGCCTTGATAGCGCTCAAATTGAACAATGTTCATGCGCAAAATGTTAACGAATTAAGAAAATGTGGCAGTTACATTTCAAAGGGGTGCGTACAGTGACATCTGGAAGACGCCTTTGCTATGTTGGCTCCAAAGCAATTAGCGTGCGTCGTTACCTTGTTGAGGTATGAGTCTGACGAGGAAATGTTTGGAAAGGTTCAAGTTTATTGCTTCTCAAGGTATTACACAACGGAAGAAAGTATACAGAAAGAGGTCCCACAGTTAAAAACTGTAGCGGGACCTCTTGTTATTAATTACATAACAAAACTAAACATGCGTCGGTTGACAAGAGAAATATATACAAAAGTTACATATTCCTTACAATGATAAACATGAGGTAGCACATTTCATTGCATAACACGAACAAATATACACTGAGAGGGTAAAGTTTACAAAGAAATAACGAAAAGGAAATCAAAATGTGAACAAAAGTTTGAGAATCTGTAGTCTACAAAGAAATCATATAAGCTTTTAATGATCGTTGGTATGATGATTGTGTTGGTGAAGATTTTAAGTGAAGTGGTAGATCATTCCATAATTTGATGCTTGCAAAACCAACAGTTAGTTTTCCGTAGTTGCTTCGTGACTTTGGAAGCAAAATGTTGTTTTGTGAAGAGAATCTAGTATTATTTGAATTAACAAGACTGTTTCGACCAATGGCATAAAGTAATTGTGGATTCTTAAGCATGCGATAAATGATGATGCCGTGATTGTAGGAGATAAGCTTATTTATTGTGAGTAGGTTTAACTCTGTGAAAATGGAGGTAACATGAGCGTTATAAGGAGCCGAAGTGATCATGCGAACAGCATTATTTTGGATGTGTTGCAAAGGGGCTATATGACAGTGATATGTGAGACCCCAAGATGCTATACACTATTTTATGTGACTGAAGATAAAGGCATAGTATAAAGTCAAAAGAGTGTGCCTTTGGAAGTAGTGTCTCGCCTTTAAGAGCACCCTAACACCGTATGCGATTTTCTTTTTTAAGAAGTTGATGTGGATGTTAAATTTCAAAAATGAATCAAGTTGAATACCTAAAAATGAACATTCGTTGGATGCTGGTATGGGGTGGGTTCCTATGTACACTGGAACAATATTAGATCGAGGTTTATTGTGGGAACTAAAAACCATATATATTGTCTTTTGTGGGTTCATGAGCAACTTATTTTTCCTACACGAACAATTTATATTAATCAGTTCATTGTTCAATCTGTCCGTCAGTGCATTTATGTCGTTATCAGAAGTGTAAACAGTGGTATCATCCGCGTACAGAAGACATGTTGTGGAAGTGAGGCAGGTCGGGAAGTCATTAATATATATGAGGAATAACAGCGGTCCGAGTATGGACCCCTGTGGAACACCAGTGTTAATTATTTGTGTGTCAGACAGTATTCCTGAAATGCAAACCTGTTGCTGTCTATCATGTAGGTAACTGCGCAGAAGCTTCAAAGATGGACCTCTTATGCCATAAGCGTCGAGTTTAGAAAAGAGAATGCTGTGATTTAGCGAGTCAAATGCTTTTGAGTAATCGATAAAAACAGATCCCACGAACCTGCCCCGGTCAATTTCTGCCTTGATACTGTCAGTGAGTGCGATTAAAGCTAAGTCAGTGGAATATCCACGACGAAAACCAAATTGTCTTGGCGTTAGTAGCTTATACTTATCGAGATAATTAGAAAGCCGTTTTTCAATCAGTTTTTCAACAACTTTACTTAAACACGGCAAAATAGATATAGGCCTGTAGTTCGCCAAAGAAGTGGCGTCTCCTTTTTTATACACTGGAATTATTTTTGATCTCTTCATGTCATTAGGAAACACTGATGTTTTAAAAATTAAATTGACAATGTGACAAAATGCTTCGCTTATATTGTCGACAATGTCCTTGATATGATGGCAGCTTATAGAATCTAAACCAGGGCTACAGTTCTTAAGATTCATGATCGTATCACGAACTTCGCTTGGGTCAGTTGGGAAGAGATAAAATGAGTGTGGCGTCAGGCGCGATATGAGAGTGTCGTTACCGCCTGGGATATCGGGAATAGAAGCAAAAAAATTGCTGAATGCGCATGCAATATTTGTAGGATTAGTAAGGCCTTTTTCTTGAATTTTCGCTATGCTATTCCTAATAGGTTTTCTATTCAAAAATGTATTAAGTATCTGCCATTGTTTTCGGGAATCATGCCCAGTTTTAACTATCAAGTTTTCATAGTAAGTTTTTTTCGCTGTTTTCAGCAGATGTGTTAGCAAAGTGCAAAACTTCCTGTAGCGAACCTTAAGTGATTGGTTAAACGGCCGATTTTTACACTTGCGATATAGGTTTTCTTCTTTACGCATGCTTTTCAATAATCCTGTTGTAAGCCAGGGATTTGAGGGGGAAGCGAAATGTTTGCGGCACTTAACCACCGTTGTAGATGAGGATATAGAGTCCTTGATTAGGTCTACGAGTTTATTGTAGGAGGCCTCAGCATCGTTCAACGATGTAACGAGTGACCAGTCTGATGTGGTGGCTAACTCTTTGTAGTGATCTTTATCAAATATTGGTTTTGTGTACATGGTTTCAGAGGCATGATTAAGGCGTTGAAAACGCAATACGATTGGAAAATGATCTGTTATATTGCTTCTGACAACGAAAGTCTCAGGGGGATGAAGCAGGTTTGTTAGCGCATGATCAATGAGAGTGCTTGAGTTAGTAGAATTTCTAGTGGGTAGTTGTAGCGACGATTCAGCACCATACCCCTGGCATATGCTAATGTACTCTCTGCTATGACAACTACATTCATCCAGAATATTGATATTAATATCTCCCATTAGGACGATATTCTTGTTTTCTTTTGAAACAGTATGCAGTATATTGTCAAGAGCATGGCAAAATGAGGTCACGCTAAAGCTTGGTGACCGGTAGATGCAGCCAAATATGATGCTTTTTTCACCGGTATCAAACGACGACTTATTTATTTCAATCCACACCGTTTCGCAGTCTGGAAGGTCGGGGTTTAGGTCTAATCTTCGTATATACTCAATATCACGAAAAATGAAGATAGCAGCGCCACCATAGCTGGATGATACGCGATGGCAGTATTCCGGAGTGTATAATGTAAATGAAAACAAGTTTTTATACTCACTGATTATTAATGACGTAGGTCTTTCTTGGGATACTTGAACGCAGAAAGTTTGGTCCGTCTCTTTGTTTTTCTGTCTGTCACACGACTCAGCCACCCGGACAAAGTTTAAGCACTTGCAACGCCCAGCCATCTTGAACTGGTGGCTGCGTTCATACTTGTGAGCACTGTCGCTCAAAAAGTAAATACAACGCATATCTGAGGCTCAACATCAATACGTAAATATTAGGTGGGGTGTTCCTTTACTAGATAATACACATATACGTAATTCTAAACACCCTAGTGTTTCTTAGGCTGCGCTAAAAATTCGTCGCTATGCACAAAAAAACAAAACAAAAAGAAAGGCGTGCGCGGAATCGCAGGACAGTGACAGCGTAAGCTGGAGGAGCGACCTTCCTAGGCCATTGTAAAGGCTTGGGGATCTAGACAAGTGATCGGGCCATCAGGTATATCGAAACACGTAATAAAGATATTGGTAAAAACCTTTTTCAAACTGTTTAGCCTTCATGAAACTTTCGAACATGGCGTACGTCACAGTGTTTCGTCACTGCGCCAACTGTGAATCAATGCAAAGTGCGAAACTGATCCTCGGTTTTTATTGTTGCGCAGAATCAAGAAGGAAGGAAGGAAGGGGAAAAACAGAAAGGCAGGGAGGTTAACCAGAAAGGCGTCCGGTTGGCTACCCTACACTTGGGGAATGGGAAGGGGGAATAGAAAGGTGGGAGAGAGAGAAAGAAGGGGAATAATGAAATAGACGAGGACGACTCCATCAGTCAAAGGCGTTCGCGCGAACCAGTCATCTTCAAAAAGCGCAAAAGTGCTCTCAGTGCCTTGGGCCGACGAGCGATGAGGGCGGTGTTTGAGCAGTACATGCACCGAAAGTGGCCGATCGTCAAGTTGGCGTAAAGTCCGAGCAAGTTTTTTTTTTTTCCTTTCCGCGACGAATCGCGGACAGTGGCACAGCAAATGGTCCAGGGTTTCGTCGGTGTCGCAGATCTCGCATGTTGCATTGTCGATCGCTCCAATTAATGCGGAGTATGCCTTTGTGAAGGCAACTCCCAGCCAAAGTCGACAAAGAAGCGAGGCCTCATGTCGAGGAAGTCCTGATGGAGGGCGGAGATGCAGGGAAGGGTTTAGCTGGTACAGTCGCCTTGGTCTGATGTTTAGCGAGTTCCACTCAACAGTGCGAGGCGGCGTGTCAGGTGTCGAAGCTGCATTGCAGCATCTGTCCTTGAGAGCGGAATTGAAACAATGTTCGGTACTTGATGGGAAGTGCGAGCTGCGCCATCTGCGGAATCGTTGCCGCTGATTCCGCAGCGACTGGGCACCCACTGAAAGTCAATCTCGTGGCCATTTTTCTTGAGGTGGGGATGATGCACGATTACATCGTACGTCAGCTGCTTTCAATATTTGCTAGAGCCACAATGTGTAACATTTTCTTGGTTGCTAAGCTATGGTACGTCATGCAAGTCCTCCATTGCTCCCGTGCAAATGTGCAAAAGTTACACCGAGTATTTGCGGTTTTCGCGTGGGGCTCAAGCTGGGAACGATGCAGCCGGACTAATCTCTGCAGCCGTGTGAAAGACGGCCTGGCGCACCTTTTCATACGGCAGATTGTCAACAGGTTTTTATTTTTTCGAGATGTGGATGATCCCTCTTACGCACGATGTGTCAGTTAAGGCTCCGACACGCACTTCCTCAGTTTGTAGTCGGAATAGAGAGCATGCCGGGTTCAGTACGTGGGTTCTTTAAGGAGATTATTGATAGTGTACGCTTTTTGAGCGTTCGTTTTTCGAACGAGTACCTGTGGAGTGGTGGGCGCAAAAACTGTATAATGATGTATGTGACACTATCTTGCCTGTTCCAATATATAGGGCCATTTTCAGTGGAGGCCCTGGTCTTGACGTATTGAAGCTCGTCAAAAAGATGCCGCTCCAACCTGCAACAAAAGATTCACAGCATATCCACGGAGTGAATGATGATGAGTGGGCGAAGCTCCGGAGGTTCATCGTAGATCGTGCTGAGTTCCGGATTAATTTAGTTAACGCGCACGCTACGAATCCTTATGGTTCAACTACGCACAAGTGAAATCTCCCACCGGCACTTTGTTGCAAGTCAAGATCCAGTGCGCATATATATATATATATATATATATATATATATATATATATATATATATATATATATATATATATATATATATATATATATATATATATATATATATGGGTGGCCTGTGCGAACGCTTCTCCAGCGCGAGCAGTCAGTATTTTTCAATCAAGAAACTCGCTAGAAGACGCTGCCTTCGTCAAGCTTGTCTCTTGCGGGTGAGAGCGCGTTCTCCTTCTTTGCGAGCTGGTAGCGCGTTCATCGAAGAAAGAGCGTTTCCATAGTCAACGCGCGCCTTTCACTCTCTCTGTCTCTCTCTCTCTCACAAGACAGCAGATGGAAGAGTGAGAGAACTCGCGCGCCGAACAGGCAGGCAGGCAGGCAGGCAGGCAGGCAGGCAGGCAGGCAGGCAGGCACCTATATTAAATACAATTAGTAGTGGTTGGGCCCCTAGACGTCCGGGAGCCCCCTGGCCGACATCTCCTGGCATGCCCGGTCCACCAGCCAGAGCTGGTCATCCGAGCAAGTGGCCCGAAGAGCGGCCTCCCACGAGGAAAGGGTAGGGTTGTGAATGGGTTCTACTGCCATCGGCTTGGGGCAGCTCCACAAAGAATGCAAGAGATCTATCTGCCTTGGGCGCTTGGCAGTTGGCGCATTGCGGACTGTGGAGGCCAGGGTAAAGTAAATGTGCCAGATAGGGGGAAATAAATGCCTTGGTCTGGATCTGGCACCAGACTGAACTCTGATGGGGGGTCAGGAAAGAGTGAGGGGGAGGTAGCTCCTGTCGACCTTTCCTGTAGTATGTCGTAATCTGGTGGTAGATGCAGATTCCTTCCCCTCGTTTTTCAATGGGGCTGGTTGAGTGGTCCTCCGGGGTCCGGAGGGAAAGCCCGAACCTGCGCATTAACGCGCTCATTTCCGGCGACGCACTCATGCCCAGGCACCCAAGTGATGGTCAGCGGATGGGGAAGCGAATGGATGTTCTTTAATATGTGCGCTACTGCCTTAGGCGCTATGCCTTGAAGGAAGTACCGATATGCAATTTGGGAATAGGTGCATATTTGCGTTATGGTGGAGTCCGCAGCCGCATGCGCTACCGCTAGGGCTAATGCGACCCCCTCAGCCACGTCGGTGCGCGGTGTTTTAATTGAGGCAGAGATGTTAACGCGTCCATCCTCCGTCATTGCAGCAGCTGTGGCCGTCCCCTCGAGCGGACCGACCACGGCGTCGACATAGCGGACGTCTTCGCGATTTTGATAGTGTCGGGTTTAGTAATCAGCCCGCGCCCTGCGTCGAGCCTGGCAACGGTGAGAATTCATGTTATATGGCAATGGTTTAAGTTGCATGCACGATGCAAGTTTGACAGGAATGGGGAGCCACGTCTCTTCTTTCGGGACAGCGACGCTTTGTTCGCACCCCAAAGTTCGGAGTAGGTTTCGCCCGGTCGGTGTTCGGGAGAGTCGCTGCAGTTGATTACTCCTCTGTGCCTCTACGATTTCCTGTACGGTATTATAAAGACCCGCCATTAAGAGGCGTGTAGTGCTCGTGCGGACAGGTAGCCTCAGTGCGGTCTTAACTGCGCGCCCGATTAGACTATTAGCGTGATCTACTTGTTTTTGCGTGAGATGGTGATATGGAAGGTGCAGGCGAGGCGGCTGATCACCAAAGCTTCAATCATTTGCATGGTGTACTTTTCAGATAAGCCGTGATTGCGAGACGCAGTTCGGCGAACCAGGATTTGCTTTATTTGCTTATCGAGGAGCTTCACGGTGAATTGTGGATCTAGGTTAGATTGAATATGCTGATCCAGGATCCTGATTTTATGTGTCATATTAGGCACTGGTTGACCATGCCTGGTTCGCTCGTGTGCGGTTCAAGTGTGAGTAGTTTGGATCTTTTCGGCGAGCAACATAGTCCCACTGGGCCAATATGCCGCTCGATGACGTTGATAGCGATTTGTAGTATGTCTTGGGCCTCCCCTATGGAGCCTTGCGACACCCATAGCGTCATATCATCCGCATAGAAAGCATGGTGTAATTTTGGTATACCTGAGAGCTCTCTGGCGAGTGGTGCCATAGCTACATTAAACAGTGGTGACAGAACCGATCCCCTGGGTGTGCCCTTATTCGGGAGGGCAAAAGCGGTGGATGTGAGCGGACCTAACCTGATCTCGGCGGTGCGATTTTCCAAAAAAGCTTTGGCATACAGCCCGATCTTACGGTCACATCCTGTGTAGGCTAGCGTCCTGAGGATATGTTCGCGCCCTACGTTGTCAAAGGCTTTTTTTTTATGTCCAAAGCTGGAATGGCTCCTGTGCGGGCCGTGCGTTGTTTGGGATAGAATAAGGTTTCTTTAATATGCAGGAGGACACCCTTCGCGGAAAGGTTAGGGCGAAAACCAAACTACGTGTCGGGAAAAAAATGGTTAGCTTCTAAATAGCGTTGTAGTCGCCCGAGAACCACGTTCTCAAAAAAGTTTGCCTACGCGTCTCGTGAGCTAGGTAGTGGGCAAACTCTGAAGCAGTAGCGACTTGCCCTGTTTGGAAATAAGATTGATCTGGGCGTGCTTCCAATCACCAGGCGAGGTGCCTTTCCGCCAGTGTTCGTTAAAGAGATCCGTTAAAGAGCTCCTGCAGACATATGTCATCTAAGTTTCAGAGGACCTTGTACGTTATCCGGTCAGACCCTCGTGCCGTGTCCCGACTAACATAGGCTAGGGCTTGTATTATCTCCAAGAGCGAGACATCCGTATGTAGGCTTTCGTCAGGATCAGGCGGTAATAAAGGGGGTGCGTTTGGACCTGTAGGTAGGGAATGAGGAATAAAAAGGTTTTTGGTGTGTGCCATAATATCCGTGCCCTTTTGCTCCTCTAGGTAAATCAGGTTTTGGGTAGCAGTGTGCACGTGGGATTTGGTGGAAGTGGGATCAAGAAGAGCCTTTAGAATATTACAGGTACGTTTAGTGCCCAGCGTTCCTTTCAGGTTGTTACAGAAGTTGGCCCAGTTTGTTTGAGCAAGCTGGGTGGCATACTGTACAGCCTCCTCCGTGACTGCCGCAATACGAAGGCGAAGTTTGCAATTTAGTCTCTGGCGTTTCCGTCGTTTGGAGGGGCTACGACGTGCATCTCACAGATGGATGAGGTGGGGGTCTACCTGCGGAGCACTCTTTGTGTTTTTAATCTTTCTGCTAGCCCTGCCTAGCGCGTGTTGTATCTTTGTGTCCAAGACACTGAGGTTTGTGGCGTGGTTTCCTTCTCGGCGATATACGTGCTGAGTTTATCTTAGTCAACGAATGTTTGAAGTTTGGGCCGAAAAATTTTAGAATTTTGCGTAAGAATTGTTTGAATCACATGGTGATCGCTGCCTAATGTTTCGGGCAGTACCTCGTGTGTTTTCACTATCACATGTGTGCTAACCATTGTGAGGTCGGGAATGGCCGTTCTGGTGCCCACTCTCGTTGGTACAGTAGGATCTGTGATTAGAGTAAGTCGGTGCTGCATTATGGTGTTATAAGGTTGCACTTCGACGTGTTATTAAATGCGAAGCATTTCTTAGCGAACTTCGGCGAGTTTGAGCGTATCTATCTATCTATCTATCTATCTATCTATCTATCTATCTATCTATCTATCTATCTATCTATCTATCTATCTATCTATCTATCTATCTATCTATCTATCTAGCCGCCTACGATTTTGTGCTCTCCTGGCCTTTTCGCTAATCGGATGTTTACGAAAATTGGTATGCCACATCATGACTACATGACGAACATAAATCACAGGTCATAACATGAAAATCATGATATGCAAGTCATGAGCGGCATAATTTACATTCCACGGTTTTGGTGCTCTCCTGGCCGTTTCGCTAATCGGATGTTTACGAAAATTGGTATGCCACATCATGACTATATGACGAACATAAATGACAGGTAATAACATGAAAATAATGATATGCATGTCATGAGCGGCATGATTTACATGCCATGGTCTTGGGGCTCTCCTGGCAGTTTCGCTAATCGGATGTTTACGAATATTGGTATGCCACATCATGACTACATGACGAACACAAATGACAGGTCATAACATGAAAATCATGATATGCATGTCATGAGCGGCATGATTTACATGCCACGGTCTTAGGGCTCTCCTGGCCGTTTCGCTAATGGGATGTATGCGAAAATTGGTATGGCGCAACATGACTACATGACGAACACAAATGACAGGTCATAACATGAAAATCATGATATGCATGTCATGAGCGGCATGATTTACATGCCACGGTCTTAGGGCTCTCCTGGTCATCTCGTTAATGGGGTGTATACGAAAATTGGTATGGCACAATATGACTGCACGTCGAACATAAATGACAGGTCATAACATGAAAATCATGACATGCATGTCATGAATGACATGGTTTACATGCCACGCGTTTCGTTAGTGGGATGTATACGCAAATTGGCATGCGACAACATGACTGCATCACAAACATAAATGACAGGTCATAACACGAAAATCATGACTTGCATGTCATGAGTGACGTGATTTACATGCGACGGTCTTGGTGCTCTCCTGGCCGTTTCGTTTATGGGATGTATACGGAAATTGGTATGCCACGACATGACTGCATGGCGAACATGACTGACAGGTCACAACATGACAATCATGATATGGATGTCATGGGCGACATGATTTACACGCCAGGCGTTTCGTTAACGGCATGTATACGAAAATTGGCATACCACAAGATGACTGCATCATGAACGTAAACGACAGATCATAACATGAAAATCATGACATGCGTGTCATGAGCGACATGATTTACATGCCACGGTCTTTGTGCTCTCTTTGACGTTTCGTTAGTGGGATGTGTAGGAAAATTGGTATGCAACAATATGACTGCATGACGAACATAAATGACAGGTCATAACATGAAAAGCATAACATGCATGTCATGGGCGGCATGATTTACATGCCAGGCGTTTCGTTAATGGGATGTATACCAAAATTGCTATGGCACAACACGACAGCATGACGAACGTAAATGACAGGTCATAACATTAGAATCAGGACACGCGTGTCATGACCGCCGTGATTTACATACATGCCATGGTCCTGGCGCTATACTGCCGTTTCGTTAATGGGATGGCTCCGTCTACTGACCAGAGGGCGCTACGTAGCTCTCGTCGGATGGCTCAGTCGCGCACGGTGGAAACGGAGGCGACAGCGACGCGCGCGTTTCTTCGCTGCTTTCCGGGCGTGCTGCGAACCATACGAACGCTCGCGGCGTTGCCCTTTGGAACATTTTGTCGCAGGTTTGGAGCGCGCGTCTCAAAGGAAATAAAACGAAAGAAGGTGGGACGGGCGGTCGCTGCTGCTATAGAGTTGGAGACGCGCACCGCGTTCGCGTAGTTCCCTGTCACAGTCTACCCAATTTTGCTTCTTCTCTCCGCGAGGCAGTGCATTCTGGCGCTGATGTCGCACATGGAAAACTCGACTGCATGGAGCCTATACGAAAATTGGTTTGGCACAACAGGACTCCATGACGATCATAAATGACAGGTCATTACATGAAAATCGTGACATGCATGTCATTAGAGGCATGATCTACATGCCACTCGTTTCTTTAAAGGGATGTATACCAATATTGCTATGGCACAACACGACTGCATGACGAACGTAAATGACAAGTCATAACGTGAGAATCATGACATACGTGTATGAGCGGCATGGTTTACATGCCACAGTCATGGTGCTCTTGCGCCCGTTTCGTTAACTTCAAATGTACTAAACTCGGTATAGCGAGACAACAATCCAAATCCATTTTACGTTCCTTATGCGTGCTTCGCATTTCCTTGATTCCCACTGCACGTGGGATCGGCCAATTTTTTTATATAACCCCATGCCGTGTGGCGGCCGTTAAAGTCTCCCACTACGATTCGGTGGGTGCACCGCGCTTGAACAAGGACTACCGGTGTTTGCGTGCCCTTACCTTTAGGGGGACTGTATATGTTGATGACCAAAAGTCCATTTCCCGATGTGGGGTTGGACGGAATAATCTCGAGAACAGTGTACTCGTTTCCTCCCTCAGACGGAAGCCCAGTAGGGATTCGGTCTATGAAGGGGAGGGATTTGTTTTTAAGGATAGCGGTTCCCGATGTCACGGATGCTACCTGATATCCCTGTATGGAGAGAGACAAAGATACTGTTTCTTGCAGGGCTACTATATCTGGCGGGTTTGTGGAGTGTTGAATGTAGGCTGCCAATTGGGCGAGTTTCTTTTCGATGCTTCTACAATTCCATTGCCGTATGTTTAGATCAGCTGAAGTTTAGTTTTTGGGTGGAGGAGGTAGGCCTGTTCCACCAGAATTCTGTCGCTTATTCGAATTGGCCATTTTGAGGGGTCACGGGGGTCGAAACGCCAGGTCGCGGGCCGGTCACTTCCTCTGTGGGCT
This sequence comes from Hyalomma asiaticum, assembly GCA_013339685.2. Taxonomy (NCBI): domain Eukaryota; kingdom Metazoa; phylum Arthropoda; class Arachnida; order Ixodida; family Ixodidae; genus Hyalomma; species Hyalomma asiaticum. Next base: position 116,262,834 of record CM023483.1, on the reverse strand, counting down.
GAGGGCAGTATGCGGCGGCCACCTTGGGTTGTTTGTGCGTACGAGTTTGTGATGATTCAGCATGAAAACTGTGTAGTTGATTAATTGCGCTTTCTATTTTGGCAAGGCGTTGGCTAAACATGTTCTCTATTCCTTGGAGGGTGTGTTCTTGTTCCTTTATCAATTGTACTTTAACTGCATCGAGGTCTTCGCCTACAAACTTAAGGACAAGTTGCGTGAGGCCCTGCGTAAATTCTGTGGTTTGGAAATACTGTGCGCACAGCGAAGTGCGCGTTCGCGAAACTGATCCTCCGACAAACAGTTCGGTTCCGCTTGTAAGGTTTCACCGTTGGCGAACGCTCTTGGTTTGTGGCAGGTTTGCGAAGGGCGCTGGCGCGTTCAGTGCGTTGTCTTCGGAGAAATGTGTCGTTCGAGAGTTTTCGCTTGCGTGTAACTGTCGAAGATCCCTGTACAGTGTCGAGGTACCGCTGCTGTGTGTTGCTGTGTGCTGCACAATTACAACGTGACCATATAGTCTAATAATTTCTGGGAGTTCATGTCGCAAGACCACGATATGATTATGAGAGACGCCGTATAAGGGAAGGCTCCGAAAATTTCGAACTACCCGGGGTTCTTTAACGTCCGCTGGCACCGCACAGTACACGGGTCTCAACACTCGCCTCCTTCGAAATGTAGCCGCTGCAGAAGCGGGATTCGATCCCGTGACCTTCGGATCAGCAGCCGAGTGCGATAACCACTATATTCCACCATGGCGGGGCGACAAATTAGCCTAGACAGTGTGTTCTGATTGTGTAATACATTTTGCGTTGACGGTTTGTCAGTGTATTCTCTCAAGCTATGTGGTAAATAAAATATTACTGAAGGCGCATAGATATTAGAAGATAGACACTTGTAATAGATTCGTATTCGATAAAATATGATATCCGCACAGACCTACTTCTAACTCGTTGGCTAGATGTCTGTATCGAAAGTAACTTTCTTGAGCTAAGCTGTGACGTCATTGATTGTGTGGCGTCGTTGCGTAAGTTTACTTTTTGGGCGTCGTCATCACGCATGAGGACGTCACCAGTTGGTCAAACGGCTTCTGCTATTGCGTGTGTATGGGCAGCCTATTGGTCCCGAAATGGCATTTTAGGCAACTCTGTGTCGATTGATTACCTTAAAAAAAGGAAAAAGAACAGAAAGAAAGCGCAGCGCACGTGATTGATTGAGTGATTTGTGGGGTTTAACGTCCCAAAACCAGCTCTGAGAGACGACGTAGTGGAGGTCTCCGGAAATTTTTCACCACCTGCGGTTCTTCAACGTGCACTGACATCGCACAGCACACGGGCCTCAACATTTCGCCTCCATCGAAATGCAGCCGCCGTCGCCTGGATTCGATCCCGTTACCTTCGGATCAGCAGCCGAGTATACCATAGCCACTAGACCACCGTGGCGGGGCCACAACGCACGTGAACAAGGGCGGTAAGGCAGGGAATACAAATTGCACTGCACTCGCAACTGATGGTTTATTGGGAACAAACAAAACGAACATACATATTTACGCATACCGCGCATGTCAAATGACGTCAGCTACTCCGAAAAAAAAAAGAGAAAGGAAACAACTTGATGTGACGGGTGCCTGATGCCAAATCAGAGTGCGAAGAACACTGCAATAGAAGACATATAGTGCATCGAGCAGTCGCTTATACAAACGGGGGCCCGTTTGCCCTCTTTTATCGAGAAACAGTAGGATGTCATACTATCAGGTGATTTTCTGTGTGAATAGCTTTACAAGTGCCATTGCCACAGTTTCGCAGTTTTGTGTAAATTAAGATGCTGGCGGTCGTTTTCCTCATCAAACTGCAGCCAGAATATTCCGGGAGTACACAAACGCGACAATCGCTTGAAGAGCTGGTCAGCTCTTTACTTCATAATAGCAGCCGTCTGGGAGCAGCACTCAATCAACGGGGACCTGTTTCCAGTGTAAAATTATCGAGCTGCCTCAACTGCTATGGGTGCGACTTCTACGGGTGCGACTACTGCATCTAGCAGTCGGGAATATCTTCGAGTGCGGTGTTGCAGGACGGTGCAACTGTCCTTAAATATGAATGAGCAACAGCAAAAAAGAAAACAAAGAAAGGACATTTAACAGCTTTTCTATTATCATAAGTAAATCGTCGCATATACGCTGACGATTATGCCGATACTGCTCTCGCAGAATGTGCTTACTGCAATCGAATGATGGAAGAGGACGTCCACGCATAGTCAATTCAATCCGCACTCGATACGGCCCAACAAATACATCAGCAGCACTACGCCGGTGTCAATAACAAAGCAGACAACAGGACGCGCATACGTAATGCAGTCTTTCAAAGAGATCGTTCCACTCTATACTCCCATCCACTAACCTTTCTCTCGTCGAGTCTGCGCTACTGTAAAACGCTCGATGAATTCCTGACGGCCGGCCTAAGGCTGCTGGACCCCTTCACGCGTACACTCACGGATGAGGTACGAGGCTGTTGCGTAACTCCAGCGTCGTGAGTCCCGAATGCTTTCGGCGCAAACAACAGTCGTGCGGAAGGAACCGATACTATTGGACATATATACGAAGCGAGCCATAATACTACGCCTTCCTCCCCGCCCGGGCGCTCGCCCAGAGGCGTGACGCGTGCAGCATAATCGGTGCGTAGCAATTTGCAAAGATCGATGTTATTTCCATTTAGACGAACGCCATCGCTAATTACCTTAAGCGAATGCGCGTCGAAAACCCGCTCCAACATCATCCGTCATGGCGCAGCGGGCCATGCTCCTCTATAGCGTCCGGGTGCCGCCCGTACACGACTCGCGCTCTCTGTTTGTTTGTTTGTTTGTTTTTTATGCTGGAGAAGAAAACAGGGGTACAGCGACCATCCTTGATTCGCTCCCTGGGACCGCAGCGTGCTTGCGACAGTTGATGGTGGACTTGACAATAACAACGACGATTACCTCTAATCAACGTGTTTTATAGCGAATGAAAATTGTGAAATTTCATGACGTATACCGTGGTCAATTTCAAGCGGGAGTAATACGAATGTGTCCTAGACGATGCAGAGACCGAATAAATGGAATGCTGGAAGGCCCTCCCATAGGAGCGCGGTGCTAGTGTGTCCCGCGGCACGAGATTTTTTTTCGCGGACTGGGATTTGGGCGTTGGAGAAAACGAAAAGGTATGATAGCCCCTGAGCTCTATAACAATAACTGTCTTCCTCCAACGTAAAAGAGATAAAGACCCATAGCGTTTAGTAATGTAGGTTTTGTCATTATTATAAATATGATCAAAGAGCCCGAATAAACATAGTGTCCAGCACAGAGGAAGGCAGAATTAGTGGTATTTAGTATAGCCGTTCGTAAAGCGAAATGAAAGCAGAATGAGACCGTATTTTTCGGAAATTGAGAGCGGGCAATCGATGATAACGGAAAATGCACGCAGAGAGAAGCGGACTCACAGCCTCTTCTCTCTCTCTCTCTCTTTTCAATTTCGCGATATTTATAAGAAATCGTAACTGTGAGACAGACCACTGATTAATCGTTGGTACTCACAGGAAAAATCGCAGGGTTCACTTTTCTGTCATCTCTGATATTAATGGTGTTTGAATAGCAACTAGTTAACCAAGAGCAATGTCTCTGGCAATAATGGCAAACGGAAGATCGTGGGATGGGACGGGTTTATATTAATTGACACGGAGCGACGGCGCCAGTGCAGTGATGCCGTCTCGAGCTCTCAAGGCATCGCAAAGTGCTTATCGCAGCAATAACGACAGATGCAGAAAGTGAGAGAGCGAGACAGATACAAAGAGAGGATGGATGAAGGGCAGATGGTTTAATCATTGAGTAGCAGTTCCGTATTCTGCATTCGAAAGAGTGGAAGCTGCGGATTTTGATGATTTGTTGGATATCTGGCGTGGCCGGTCTGACTGCTACGTATACGTCTGGTGATCACTGTGGCAGACAGACAGAGCGAAATCACACACACACACACATACACACGCAGACGCACACGCACATGCGCGCACATACACGCACATACACGTTATTTAGTAGGTTTCGTCGAGGCCTGTCGACTTTGGAAACCCCACGAACGACTTCGTGTTTTGTAAGCGAATGGGAAGGGGGAGGGGGAACAAAATATGGGAAGATGATTTTGTGATAGTGAAAAGTTCGCTTTTACAGACTAACCATCAGCCACGTCCTGTTGTCACCACGAAAGAAACGACAAAGGAGGGCATCAATCAGCGCGGCCTATCAGTTCGAATGCACGCAGCAGCCGTACGTAAGTTCCTTCCTCCTCACCCTCAAACGCACGCATATTATTCATGGCTCCCAAAGGGGCCGTCCACAAGGCAGTGCTGTTCGGAAAACCGGGCGCGTTTTCAATATCGCAAAACCGCGAACACGCGACGCACTCGGGGCGACCATTTGTCTCCTTCGGCCCGTGTCTGTCTGTCGCCTTGCAAGGCGAAGGCGTGGAAAACGAAGTGGGCAGAACTGGCAGTATAGGTAAGTCCGTGTTATTTTTTTTTTCGCGCATTTGTCCGGCTGGCGAAGATGGAAAAACAAAAGAAGAAACTATGCAAAACGAAAGAACACCAGGACGGCGTGAAGCGAGTCGTTGAAGCCGCGCGAGTGCGGAGAAGCGAAGCACATTTGCGTCGGACACGTAACAAATCAATGCCACCGAGCAGCAAAACGAATGGGGTGGCGTTCGCGAAGCATTTCTTTCGTTACAGTATATATACGGCCGTGTCTTGCGACAGCTTGTATAGGTTCCGCGGCGGAGGTGTGCCGGAGTGGACAGCGTGCTGCTTGATTTATTATCCACTAGCGCTGGCAGTCTGCGACGAAGAACAAAAAGAAAGTAAAAGAAAAGACACACGGACGTCATTAGTTAATAGTCTAACTGGAATCTGCGGACGTTGACAACGCGGCGACCCGTTTCTACCGAGCGCACTGGCCCGGCCCTTGAAGTCGTGCGAGTTAATTCGTTGCGCAATGTAGCTGCCCGTCTCCGTCTTGTCTCGTCTTCGGCTTTGCGCCATGAGTCTTCCGTTTCGCGGTCCCTAAGCAACTTGCAGGAATCGATGCAAAAGCACACTCAGCGTCGCTCTTGTGTGGCTTGATGAATTGACGTGGTCGTCGATACACATTTTTCTCTTATTTCTAGCCGACTCACCGTCGTGAGAAATTCCAAGGCCTGCATGCAGCGCAAAGGACACAGCAGAGTCACAGCGTAAGCTAGACCTTGCTGCGTACTCTCTCATTCTTCTCCTCGCCTTCTTCTTCTTCTTCTTCTTCCACTGTCTTATCGTTTTTTATTCTTCCGCGTTGTCTGCTTCCTCTTTTCCTCGTTGTCATCTTCATTGCCGTCTTCCACTTCTTATCTGCGTCAACCTCACCTTGTTCTCCTTTGTCTTCTTTCCCTCCTTATTCGTCGTCGTCGTTTTCGTCATGAAATGCCTGCAAAGTGCACGCGAAGTTGGGAGAGTTGTCAGACTCTCCTGTGATCCACACAAATTCTCACGAGGTGGGAGCACATTGACCCGGAAGTTGTATCTTATGAAAGCAGGGTTCGCACGGTAAGCTGTATAGCAATGGAATAACGCTGCGCCGCACGCCGCGATCAGTTTGACGCACCCCGCCAGTTCAGGCTCGAGCTGCCAAAGATCCGGATTTAAGCGTTATTGAAGCAATTATTCAAACCCTAACTGGGCTCATGAGAAGACCGCCATAGTGGGTGCAGGGTTATTGTGCTTGGCTACTGACCACGTGGGTTCGATCCCGGTCGCGGCAGTAGCATTTTCGACGGAGGCCTGTGTACTGTACGATGTCAGTGCACCTTAAAAAAAAAAAAACTGCAGATGGTGAAAACTTCCGTAGACCTCCACTATGGCATGGCTCATAATGATCGGCTCATAAGAAGGAGTGTGTTATGTCCGGCGTCCATCGGTGTGGACAGCACGTATGGCACAAAAAAAGAATAAAAAAATTACAGCATATCCACGGAGTGAATGATGGTGAGTGGGCGAAGCTCGGGATGTTCATCGTAAATCCTTATGGTTCAACTACGCACAAGTGAAATCTCCCACCGGCACTTCATTGCAAGTCAAGTTCCAGTGCCTATATATGTATATATGGGTGGCCGGTGAACGCTTCTCCAACGCAAGCAGTCGGTATTTCTCAATCAAGAAACTCGCTAGGAGACGCTGCCTGCGCCAACGTTGTCTCTCGCGGGTGAGGGCGCGTTCTCCTTCTTTGCGAGCTGGTACAGCGTTCATTTAAGAAAGAGCGTTTCCATCAACGCGCGCCTTTCGCTCTCTCTCTCTCTCTGTGTCTCTCTCTCACAAGACAGCAGATGGAAGAGTGAGAGAGAAAGAGAGGCACGCGCTCGCCCTCGGCGAGCGCCGGCGCGTGCGTGCCTCCCGGCAGGCACGCGCCGGTGGTTACAAACGATAATGGGGACGAACGGGTGACGCCATAAGGAGCTTCGCCCCTAAAAGAACTCGCGCCTCGGGCACTCGGTGTATACAAATATTGGCAGGGAAGAGTGAGAGTGTATGAATGTCATTACTGAAAGATCACGACATCAATAACTTGACAAGCTCGTCAGTTAGGTCCTAATTAACGATAGTAAAGTCACGTTTGGCTTTTGTACCCGCTTTCCTCGGCCAGGAATAAACGGATATCAGCCACACGTGGCTGAATGTCAACTTTTACGGTATACGACAATCAAGGGAAATAGGTGTCGCAAACAGAACGTTGCCAGAAATGTCCAAGAAACCACACTAAAAAAAAAAAGAAAAGCAATCTTTATGACATTGCGGAACATATTTCGCTGTCAAGTAGTTTTAACATATGATAAGACACCGGTGAAATTTTTAGGGGCGAAGCTCCTTAGGGTGTGGGTCGTTCCCTCCTCTATAGTAGTATGTATGTAGCCACCTCGCGCGCCGGGAGGCTCGCGCTCGCCCTCGACGCGCGCCTCCCGGCGCGCGAGCTCTCTCACTCTTCCATCTGCTGTCTTGTGAGAGAGAGAGAGAGAGAGAGATAGAGAGCGAAAGGCGCGCGTTGAATATGGAAACGCTCTTTCTTCGATGAACGCTCTACTAGCTCGCAAAGGAGAACGCGCCCTCACCCACGAGAGACAACGTTGGCGGAGGCGGCGTCTTCTAGCGAGTTTCTTGATTGAAAAATACCGACTGCTGGCGCTGGAGAACAGTTCACTGGGAATATATATATATATATATATATATATATATATATATATATATATATATATATATATATATAGTGCATATATATATATATATGCACTGGATCTTGACTTGCAATGAAGTGCCGGTGGGATATTTCACTTGTGCGCAGTTGAACCATAAGGATTCGTAGCGTGCGCGTTAACTAAATTAATCCGGAACTCGCCACGATCTACGATGAACATCCGGAGCTTCGCCCACTCATCATCATTCACTCCATGGATATGCTGTGGATTTTTTATTTTCTCGTAAATTTAATGAGTCTTGGAATTATAAGAGTAAGGCGGGGTTGACCGCGTTGCCTTGTTTACGTAAAAACTAGCAGTTTATTCTGCCTCTGAGAGTAATGAAAAATAGGTCGTCACAAACAGCGCCAAAGATGCAGTGCTGATATATGCTTCTATTTTCAAATTCAAATGAACGACAAGCCCTCTAGGGGGTGGTCTGTAAAATTCCTATGCTGTGTCACTGGAAGTAGGACAGTCCCCAAACCTTTCTTATGAAGTGTTTTTTTTTATACACCAGGCGCTGTTGTGCGCGCATTCTTATCTCTCACGAGTGTTTTTGATCAACGAGCACTCACACGGTTCGCAAAGCACAATGAGCTTCCACACGAGGTACGTGCAGCCGTTGTCTCAGCATTGGTGAAGACAGAGAGTGCTGTGACTGTTCTATTTATGCGCGGACTCTGTGGTTCGTTTCTTCTAGCTGTCCCCGTAAATGCCTCGGGTCTTTAGTGCTACACTTTCAAGCCTCACTGCTTCCTACCACGTCACGCTTGAAAGACAGTTATTGCAGCGACCGTTTCGAAGAAGGTCGCCCAGATAAAGGAAGGGATATGCCCACGTGCGGGCGTGTATAGTTCGAACGTTAGATATGTACAAGAAAATCACGTTAAAGCAGTGTGTCACTTCTGGCGCCGTCCTTGAAATCAGAAGGATAGAGCTGGAAAGTTAAGTCAGTTTAAGAAGTTGAACTAAAAACAGGACAAGGCGCAGATAAAGGGACGTCGCTAAGGAGACGTGGCCCAAAGTGTTACGACATCCAACAAAATATATTCTGCTTTTAGAAAACTATAAAAAATCCTGCACAGCAGGTGGTGAAAGAAGCCACGTAGATTAAGCAAGTCAACAAATGGATGGAAATGATGATTTGTGGGGTTTAACGTCCCAAAACCCCTTATGATTATGAGAGACGCCGTAGTGGAGGTCTCCGGAAATTTGAACCACCTGGGGTTCTTTCACGTGCACTGAGATCGCACAGCACACGGGGCTCATCATTTCGCCTCCATCGAAATGCAGCCGCCGCGGCCGGGATCCAAATGAATGGAAAGGATCAGAGACTTCAAAAAGGAACTTCATAAACGTATATACAGCCAAGCTAACTGGTTCCTCGCAAAGAATAATTGGTGAAGGTGGACGGCGACATCCATTTCTGTATTCCTTTACCCGTGATCACTTCTCTTATGGAGATCTGAACGGAATACGGTGCTATGTCTTTTATGTGTTGGACATTGAATATTCAGTTCTTTCTGTCTCTTCACTACCCGAGGAATTCTCTGAGTGACGCATCGCGCGTATTCTCGTAAATGTAAGCCATATACACCTTCTGCTGCTGGGCTACCGTTGCACGCTGCAGAAAACACAATCGCGTGAGATGGTGTTCGTTCATTTTAAGGACGTCGCAAGACGAACACAACGACCGGAAAAAGAAACAGGACCGGCGCTGACTCGCAACTGGGAAATGCACTGATATGAACACGTAGCTTTTGTACACGATCATGCCACGGGAACTGCAAGAGCGTTGTAACAAAGCAGGCGTGACAAGTAATCGGGGCACATGCTCGTAGCGCCAAGACGTCCCGCTGTCTTTCTTCTTTCCATCCGTGTGTAATGATGGGAGACAATTAAACACGGTGTGCAGTAAGGGATGTCAAATCAGAGGTAAGATGCTAAGCTACCTGTGCGGATACGTCTGATCCAGTAGACCAGTGTGGCGTAGCCCTGAACAATCGATTAATGCACTACATAAAATGATTGGTAGAAGGGCCATTAAAACCATTTTACTAAAACTACGTCTCGTTGAAATTATTTTGACAACTTTCTATGGTAGCCCTTTCGGTGTCTGGCTGGGGGGTTCTTCTTTGTAGCTTTAATATATGAAAGTGTTGTAAAGCCACAGCTATCTTCGTACGCTATAGCTGCTTCTACCCGGCATTGTTGCAACACGTCTCATCATCTGTCATGTGGTTTTGACACTAGTCTTGCTTTTTTTATTTTGTAGACCAGCTCATTCATTGGATTCACACTGAATAAAGGCAAGCACCATGTTAAAACAGCGGATAGTCATGATCAATATCAGCTAACAGTAACCAACGCCAACAAGGGCTCGTAGCAGAACCTAGTCCAGTGGCTGTGGCACTCGAATGCTGATCCGAAGGTCGCGCGATCGAATGCCGCCTGCGGCTGCTGCATTTCTATGGAGGCGAAATGTTGAGGCCCTTATGCTGTGTGATGTCAATGCACGCTAAAGAACCCCAGCTGGTCAAAATATCCGGAGCCCTCCACTAGGGTGCCTCTCATAATCATAGCGTGGTGTTGGAACGTCATAGCCTAGAAATGAATGAAAGGTTTGTAATATGTAAAGAATTATGGTTGATTTTGCTGCCCACGCACATAAAGAAATTGCGGGATCGCTGTCGTACACAGCGAGGAAAGATTCATTCATTCATTCATTCATTCATTCATTCATTCATTCATACTGCAGCGCAGAAATGCGCTATAGCAGGAGTGCGCAGTTGTGTGATACAAAGCAATCCAACAGTAGATTTTAAGACACAGCAGTGAAAATTGTACAAACAGGTAAAATAATGCAGTTGTCATACAAGGTCAAAAGTGCACAAACATATGCTGAACATGTTTGTGAAATCAAATGAAATAACCATTCGTTTACTTCTAGTAGTCAGGAACGTTGTCAACCGATGATCTATTCCGGTCCGCAAAAGTGCGATACGACGCCGTGCAGTGTCTATAGATCGCCGAATGGCATGCACCAACACAAGCCAAGGTCGCCAGCGTCGCAAAGTCGGATCCGTTCACCGAGACATGGTGGGAGGCGACTCTAAGCAGATTTCGCGTTACCGGTGCGACATGTTTGTTCTCGGCTTCGAGTGTATGCGCATGAATTGCAGCTCATCTCTTATATCTCGACTTACTGCGCTATGTACGCCAGAAGCAAGCCCCAGCAGCCAATTAGGAGACCGCATACTCGCGGTTCCATGAGGTTATCGTGCGCTTGCAATGTCGCAAAGCGAGTCGAACAAGTCCATCTAACTACTTAGGAGGCTGAACAAATAATATTAAAAAAAATTCGACACCATTTCCACGTGTTTTTCACCGCGTCATGCTCATTTTCGCGGCAGTAGCAAGGTGTGGTGTGCCTGTATAGGCACATTGGATGGGTATTGATTGATTTGTAGGGTTTAACGTCCCGAAACCAGCTCTCATTATGAAAGACGCCGTAGTGGAGGTCTCCGGAAATTTCGACCACCTGGGGTTCTTTAACGTGCACTGACACCGCACAGCACACGGGCCTCAACATTTCGCCTCCATTGAAATGCAGCCACCGCGGCCGGGATTCGATCCTGCGACTTTCGGATCAGCAGCCGAGTGCCATAACCACTAGACCACCGTGGCGGGGCACATTGCGCGGGTATTCAAGGCGTGAATACGCACAGAGGCTTGCGCTATACACAGGGCTGACCGATGGGGGAGAGAAAACGCGAAGAGTCTTGATGTGTCGATGACCTTGCGTTGGCTCTTGCTGAACTTGTCTCCATTTGCTGTTTGCATCTCTCATAATCACAGCTGGTTTTGGGACGTAAAACCCCGCAAATCAATCAAATCAATCGCTGTTCGCATTTCTTGCTCAATATTGACAATATTTATTGACAACTCCGTGTACGGCATAGTTGCAATAATCCGCTTTCACTCTAAATCTAATGTCCAGGATGAACGTAATGAAGCTGCAGCATGCACGAAATGGGGCGAGCCTGTAGCGGATATAACAGGAGAACAAAATCCCACTTCAGCTGGGGGATTAACAGTGAAGGGGATAAAATAGATGCTTTCTCTGCATATTAGGAATTAAGCTGCGCATGTCTTTTTTTTTTTCACTAGATGCCCGTAGCGTCCCTTCTTACGCGCTCTCCATTTATTAAGCAGGGCGCGCATATAAAACGGAGAGTGCATTTGTACGCACCCTGCGTTTATTCACGAAGTGCCGGTAGAGCACGTTCTTTTATGTACCGACCGTTTCTGAGTGAAATTCAACACTGTACTTTCGTTTATGCACGTTACTTCCGTTTTTAACCGCATGGAACCAAATCTTCCGTACTTTACGTAGGATGCGTACGTACAAATTACGGATAGTTTTCGCAGTGAAGGAAGCGCCACAGGAGTTGGTGTTTATTAAGGAGGCTAATACGTAGCGACACTGTTTTCCATATGGAGCACCACCGTTCGCCTCCAGCAAACTGGACGTTGAGGCTGTCCATAAAGTGACACAATGCCCGATAAAAATTCAAAACTTGTGTCTGGAGCGCGTGCTGTATGTTTGCATTGGAATGAAGCGGTAGTAAAATATGCATAACAGAACTGGTACAGTTGCGACATGAATAACGGGACATGCTCGCCAATTGAGTCATGATTAGCGTTAATAAAACCACATGTGATTCATACCCAAATTGTATATGCGGCTATGAGGCAGGGTTATGCGGGTATTAGCCACACGAGATCAAAGAACGATACCAAGCATTTCGTTTGGGACCCAAATAGACCTTACATTCAAACCTAGTCACGTAGTCTAGGAAAGAAAGAACCAAAGAAAGGAAGATGTGTGTGTGTTGAATTTGTCCCCCTGCGCTCGAAAACAAATTAAAATAATGTGGGGTAGCCCGCACCACCCGAAGGTATATCGGGCTTACAGCCAATTGTAAAATAAAAAAAGAAGGGAAATATTCCCGAAAGGTTAATTTCCAGGGAGAGCCAATTATCTAACAAAAAAGGTGGGGGAGCGTGTAGGAGGCCAAAGCAGTGAGGGCTCAATCTGTGCGTAATGAGACGTGAAAGTTTAAGGTCATGCCAATTACGATAATGCCGGTTTGAATTTCTAGCAGAGATGGCTCCCGGGTATAGTTTAGTGCAGATGTGCAAATGTAGATGTTTGAAATGCGTGAAATGCAACAAACATAATGCCCTATCGCGAAAATTGAGCAACTACCAATTGTATAAACTATGGGTTAGTCCAGGTGTTTTTGTGGTGGAGAGACAAGATGCTGCTGTCGGGGGTTGTCCTTCACTGTAAAGAACATGTCCCCTTCACGTCGTGCTGGTGCCGAAGGGCAAGGCGATGAGAAGGCGGGTGAATGGAGTCGGTCCTTGTGCAGCAGATGACTTGGGGACCAGGGACTCCAGCATGTAGAACATGTTCAGTTGACGAAGGCGTGGTGGCAATTGTAAAATGACGATCCAAAGAGTTGGAGACAAGGAAAAAATACCCGCATTTCCCCGAAGGGGAGTATGAGGAAGTGCGAAGCACGGGGTGATGCTATGAGGGGGCGCGCGCGACTAAACTGCACATGTCACCGCCCCGTTTCAAAGGGGAAGCTCATAGCATCCATCCATCCATCCATCCAGAGCCGAGCGAAGGAGACGGCAGCGAGAGAGCACGCGCCAGCCGACCCACGGAGGTCTGGCCGTCTTTAAGTGCAAAGCGCTTTTACTGATGATGATGATTAAGTGTAATTAATGATTTAAAGTGTTGTTGTCATGATGCATTTGTACACACACACACATTTATATATGAAGTATTATTTATTTTACACTTCACGCTTTTCGTATGATGCATTAATGCACCTCGCGAGTGCGTCACACACACACACACTACACACGTCACTACAGATCAGCACCTATTCGGCGGCCGAGGGTGAGTGCAAACCTAACGGGGGGAGAGGCACGCCAGCTGCGCGGAGAGGGTGCGAGGAGCCGGCGCGGCGCGCGCAGCCACGGCGCGGAGGCGTCAGCTGCACAACGCGCCGTGACGTCACGGCGCGGAGAGCAGTGCGGAGCCGGCGCGGGGCGCGCGCAGCCACGGAGCGGAGGGCGGAGCGCGCGCAGTCACGTGGGGCGTGACGTCGCTGCGCCGTTGCTACAGACGCTCCTCTCCGCTCCTCGCGCCGTTGCTAGGGGCGAGGAGGAGGAGCGCGGATGCAGGCGGAGTTTTCGGGGTCGCTTAAGAAGTGCATTCGCACTTAAAATGCTTGAGGAGACGGGCTGTTATGGGGTGCCGGTTAAGTTCAGGTGAAGGTTGCCAGAATGGAGGGAAGGGAGTGCTCAGGCCTGCAAGTGGTTAAAGACTAGACAGGTAGCCAGGCCATCTTACAAAGCCACATAGCAGCAGTGCAGTGAGCTGCAGTGAGGTGATGTATGATATAATATGGTTGATGGTTGGTGCGGGCGTCATAGCCGTAGAGGTATCCTCGCCATCTTTAGGCTGAAGAACGGCTATGGCGTACAGCATCCAATACGATACCTCGTGTGAGTAAGATTTGTAAGGTGATGAGAAGAAACTAGGAGGCGTCTGCGGAATGGGAAGGTGAAGGAGTGACAACAGCGGATTCGCGCATTAGGGTCACCAATTGCATTAAGAATGCGCGGGCTGGTTTTAAATGAAGGTATCGGGGGAAGTGTGCGTAGGTAATAGCTGTGTTGTGGTGACGCAGGTGTCTAACTATATGCTGTGTTAGTGGACACTCATTGAAGAAATATAAGTCTCCTGTAGAAAGCTGGCTGCATGCGCAGCTGTCGGACATGGTAATGTTAAATCTTTTAAGGTAATACTGAAAATGCCCGTGACCAGTCATTAAGTGTGTTAACTTTCTATTCGGGGGAAACCATTTTGGGATTTGGTAGACGCTTTTGATCCAGTGGAATAATGAAGTATTCGGTCCTTCTGTCTGCCAATGTGTATGCCAATGTGAAATCATAATTTTGTGTAATTCGGACCTTGTCGCGCGGACGGAAATTTTGGCCATCCTCGCAGGCCCACTGTTCATAGCTGAGGATGCTAGGGTGTCGGCAAGTTCATTCCCCAAGATACCTTTATGTCCAGGAATATGAAATAATCGGAAGGAAAATCCTTGCACTTGAAGTTGATAAAGAATGTTCTTAATATCTAATACTCTTGGGTCGGTATCATTAAGAGAGGCAAGTTTACTAAGCAATGAAAGGCAGTCAGTGTAAAGATGGAAGGGGGTGTGTGGGCGTAGCGTCGTAATATATTGTAAACATTCACACACAGCTATGAGTTCAGTTGTATAAGCGCTTGAGGCGTGGGTTATTCTGTATTTGTTAGCTTGCAAAATGCGCGTTCGGCTATCCATTAAAATGTACGCAGATCCGGCCGAGTGTGAGGTGTACGAGCCATCTGTGTAAGCATGCAGAACGGGTAGGCGGAACATGTCAGCCTTTGCTAAGGGATTAATTTTAGTGAACGAATACTTATGTTTTAAACTGGGGTGGTAGGTGCATGGAGCGGTGTCGTGCAAAATTTGGTCAGGATGGAATGTACGAGTGCCGTAATAAGTGACGATTTTCTGGGTGAAAAGGGAAAACTCTGCTCCTAGTCGACTAAGTTCAAGATCTAAGGGGGGAGCATTGGCGACGATTTGGAGAGCAGAAGTTCGGGTGGTGTAAAACGAGCCTGTGATAGAAATTAAAATGGTGCGTTGCAGTGACAAGACGCGGTCCCTAAGGAATTGGGAAGAATGCGATGGCCACCAAGCGGGTGATGCGTATGTTAATGCAGGGAGAATTACTTGTTTATATTGTCACGGTGCAAGAACACGGATGAAGACGACGATCCCGAGGGGAACAAAGAAGACACAGGAGGTGGACGCAGGCTGACGGTCCGCCATTGGGGCTGCACTGGCTAATCACTCCGTTCTAGAATACACTACCGTTAGAAGCGTATTCCTGTGCCCGTTTCATTTTGGTGAGAGGTGCTGGGTACCGCGCAAGACGGAACTCCGCAGCGGATTTGTCATCAACCGCTGTACCATGGCCACCGAGGACCAGGCCTCTGGATCAAACTCGGCGCCGGCATCGGCGCCGTCAGCATCCCAGACGCCACAACACACAGTCGTCCTGACTCACCCCCGTGACCCTGGAACTTTTTCGGGCAAGTCCAACGAGAACGTGGAAAAGTGGCTTGGCCTCTACGAACGGGTCGCAGCGCACAACCGATGGGACCCCACGGTGATGCTCGCAAATCTTCTCTTCTATCTCCAGGGGCCAGCACGCATTTGGTTTGACACACACGAAGAAGAATTGACCAGTTGGGACGTATGTAAGCAGAAATTGCGCGATCTCTTTGGCCCGCCCGCCGGTAGCAAGTCCGCTGCCGTGAAAGACCTGTCCTGTCGGGCCCAAACAGCCACAGAGTCGTACGTCGCTTACATCCTCGACGTTCTAGCTCTTTGCCGCCTCGTCGACTCCACCATGACCGAGATTGACAAAGTAGGCCATATCCTTAAGGGCATCGCCGATGACGCGTTCAACCTGCTCGTCTTTAGGGACTGCTCGACCGTGGACGAAATTATCAATGAGTGCCGCCGTTTCGAACACGCCAAGAGCCGTCGCATAACCCAACAGTTCACGCGGCTTCCAAACACCGCTGCCACGTCTTCGTGCGAAGACGCTCATCAAGCCCTTCAACCGAGCACCCCGGATAGCGTTGTGCGCATCGTGCGACGGGAAATCGAGGCTGCGGTACCATCTCTCGTACGCCCATCAGAGAATGCAGAAGCGACAGTCTCTCTCATCAAGGCAGTTGTCCGCGAGGAACTCGCGAACGCCGGCATTCAGCCGGTGTGCTCCATTACCAGGCCTCCAGTCACCCCTGCCGATTCGCTTCGTCGGCCATCAGCGACGTTTCGACGATACCGAGATCCAGCCCAGTGGCGAACACATGACGACAGGCCCATATGCTTCCATTGTAGCGGCGTGGGTCACATTTCTCGCTATTGCCCTCACCGCCAGTCCACGTTCTCACGATCTGCGTTTTTCTATCGCCGAAATGACAGCCGACGTCCACCGTTCAGTGCCGCGCCGAATGATTCGACGTACTGCGACTCTATGTACCGTGACCAGTCCTATGGCGACTCGTACCGCAGCCCTCCTGCATCATTCAGACGCTCGAGCCGTTCACCGTCGCCAAACGATCGTCGATCCCGCTCGCCTCTGCCCCGTCGTCCTTCGTCGCCGCGTCCTTCCGGACGATCTTCTCAGGAAAACTGAGAAATGCAGCTCCCGGAGGTGACGCTGCATTGGACCCCCGACCTGCAAATCCTCTGATTACTTTGCCGACCCACCAGAACCAAATCGCCGTGGAAATTGATGCCCTACCAGTAACTGCCCTGATCGACACCGGTGCACACATCTCAGTCATGAGCGCTGACCTTCGGAAGCGGCTGAAGAAAGTTCTCACACCTGCCGAGTCCAGCATTGTACAAGTCGCTGACGGAGGGACACCAGCTGTGCTGGGAATATGTGCCGCTCGTGTAAGCGTTGAGGGTCGTCACACGTCTGTGTTGTTCCACGTCCTTGACCATTGCCCTCACGACGTGATCCTCGGCCTTGATTTTTTATCGGCTCACTCCGCTGTGATTGACTGTTCAGCTGGTGTGGTCCAGCTTGATTTGCCTGATGCTCCTGAACCTCCCGACTCGGCGCAGATTCATCTCTGTTCTGCTGACTTTCTTCGTCTACCGCCGCAGGCACTCACGTGTATCAGTGTTGTGCCCAATTTCAGTGTGCCGGATGGCGACTATGTGGTCACTCCGGACGTCAGCACCTTACTCTCGCATGGCGTGTCTTTCCCTCACACGGTAGTGACCATATCGGACCAAAAAGCTTATATGCCGCTGTTGAATTTTACACTCTGCCCTCAGGTACTACCTAGAGGCATATCCCTCGCCACTCTGTCGCCGTCACACGAATACCAGCTTTTGTCCCTCTCGCCGCATCATCCTTCGACCAGTTCTTCGGCCACCCGCGATTCGCCTGCGGCCACGCCAGCTCCAGCGCACGACGACATCACGAAAATGATCGCCCTAGACCTTTCACCTTCACAAGCCAACAAGCTCCGGCATCTGCTGACCCGGTACTCCGATATTTTTGACATAGGCGGTCGGCCTTTTGGCCAAACCTCGCTGGTGCAGCATCGCATACATACCGGCGATGCCGCGCCCATTCACAGACGGCCTTATCGGGTGTCACACGCCGAGCGCCGAGTCATCCAGGAGGAGGTTGATAAGATGCTCAACAAAGGCATCATTGAACCATCATCCAGTCCGTGGGCTTCTCCTGTCGTTTTGGTAAAAAAGAAAGACAACACCTGGAGATTCTGCGTGGACTATCGACACCTGAACAAGATTACAAAAAAAGATGTATATCCTCTGCCGCGCATCGACGACGCGTTGGATTGTCTCCACGGTGCGACGTATTTTTCATCCATAGATCTCCGCTCCGGTTACTGGCAAATCTCTGTCGACGACTTGGACCGCGAGAAGACCGCCTTTGTTACGCCAGATGGCCTTTACCAGTTCCGGGTCATGCCTTTCGGCTTGTGCAACGCTCCCGCCACCTTCGAGCGTATGATGGACACGCTCTTGCACAGCTTTAAATGGTCCATCTGCCTCTGTTACTTAGACGATGTCATCGTGTTTTCTCCGACCTTCGAAACCCATCTTGAAGGTCTTTCCTCTGTTCTTTCGGTGTTCCGCGCTGCAGGCCTACAGTTAAATTCTTCAAAGTGCCACTTTGGTCGCCGCCAAATTACTATCCTCGGTCATCTTGTCGATTCGTCTGGCGTCCGCCCGGACCCCGCAAAAGTTCGTGCTGTCCTCGATTTTCCTGTGCCCACATGCGCTAAAGACGTCCGCAGTTTTGTAGGCTTATGCTCCTACTTCCGTCGGTTCGTAAGGAACTTTGCGAACATTGCTCGACCTTTGACCGACCTTCTCAAGAAAGGCGCGCCCTTTGCATGGGGCCCTGATCAAGCTGCTGCTTTCTCAAGCCCTATCACACTGCTCACCACACCGCCGATTCTCGCTCATTTTGACCCATCTGCCCCAACAGAAGTCCGTACAGATGCTAGTGGCTATGGAATTGGCGCTGTTTTAGCCCAGCGTCAACGGGGCTACGACAGAGTTATTGCGTACGCCAGTCGCCTGCTTTCCGCCGCTGAGCGCAATTATTCAATCACGGAGCGCGAGTGCCTCGCACTTGTATGGGCAGTGGGGAAATTCCGCCCATACTTGTACGGCCGACCTTTCATCGTTACAACGGATCATCATGCCCTTTGTTGGCTCTCAACACTCAAAGATCCCACAGGTCGTCTAGGTCGCTGGGCCCTACGTCTGCAAGACTACACCTACACAGTGGTGCACAAGTCCGGCCGACTACACCAGGATGCCGATTGCTTGTCTCGGCACCCTGTCGACTGCCCAGGCTCCGATGATGCGCCTGCTGGAATCTTCACGCTCTCGGCCTTCCACAACATCGCACAAGAGCAAGAACGTGACGCCAACTTACTCGACCTCATCAGCCGCCTCCATGCACATCCGTCAGACCCTTCGCTGCGTATGTACCTCATTCTGGATGGCATCTTATACCGCCGAAATATGCGACCTGAAGGGAACGAGCTGCTCTTAGTCGTTCCCACGCATTTGCGGTCAACTGTACTCGCACAGCTACATGACGTACCCACCGCCGGCCACCTTGGTGTTTCCAGGACGTACGACCGTGTCCGGCGACGATTTTTCTGGCCAGGACTCTACCGTTCTGTACGACGTTATGTTGCGGCTTGCGAACCTTGCCAACGTCGCAAAAAGCCCGCTTTGCCTCCAGCTGGACTACTCCAGCCAATAGAGATACCCACGGAACCATTTTATCGTGTCGGTCTTGACCTGTTGGGCCCTTTTCCAACATCCATAAATGGAAATAAGTGGGTCGCCGTCGCAACGGATTATGCTACCCGCTTTGCTGTAACACGAGCCATCCAGACCAGTTGCGCTACCGACGTTGCCGACTTTCTGCTGCGGGATGTTATCTTACACCACGGAGCTCCTCGACAGCTTCTCACGGACAGGGGTCGTTACTTCCTATCCCGAGTTATTGAGGACCTACTTCGGTCTTGTGCCACCCAACACAAGCTAACGACGGCATACCATCCTCAAACAAACGGGCTCACAGAACGCCTGAACCGCACACTTACTGATATGCTATCGATGTATGTCTCCTCCGATCATCGTGACTGGGACGTAGCCCTTCCTTTTGTGACGTTCGCCTACAACTCGTCACGTCACGACACCGCTCTCTACTCTCCGTTTTATCTTCTCTATGGCCGTGAACCGACATTACCTTTCGACACAGTCTTGCCTCACGATCTCCAGTCCCCGTCTGAATATGCTCGCGACGCCATGACTGCTGCAGCTAAAGCACGTCAAATTGCTCATCACCGTCTTTCTGAGTCCCAATCACGACAGAAATCTCTCTATGACAGCCACCACCGTGATGTCCAGTTCTCCGCAGATGACCTCGTCCTCCTCTGGACTCCTTCAAGGCACGTCGGCCTCTCGGAAAAGCTGCTCTCCCGCTACTCCGGCCCATATCGCGTTGTCCGACAACTCAGTGATGTGACCTATGAAATAGCTCCTGCCGATGCTTCCTCGTCGTCCGCGTCGTCTGATCTCGTCCACGTCAGTCGTCTCAAGCCTTACCACGTGGCCGCGGTTTAGCTGGCGCCGGGTCGGCGCTTTTGCCGCCGGGGGTGATGTCACGGTGCAAGAACACGGATGAAGACGACGATCCCGAGGGGAACAAAGAAGACACAGGAGTGGGACGCAGGCTGACGGTCCGCCATTGGGGCTGCACCGGCTAATCACTCCGTTCTAGAATACACTACCGTTAGAAGCGTATTCCTGTGCCCGTTTCAATATAAACGGCGAATTAATGTGCTATTGAGGGCATGTTGCGCGCGAATGAAAGCAAGAAATCGAGCGGTGAAAACCTCTGCTTTTGTTTTAAGGTAATCAACATGTGCATGGAAGTTGAGCATAGCATCGAATACTACTCCGAGCAACTTGACGGATGATTTGTGTTTCAAGAAAACGCCATCCAACTTGACGGAAGGGCGACGCTTAGATGTGCCTTTATGACCATTATTGAAGAAAATAAAGTATGATTTGTCCGAATTGATGGTAAGTTTATATTGTTTAGCCCATTGTGTTACCGGTGCAAGGACGCGGTCAACGTTATTTTTGAAATCGAGTTGTGAAATACCCGGGAGCAAAATTACGGTGTCGTCCGCATATGCCTGGATGTGTGCCTGATGGGGAAGGTTGAAGTCGAGTAATGAATGGATAATGACATTCCAGAGTAGCGGGCTTATGGGAGAGCCCTGTGGACTGCCCACCGTCGGATAGGCTGTTTCTTTAGCCGTATTAAAAGGAAACGTGATGACTCTGTTAGTTAAGAATGATTTTAGGAGGTGATATCGGTTAGTTGGACAGCGGTGTTTCCTGAAAAAATTAAGCACTGCTACATGCCAAACACTGTCAAATGCTCCGGTGAAGTCAATTGATATTAGAAGGACAGGTAACTTGCGGGCCTTGTAATACTCTAACTTTTGCCGTAGTTGATAGAGGGCCAGTGCTGCGCTGCGTGCTTTTGTAAATCCAAATTGGTTTTCATGTATGAGATCATTAGAATGCAGGAACTAATACAAACGAGAATTGAGAAGTCGCTCTAGCACTTTACCTATAATAGAATTCATTACGATGGGGCGGTATGAATTAGGTTGATGAGGGGGGGGGGGGCCTTCCGGGTTTAAGAATGAATATTATCTTTCCCGTGCGCCATGCTGTTGGGAAATGACTGAGCCTAAGGGCTGTGTTAAAGATAAAATGAAAGAACTGGGGATGATACTGGTATAATAGTTTGACGAATGTGCCCGTCAGATTGCCTAAGCCGGGACCCGCTTGTGTATTAATTAATGCAATAGCGTAGGCAATTTCATTGTTAGTCAAGGGAACGTCGTCATTATGCCAGGGGTACAATGAGTTACAAATTCGACGCATATGTTGATGGATTGGGCTGTTAGTTGAGTCGTTATCTTGGGCAATTAAGGTGTCTAATAGTAACCGAGCGGATTCATTAACTGATTGTGTTGATGTAGCGTGTGGTAATTCTAAAGGGGGTAAATACGTTGCGTTGTGATGTTTGTTAAAATAGATTTTGTAAGGGTCCCCGTACAGGTGCTTTTTGGTTGCAGATGTGTATAAATTCTTGTCAAAATCGTCCTTTGCCTTGCGGATATGAGCTTTGTACTGCTGAAAAGCGACGGCATATTCTTTTTGGTAAAGATCGCGTAGGAAGGGAATCGATGCGCGCTGTTTCCTTCGTCGGAGAGCTCGGAGGCGTTTGCGCTCCATGTCAAGTTCAGGGGTCCACCATGCATTGCCTGTTGCTTTACGTGGTTTTACTTTTCGAGCGTAGCGCTTTTCTAGAGTTTCGTATATGTCGTAAAACTTGGCAATGATGAAATCTAGCGTCTCAGGGCGACTAGCATGACATTGAATTACCTTATCAAACCAATCCGTAGTTCGTAGTTCAGTCAAAATTTGAAGGCGAGCATTATTAGTAAGTTGTTTACGTTCTTGCAAGCGAAGGTCCGCAAAGGAAAATGAGATATAGTTGTGCTCTGATAAAGTTGATTTGTCCAGCACTTCCCAGGAATAACCATGGCGTACGATCGCTTAAGAACCTATCGTGAGGTCAATCCAAGTTTCGGCATAAGCGGTTTGAAAAGTGGGTAGGGATGAAGGATTATTGATCACTGTCAGATTGTTTGATATTAGGAAACTGGCTAGCTGGGATCCTCGTAGGTCGGACGGGCCAGGTCCCCACATGGGGTGTTTAGCGTTAAAGTCACCTGCAATAATGAACTGGATGTCTGTGCATACTGATGTCCGGCATCCTCCCACGGGCAAGGTGTTGCCAGGCTGCGTGCCAGGCGCCACGCAGTACGTTCGTTTTTTTTTTTTCGTTCTTTTGCCCGTGTTTGTGTGTGTGTGTGTGTGTGTGAGTGTGAGGGGGGGGGGAGAGCGTGTATGAGCCGCGGGTGATTGAATTCGCCGTTAAATAGAGACGTTAGAAAGATGGCGTTGGGGTTCGAGTAGACCATACGTATACAGACGTAGCCTAAGTTCTCACGGCTAGTGCCGAAGAGTCACTCCGGAGAACAATGGAGACCTTGCTTTTTTTTTGTTGTTAAAATAGTTGCATCTAACAGAGAGTACAAGAAAGTAAAATGTTTTAACTGTGCAGCAATTGAGGAGTAGCGGGCCCCTTTTCTGAACACAAATAGTGTGAGCCAATAGGCGAGTTGAAGAAAACCAGTGGATGACAAAAAAAAAAAATAAATAATAGGAAGTGGATAAAGCCTAGAATCGCGAAGACTGCAGTGAACCTCCTCCCTCCTTCTCGATTTCGTCGTTGCGGCAGACGACAAGGAGACATAAGTAAGAAGAAAGAAAAGCAAACATTGCGTCGGTGGCATATGGCGGTTGCGCTACCTTGACCTCGCCGCGCTCCTTGCATCGATGCGCATGTAGGCTCGCAACGATCGAACTCATTAATCGGCGTTTTTACTTTCTTTGTTAACGCCGAATCCTCGAAGAAAATAATAATCGGTAAGTACAAGATGGTTATTTTTTTTTTCTTGGAGAATGCTCAACCCTACCTATGATAGCAGTACTGACATCACTACGTTGACAAAGTTGACGCACGTATTTCCAAATACGGATAGCGGTAAGACTCGGTCCTTCGCTTTCGTATCTTTCAAAGACTCCCTTTAAAGGTATCGCAGCATCGACAGGGACATCGGAAACGCTAAATGCAGTCCTTGATGCTAAACAGCGGAAGAACAGTCCGTACAATGCGAGAGACGACGGTATGGCTGCAGGTAGGCCTTTCAGTTTGGGTGGCCCCGCCACGGTGGTCTAGTGGTTATCGCACTCGGCTGCAGATCCGAAGGTCGCGGGATCGAATCCCGGCCGCGGCGGCTGTATTTCGGTGGAGGCGAAATGTTGAGGCCCTTGTGCTGTGCGATGTCAGTGCACGTTAAAGAACCCCAGGTGGTCGAAATTTCCGGAGCCCTCCACTACGGCGTCTCTCATAATCAGAACTGGTTTTGGGACGTTAAACCCCGCAAATCAATCAATCAGTTTGGGTGAGTATGCACGTGGGAAAAAAATATGCTCTAGATGGCGCGCACAAGGCTATAGACTGATGAATAGGAGCAACATATGACACTCCTACGTCCAGTAAACCCTTCCACCCCCTCTCTCTCTTCTTTCTCTGTCCACGTCACACGGCACATGAATACTTTTCGAGTACTGCGTTCTTGGTATTGCTCGAAGTATATTACTATCCACCTAATAGCCGATGCGGCTATGACGTGGTTTCATTCTTCGGGACCTTCGCAGATAACACCGACAAATGTCGGTATGCGCTTGCTGCAGATTTAGACCAGTAACAAAAGGACGAAATACGGGGACGGAAGGTACTGTGTGCGTATGTTTGCGTATGTGTGTGTGCGTGTGGCCGGGCTGGGGTGGACTCTATGGTCACTTCTGCCTTATTTAATAAGGCTAACTTTGACCGATTCCTTATCTTTCTTTTTTTTTTTCATGCAAGAAAGCAAAAAAAAAAAGGAACTAGAACAATTAGCAAACTGGCTTATCTGCGCTTGGGTTAAATATAGCAACTTTATAACAGTTCCTCCGTAAACGAAATATGCCATTTCCGAGTCGTATAAATACTGGGGAAATAAATGTCGATCGAGTGCAAAATCTAATTCACATGCACTTGTTGCAACATGTATTTCTAATCTCATAGCGCCAATTCGATCTTGCAGTCTCATATTCTTTCGCGGTGCACACCAGAAAAACTGTTGCAGAAGAATGTCTCCCCGTTGCTGCAAAAATGGCTCAGCATTTGTTAACGATGCATTCGTTTTCGTAACATGTGTAGGTAACCAATGACGATATTAAGCCACGTGTCTTACTATTTTTTCTATATACAAGAAACGCCAGCCATATTCTCGAAATTATAAGGAACAACCAGCGCCAATGAATACGAGGCTTCGTGCTGATCGAGCACATCGAGTCAGTCTTGAAGCTAATGCGCAATTTAATGCAAACTTGCAGTCGAACCACGTCTGTTGCCCGTGCCTTAACAGCCACGGATAATAATATCGAAAATATGCGGTACTTATCAGGCTTTTCTAATCTTGTGTTTGGGTTCAGCGCATTAGCATTACATCCGGTCGTCGTGTAGGGAAAACGCATCTATTGCTCCACCGCACTGTAAATAACGAGCACTGCGCGACAGCGTGTCATTTTCTGTTCTTTGCATTTCCCGAGAGCCAGCCAAAAGCGAACGAGCGAAACCCATACTTGGTATTCCCTTCTCGGCATCCTCCCACGGGCAAGGTGTTGCCAGGCTGCGTGCCAGGCGCCACGCAGCACGTTCGTTTTTTTTTTTTTTCGTTCTTTTGCCCGTACCCTTTCGGAAACGCCGAGGCAAAGGACGTGGGAAGATGCCATCGGATTTTCGCTCAGTTACTGCCAATATCGAGCATTTATTCCGCCTCTTGTATTTCTGCGCGAGCAATTTTCTTTCTTTTTCTCCCTTTCTTTTTGAATATTTCTGTTGGACAGGATATTGGTCCAACCACGCACTACCATGGAGCAGCCTCTTCCATCCACAGTGACGTGAGACAGTAAGGAAAACTTGAGCTCCTTACGGAAGCTTTTTCCCCCGTAGGTAATAATAGAAATTGATGGGGTTTTACGTGCAAAAACTGCGATATGATTGTGGGTATGCCCTAGTGGTGGACTCTAGAAATTTCTAATAGCTGGAGTTCTTTAACACGTGCTGGAAGCATTTTCGCTTTAGTCTCATATGCTAATGCGTGTTCTTCGGGTGCGGAGCCGAGCACCATACGACCACGGTAAACTACACCCCCCCCCCCCCCCCCCCCACTCCTATCCTTTTTTTTTTTTTAGTAAACTTCTTAAACAGTTTGACGTATGGTAGAACATGCACGTTTACGGATAAGGTGCCGTACAATGTCTCGTCATCGGACGGTGGAAGAGTCCATCCATAAGCAACAGTGAAGCTTGCGGGCCCCCTGGCCGTGGA
Source organism: Hyalomma asiaticum (assembly GCA_013339685.2). NCBI lineage: Eukaryota > Metazoa > Arthropoda > Arachnida > Ixodida > Ixodidae > Hyalomma > Hyalomma asiaticum. The sequence continues at coordinate 116,237,237 of CM023483.1, read as the reverse complement.
CTTGCAAGGACAGACTGGAGCGGATAGTGGTGCAGTGCGTTTCGCATGTCACTGCTAGCTGTGACCCCGAAGTTTCAGTGTGTCAGCATCTGAGCATAGGCTTTGCCTTGAACCCCTGCAGGAAAGGGTCTCAGCTAAACATTTTACATAATATATCCCTCTTTAGGGCTGGTACGGAGAGTGAAGCTCATTTTTCAGGTTCTGGGTACATCTATTCACGCCTCCACCAAGAGCATAAGGTAAAAGAAATACCATACAAAAGAGCTTTCTGTGAGATGTTCCTTTTCCCGTATACTGGAATATACGTCGAAGCAAGACGTTGTTAGTATTACCTGCAATCATGTCTTGCTTTCAGACCTATGACTAGTTCGATTGCTTACCCTGAGTGCATACATAGTGCTCTTGTATTAGACGAGAGTTGCGATGTGGGCTTGTTGGTGGTTCATATGAAAAGCTTTGATGTAGCGCAAAACAACACACGGACACGAGAAGGCCCATATGGACACAACACAGCGCTGTGTGGTGTCCATATGTGCATTCTCTTGTCCGTGTGTTGTTTTGCGCTACATCAAAGCTCTTGTATTAAGGCGTGTACGTACGCCCAAGGGTTCCGAGTTACTGACGTGCATTCCTTTCCATGTGTATCTACTAGCTTCGCTTGTCATCCGTAGTACTCCTCACTGTATAATACATGCGTGCACAGTGGGTAACCTGATAAATAAATAAATAAATAAATAAATAAATAAATAAATAAATAAATAAATAAAAGGCTCCTTGACCACCTCCGCCTAGAGGTCTCCATCGTGCAACATTCTAACGAGAAATTGTCCCGAGAGTGGGAATTGCCGAGTGAGCATCCCAAGGAAAGTCTTGCACTGAAACACGAGTTTTTCAGATTTTACCGACACTTGCCGAGCTGGTGTTTTGTCGACGTCAGGCATGTCAACCAGAACGACGGAGGAAATCGACACTGAAGTTATAAGACGTGGTCCTTTCTATCGCCCTTTTATGTCTTCTTTTCTTTATTGCGTCACTGTCATATATACTGCGTCGATGGGCTAGTTGATGTAGATGAGCCATGAAGCTGATGAATTAGCGCACAAAGACAAGTTCATGCACACACACACACACACACACACGCACGCACTTGTATTTCTCCTTCATTCCTCGTCCTCCGTCTAAGAGCACAGCTCTTTACACGCCCGTTTCCGCGTGGACAGTCGTCCTTCACTGCTCGCCGTAACCAAGCGAAAGAACACAGCAATAAAGCCCCTGGTTCGCGCACATTGGGACCCGCAATTTTAGATGCGAAGCAGCTATGGTCGAGTCTGTTCCGTCCCTGAGCCGTCCACATCCCCCCTGCGCATGTGCAACAGCTGGCCCAAGCTGGCAAGGAACGAGAACGTGCCCTCGCCCGCGACGGACAACGCTGACGCAGGCAGCGTCTGCTAGCGAGTTTCTTGATTGAAAAAACCGACTGCTCGAGCTGCACAACCGTTCACACCGGCCACCCCGTATATATGGGCACTCGATCTTGACCTGCAATGTAGTGCCGGTGGGAGATTCTCTTGTGCGTAGTTGAACCATAAGGATTCGCCGCGTGCGCATTAACTAAAAGTAATCCGGAACTCCGACGTGGGAGCGCAGGAAGCTCATGTGGGACGATCTCCGACGTGGGAGGGCAGGAACCTCATGAATACCAGGAGCATAAATGACAACGCGTGTGTAGTGGGTCGTTGCGTGTGTAGTGGCTGCATGTAGAGGGTCGTGGGCAACAGAAGCTGCGTGCCCAAAAACGAGGAAGAAGATCGTGCGTTTCTTCTCCGCTCGACAGCCAGCCTAGGCGGACGCGCTTTGCCAGGGTCAGCCCCCTCATCTATCAATAAAGCCCCGAACGACCTCTGAAGGCTCGTGACAATATACACACACATTGATTGATTAGTGGGGCTTAACGTCCCAAAACCAGGTCTGAGTATGAGAGACGCCGTAGTGGAGGTCTCCGGAAATTTCGACCACCTGGGGTTCTTTAACGTGCACTGACATCGCACAGCACACGGGCCTCAACAATACACACACATTGTCACTCACTTACATGCATGAGTGGGCAATATCACGGGTGACTTACGCTAACACCGAACGATCCCCAGTGCTTCGCCCACTCGTCATGGTTCACTTCGTGGAGATGCGCGAATTTTCTTCTTTTGCCGAGGCCGGCTAAATGAGCAGTGGTTGCTTACATTTTGATGCTTCGCATTAAACTATACCTGGCACTTGGCCAATCCCGCAGAGTGGGTGTGTGGCAGAAGTTTGGTCTACATTCTCAATTCTATACCCATGGAGGTATAGGAGCCACTTTTCTTCCCACAGCCTTCCCCGAGTCGGGAGAATCCGGCACTTCGTGCCGCCGAAATAGAAACTCATCGGTCCTTTCATAACAATGAACGAAGCATTCGGTGGAAGCGTTCGGTCGGCGCGGCTCGCCGAGGTAAATGTGCGGGGACGAGTACGTCTTGTCTCTTTCAAGTTCTTTCACTCAGTACATTCGCAACATAACACATGCGTTCACCTCGGCGCAGATTTCGGATTATGAGGTATCGCAACTGTCAGCGTTTTTTTCCTACAGTTCATACGTCACTCCTGTCATAGTCGCACAGAATAGACTCGTTAGTGTGCGTACTCTACACAAGGCGGGTTTTTCGACAATGAAGTAGCAGTCGTAGTCCAGCGCTTGCGTGTGTGTCCAAGAAACACACGTAAACGCACGTAGCCGTGATCAAGAAGCGATACAGACTGCCTCTCTAGGGTACGAACTTCCACCGTTATCAGGACCGACGAACGGCATTCGTCGCAATGACCAGGACCCTAGCAATAGCCACGCCGAAGACAGAAAGCGAAAGCCCTTCGCTGACACTTTCAGTGAAAGGCGAAGGGAAAGCCGGGCGCTCATCGCGCTCCAGAAATGAAGCCCCTTGGGACAGGTCGCCTCGGACCCCGCGACGAGGGCATCGCGGCCACAGCGAGGATGAGGGCAGCTGACCGCTGGCTTCCTTCGGAACTGCGGGGACCCGTCGGCGGTGGCGGCGAGCCATCGCTTTTCCGGCGGCGGCCAGCGACGTAACGTGGTCGTCCCACATGACGGGTTCTTCGCCGTCTTGGCCCCCTTTCCTTCCGGCGTGCGCTGCATCGCCGCCGTCGTAGGAAAGAGGGATGAGGCCTCCGTTGCCCGAGCGCGAGGGAGCAACAGCGGCGCACACCGTCGGTCCCGTTATAGGCCGGTCCCGGAACAGCGCGATCGAACGCCCGCGGAAGGAAGCAGTGTTTTGTGCCAGCGAGCCCAGCTAGCAAGGCGTCGCGCATTTCTCTCCGTCCGCGTAGAGGGTGCGACAAAATTCCTTCCGGACGGCTTCGTCGCACGTGTCCTTTTCCAGGTCGGCGGTGCAGCCAAACTGTCGGCTCCGAAGTTTCCTTTCCTCCTGACCGAGTGCGCCGTATCCTGCAAAGAAAAAAGTGAAAACGTGTGCGTTTGTCTACCTGGGTATACTGCACTTGCTGTGGTGAGCGTCACACACACATCGCGCCGTCAGAGCCACAGCACATCTACATTGACGTGGCGATGAAACGGCTGTGCCATCGATAAAGGTGAAACGCGTGGTGGATTTGTGTGCCCTTTCCTTGCCTGTGTCTCCAGAGCTGTGCTTCGAAGACAACCACAGTCGAGACTGCATTGATTGCACTACGCCGCTGGACAGGTCACGAGTCGGTCAGTGGCAGCGCCCGTCCCGGTCAAGGGAGGGTGAAGAAGTGCTGCGTTGTACTGATCGTCTGGAAAGCAGGCCGCGGTGTGTGCCGGCCGCTACGTGAGATCGTGGTCGTCCAATCAAATCGTCAGGGTCGAACCGGCGTGGTCTGGGTCGTGTTCGTCGGTCGACTGTTCCCGTGACAGTTGAACTTATCGACGCCGCTTCTTGTCGGGACCATTCGCACCGTGTGCACCGGTTCATCGTGCTGCGTCTACTGTAGCGAATCCAGCCAAGCAAAACAAGCAATAAACAGCGCCTGGAGATTGCGGGCGCCGTCACCGTTTCGTAAGGCGTAGTGTGCAAGTGCGAAACGTTTCCAGTTTCGCTGCCGTCGAAGCCGCGCTACGTCTGTGTTTTGTGTTCTCTTAAAGTGTGCACTGATTTGAAGCCAAGGCTTGCTGTGGATCACTTTGCTGGAGTTGCGTTGTCGGGCATGTTAGCGTGGAGCAACTCAACGGTGGACATCATAGGGTGAGTACAATTCGATCTCGCTTAGTTCTTCAAGCCTTTTCTTTATGGCATATCGACCTCTGTGGTGGTCGTGAGCGTATACAGGACGTATGCAACCTGTCTTCATAGGGAATACATTTCTGTCGTAAGCTTGACGCTATCCTAACTAGTCCTGCTAAATCTGTGGTTAATGTACTGCAATATTATCCCAAGTTGTATACTGCTTGCAGATCCTCCTCTATCACGCTGGCATAGACACCCTATGTATGAATCATTTGACGAGTGAAGTACAGCTCATTCTTCGCATAAACGGCTTTCCTATAATTATGACGGGACAAGTATTCTGCTTGCTGTAATTGCTCGGCAACGCGGTGTCAAGCATGCGCACGCAAGCCCGGCGAGGAAGCAGGGGTGACCTGGTTGCGCGCATGCGCGGTCAGTGCTCCCTTTCTAGTTGGTAATTAACAGATGCTCTTAGCTACGGCTTCATCGTGGGTAGCACGCACGAAAAACACCGATAAATGAACGTGAACGAACGATCCCGTGTTTTTCGTCGGGCTTCTTTGTCACTGATCCTTTAATTGTGATGCTAACCATGGTTGATTGGCGCACAATTTCGAAAGTCGCTATAGTGTTACGACTATGAAGATGACGAGAAGGAAAGAAAGAACGAAAATAGAAAGGAGGAAGAAAGAAGCGAACGAGTGAGGGTATTTATTTTTCTTATTGCTTTCTGCTTCTTGTTCTTGTTTATCTTGTTCTGTTTGTTTGTCTTTGTTTTGTTAGGCTCGAACTAGCCCGAAGGGCATCTTATCCGTCGTGGTAAGGCTCGTCACGTTCGGCGTTGTTTCGCCCGCTTTTAGGGGCAGTACACAGTTTGCTGAATAAAAATTGATGTACGTCCATGCTGTCTTGTTTTAGCTGAAACTTGGGGCAACACTAAGTTGTGTCCTACCACAGGAAAAGTATAAGGGCGACATCGTACCCTAAACAGAAAAGGGCGGGTATGAAGATTATTATAATGTTTTTTTGTAGAAATCAATACGCAAGCGACAATGCGTGATAACACCTGCAAAAAAAAAAAAGAGGAAATTGAGAAACAAAATGGAAGAAAACAAGAAACGAGGACACACATTTTCTTACCATCTACAGAATCTTCGACGTCCTAGGTAGTGCCTAAAGAGGAAATACACGACAAGGATTTGTTAAGGCAGGGAGCATGTCGTCTTATATCTTCAGCTGCGTTGCTCACAAAGCGCCCCGTCGCAAGAAGCATCTCCTCGGCGTATCGTGCTTGGCATCGGACTCCAAGACGCAAGGTACATTTTTACGGTATTGAGGTTAGAGTGAAGCGGTTGTAGCTATAGAAGGAGAAACGCATCTAAAGCTTCTTTCTTTTCCTTATATGAGCGTAAAGTGAAACTTTACGACTGATGTCCTTGTTTAAATGCGTACGAGCCGCAGCGGAATACGGCAATCCTAACGGGCTATCTTGTTATGCCGAGCACACTGCCGATACATAGAAGCCTCAAATATTCCGGCTGTAGTGTGCTTTGGATATCAACTCACGTTCGCTTGCGCGCAAGGACAAATCGACCGGGTATCCGCGTCGGCTATAGTGCGTCCTCAAATCCTTGAAGAGTTAGGTCAGTTGTTCGCACTCGATCACGTGCTCTTGACGCTGTCGTACGTGTGTATTGCGCAACAGCGTGAAGACATGGGTGGCAGGGAATACATTTCTTGGTTCGTGCGCACGGAACCCCTGACCCCGTTATGACTCGTCTTGGCTTTTCCTTACGTCGTTTATGCGTGTAAGAATAGGGTGCCGACATATTCGACCTATCTGTTTCATCACTTATAGTTTTACAGCCCCTTGAGCTCTGTAAACAGAAGTCTTCATGCGTGACGTTGTCGGAAAACGTGTCAGAGATGAGAAGCACAGACGTTCGCAATGCGCGTGTGATAACGACACCTAATGCAAGAAAGATGGAGAGAGAGAAGAATAGGGAAGCTTTATGCAAAGTTGTTGGAAGAGGCTAGGACGTGCCTGGTATATATTACTGCGTCCATGAAAAGACTCATGTCGGAATAATGGAACACGTTTAACACGAGGTTATTCTTTCAAGGATCACTGTTTTCCTCCAACAATCATTTGTAGGAATCGAACGATTAGTCAATAAATCATTCAATCAATAAATTCCTAGCGGCACGTTACGTACCGTATACTTCAACGGTCTCGTCTGTTTCTGGACGAGGTCCACATAGATTCCATATCTTTTTCGTAGATTTGTTATATTTTTCATATATGAGCCTAATGGAAACGTCGATTGGTCCATCGAGTGATCCATTAATCCTTCGCCAATCAGTTTGCTTTAAGCATTTTAATTTTGATGCTACAGGATGTATGCAGGGAGCATGCAATGTGTCAATGCTTGCGCTGCGGCCATCATTTCAAGTCCTTACAACGGCAAAATAGATATAAGGTAGCCCTAAATACTTCCACGGAAGGGCCCGACACATGCAATAAGGAAAAAAAAAGAGAAAGCATAATTTCATTTCTTATAAGTACTGCAGACATCGTGCCAGAAGGAGCACGCGAGAACCTAAAGTGTTCTTGGCTGCTCGAAGCAGGTCATGTGACCTTGATTTACGTTAAAGCCGTGCGTGTGCGTACTTTGTGTTGCTACGTGAAAAAAAAATAAAAAAAATAACACGTTTTCTTAATGCAAGCCAACTTCCCGCGACCATGAGACAGTCCTTATACAATTTAACTGCATTTAAGTAGCAGGTATCCGTTATTTCAGAGCAGTTAAAGCGTACAACCGTATCCTCGCAACCGCTTGCTTCATAGCAGTGCTACTTTTCTTTACAGGAATCAGTGTGCCACTATAAAATATAGGCCAAGATCTCGTGAAAAATAACTGTTCGGGCTATGCCAAAGCTTAAGGGATACGCCGTTTCATGCGGATACTAAGCATTAGATTTTGTTACAGCTGAATCCAGGCACACCAGCGCCTTTGCGTTTTCGTTCCTTTGAATTGAGGCCGCCACGGATGGGAATCGGAGCCTCGATTTCGTTGTCTACTGCAAAACGCCCAGAGGCATTGATCCAAAGCTGTTTTATTTTTATTTTCTGTGCCATTTCGAAAACTTAAAAACGGCTGTTTTAAAGTGCCGCTGTTCTACTTGTTCTAACGGCGATAACTTCAAGCAGTCAAATGGCACGCGTCACTGGCCAAGCGAGAACAAATATAACCTTAACTGGCAGTGGCACTGCGATTATTTAGGCAAGTTTCGAACCGTTAAAGAAAAAAAAAGGGGGGGGGGGGGTGCGCCTGGAAATTGGTGACAGGGGGAGTCACATGCACAAAACTTGTGCACGGAACATCTCCGGGACAAAGTTTTTGGTCCATTGCCAAAGCAAGCATTACAAAGGCCAGCGATGATGACACGTAACCGGATTCTAATAGTCGGCTGTACGTCCCCGATGGTTATCGAGTGCCGCTTGTTGTAGCCAGTGTTTAAGCTCAGTGCACACATCTTTAACTTGACCTCATGTCACGTCAAAGTCTCGCAGTGACAACATATTCTGTGTTAGTGTGGCTGAACTTTGGTGTTGCTGCGCGGCCAAACCTCGTGCTACTGTGCTATTTTTCTTTACTTATGGCTTGTCTTTGGGACTGAGCGTTTCATCCACACTTAACACGAACTCTGAGTGGGTTCTTATGTCACATCGCTTACAAATGGACAGCTTGTTGGGCTAGTTGGTCTGACGTTACCATGTCATTAAATTTGAGTTAAACACACACACACACACACACACACACACACACACACCACACACACACACACACACACACACACACACACACACACACACACACACACACACACACACACACACACACACACACACGCGCGCGCGCGCGCGCGCAGCACCCATCCGATACATATATAGTTTGAACCACATGCGTTGCCACGCCCCCCCCCCCCCCTCTTTTCTTTTGTTCTTTTATTAACGAGAATGTGTGAAGCGACAAGCCTTAACAGCAGCAAACAGCACTGCGCGCCTCATATCTCACAGAGTTCAAAAAGTCAAATTCTGTCCCGTGTAAGGCCAAGGAGACTTCGCGTATGCCCGCATCAGATTCTTTTTTTTTTTTATCTTACCGATGGCTTTTACCTACGCTGTTTTTCACTTACCTTGTGAAGCAGTCTCCTGCATTATCTGAAGGCAGCACTATCTCTAAACATCGCATATTCCTTAAAATATGTTCGACTTGTAACGAGTTATACTTTAATTTCGACGTCTTCGAAGTCGCTGAGTACACTGTTCACGGTTCTCTACCGACATCCCATAGGGTAACTGTAGCCCGCAGTTCAGTTCCCCTACTATTTCCTTTGCTTTCAATAACTGCTTGCAGATCGTAAGTAACATAAATTCTATCAGTCGATGCCGCGCCGGCCTGCAAAGGCAGCAATCCGGAAGTGAACACGGTCAGAGGGCCGATACAGTTGCCGCCAGGGCTGCTGCTGCAGCTGCTGCACAAGAGGAGAAAGAAAGAAAGAAAGAAGGGCGAAGTAAGTGGCGGGGTAATAAAAAAAAGTGCCCCACCGTTGCTTCTTATTGGTGTCATCATCGATGTCGCCATGCCGCCTGACTCAACGCGCGATAGGACGGCACCGCGGGGTGTCCGGATTTTCTTTTCCTCGGGCTTTGGACATGGCTTCTGGCACTTGGGCATTAGCGCCTAAGCGCCGTCCTCACCTCCTCTTGCTGACCAGCTTTCGTCCACTCTCCTCCATAAATACGTGTGGAAGGAGTGCGAAACCTGTGTAGTTCGCGGCTACACCCCACGCACCACCAGCCCCCCCCCCTCCCCCCCTTCTTTTTCCCTCTTCTTTTCTTCTTTATTTTCTTACTTGCGGCCCACGCGGGCTGTATCTAATGGTCATGATCGACAATCACCGACAGCATACCAAAACACCGCAGTGGTCGTTGACGTTGCCTTAAATCTTGCCCTGCGCACGCGCTCGTCATCCGTTAATGTGTATTTGTGTGCTTTCGCGTGTGTGTGTGCGTGCGCGCTTTCAACACGTGGAGCGTGGTGCATCTGCGCGCAACCACGGAAGCAGGTCTGCGAGAGCTATCCGCGGGCAACACGCACACGTACTGCAGTTGTGTTATCGGTCAAACGATTGCGGAAAACGACAAGAGAACTAGTATGTTTTGTCGCGCGTTGTTCTTCATTTCGCATGTTTAACATGCGAAGGCACCGGACACTTATCCTCCCTACTAGTTCTTTACTCATTCTCATGGTATTTAATAACGGTAAATAACACATTCAAGAACCCCAGGTGGTCTAAATTTTCGGAGCCCTGCACTAAGGCCTTTCTCTCCCCTCTATCTCTTTCACTCCCTTTCACCCACCCCCACGGACGCTTAGCCGTGCTCCCGACATGGGCTGCAGAAGTTAGCGTCTTTTCCTAACCGAACCACAATCATCATCAATCAAATGACGGTAAGCACGCAAGGACGCCACGGGGGCAGCCTTTAACTCGGCGAGGTATCTAAGAAGTCTCTTTGGAACAGAAGATATAGGGTAGATCGCATTTTGGGAGTTGCCCTCGCACATTCGTATAATAGTAAATCATTGATTACTAAATATAACGAGAAAAATGGTTTCGCAATTGAACTTCGCGCACGCATTTTGGTAGTTATAACTTCGGCAAGGTGCTCAAAGTATTTTAGGAATGTGATCCCGTCATTACTGTACTTCTCCGAAGACATTTATTATAGGGGAGGGGGGGGGGGGGTCCTATAACAAGCGTCTGTCCTCGTTCAAAAAGTGTAGAATCATTCATTCCTGTTTCACTCTTTTAAGGCATTCTGTACCCTGTCACTCTTTGTGGCGGTCGGGAGACCCAGCGCTTTAGGTTAGTGCACGACGTCAGCCTATACGCAGGGGTTTATCAAGAATAATGATTTGGAGGGAGGTAGGGAGGGAGAGTTACGAGACTTGAAAGAAATTTTCCTTTTTTGTGCGTTTGTGGGGCGGGGGGGGGTGAGGGGTGAGTGGAAAGCGGTTAAGGGGGTTGTGTATAAATCCCTGACCCGACGCCCCTTGGTCTTTCCATCATGGTCGTGTCATTACGTGCCGTCGCTGTCTTGGCAAAGGTCGCTAATTCGCAAGCGCAATCATCCAATCTAATTAGAGTTATTATTCCTCTTTAGTGTCACATCGAAGTGGCTGCTACGTCCTATTGTTTCCCGTATCCCACGTCGCAATCCTTTTACCATCTGTCATCTTACTCACAATGTTCGTGTGGACGCAAGCTTCGTCTCCCAGGAAAAAAAAAATGAAGCCAACACCGAAGGCTAGCTAGCACTGAGACAAAAGCTAGAATGAGGGGGACGGGGATAAGTAGATCCGCATTAGCAGTTAAAAAAAATGAACCGAGGAGTTGTTTCGAGGAAGAACGGAAAAGGGACGGTTCAGGGCCTGCTTCTTAGGCCTTCATTTCTGTTTCACTAATTCTGTGCAGCAGAGTCAAGGCTACGAGGCCATCGAGCGCACATTCTTGCGAACAGAGGTGTAGTGCTATTGTCCGCACACGCATCTGCCGAGCAGCTCGTGGCAGTGGAGGGCCCACCTCCTTCTCTTTCCAAGGCTGCCGCTGCCACTGCAGCGCTCACCATTGGCAGTGGTCATGGCGCTGATTGACACATGTAACTTGTGTTCGTCCTCCTGATTCCTCGAAGGAGCTTGCAGCTTCCACGGCACTGCATGGAACTGTTGAAAACGAGGTATACGGAACGAGCCGGCAGTATTCTGGAATGGCGTGTTGTTCGAGCAACACGGCCATTGCGTCGTATATAAAGTGCATCTGTCATGCGTTGGACGTACCTGAGCACTCACAGAGTGAAAGTCTGACGTAGCGTGATTATTTCTACCGAGAAAATGAAATTACGCTCTTGCGCCGCCTCTGCCATGTCTTAAACCTGTACTTAACGGCATTTAGCGAGGAGCCATCACCGGCCGCTGTGACGTAAATTCTCCGACATCGCCACGTGCATCCTCGCTGGTTCCTCATCAACGTTTTCTTTTTTTCTTATTGGCCTTCACACGAGCGTTTCACTTCTGCGTCAAAAGTGTCGCACGTGCCGTTCTGTGCTAGACGTGAAAGGCTAAAGAGCTCAGCCGTGCTCTGGCCACGTGACGCAGAGGCCGAGCTGTGCTAGTGCATGATGCCGCTGAGCCTTTGCTTCGGCCTGCAGTCGCGACCTTGATTCGAGTGAACTGAGCGAACTGTACTGACTTGATGTCGAAAATCCATCAATTGAACAGACACTTCAGCCATGTTCCGTCCTTTACTTGCTCCTTTCGTAGATGATTCATCAGATAGTTCATTAGCGATTTCACATACGGTGTTTGCTCATCAAGAATAGAAGACGCCATTTTTTAATGAAACTATGCCTGCCTGAGCCACTCAGGCAGCGACTGTAGTGTAGGTTTTAGGTTAGATTAAAAAGACTTAAGTTTTAGCTGAGGCTTATTAAAATTCGTTGTAATCGCGATTAGGTCTCATTAGGTAAGCGAAAATCGGAACGAAATTTATTTATCCCTGTTTTGTTTTCGTTGCAATGATAAAAGTTCCGTTCCGATCTCGCTCCGGAACGAAAAAATGAAAACAATAATGATCCGTAATAACCGTTTTCTTATGCATTTTGCTTCACTATTTGCATGCAAACTGTGTAGCAAGATGCCCCAAAAATGTAGCATTTATTTTTCCTAATTAGTGAGCTATAAAATTTTGAGAACATCCCTAGTGTCTTCAGTGATAGGACTGAAAATAATATCAGAAGCAGCATGTCACTGAGTGTACTTTTCGAAATGCGAGACAGGGATAACAGACCTGAGCGCCGAGAACGCCTTCTCCGTCCTGACCACCGCAGGGAGGAATACTGACGTTGCATAATGTTGGCTGTCCCGGTAATTGCTGACTTTCCTCTTGAACCGAAAACCGATAAAATATATTCCAGTTTCACTGCGGAACTAACTAATACTCTCTCTCTCTCTCTTTTGTCTTCGGCTTTAGTTACAGTCAGACGCACTGTGCTAGATTCGCGACTATCTTCGGAAGTAAAGATGACATTGGCCTTGGGTGTTATTTCCAGCGATTGAGAATTGCACTTGCCCAATTAAGAATTGTTCCCACATATCATGTTTGGCGCTCAAGTAGTTACGGCCTGTCGATTTTAAGTCGTACAGTAATGATAATAATTAAGAGAGAAGCTCCGACTAGGGAGCCGACATGTGCGCGCCTCCGTCTTGGATGGAGACACGGAGGCGAGCACATGTTGGCTCCCTAGCTCCGACAGACCTGTGAAACGCTCTTGAATTGTGACTTACAGTGACGAAAAAGACTTCATGCATCTCCACGAAGTGAATCATGACGAGTGGGCGAAGCTCTGGGGATCGTTCGGGGTTAGCGTAAATCACCCGTGACATTACGCACTCATGCATGTAAATGAGTGACAACACGTGCGTATATTTACACACGCGTTGTCATTTATCCTCCTGGTCCTTACGAGGTTCCTGCGCTCCGACGTCATAGACCATGCCGAGTTCCGGATTACGTTTAGTTAACGCGCACGCTACGAATCCTTATGGTTCAACTACGCAAAGGAGAAATCTCCCACCGGCACTACGTTGCAGGTCAATATCCAGTGCCTATATATACGAGCTGGCCAGTGAACGGCTGTGCAGCGCAAGCAGTCGGTTATAGATGCAAAGCATTTCCTAGCGAACTTCGGCGACATTGAGCGTATCTATCTATCTATCTATCTATCTATCTATCTATCTATCTATCTATCTATCTATCTATCTATCTATCTATCTATCTATCTATCTATCTATCTATCTATCTAGCCGCCTACCATTTTGTGCTCTCCTGGCCGTTTCGTTGATTGGATGTTTACGAAAATTGGTATTCCACAACGTGACTACATGACGAAGATAAATGACAGGTCATAACATGAAAATCATGACATGCATGTCATGAGCGGCATGATTTACATGCGACGGTCTTGGTGCTATCCTGGCCTGTTTCGCTAATGGGATGTATGCGAAAATTGGTTGACGAACATACATGGCAGGTCATAACATGAAAAATCATGACATGCATGTCATGAGCGGCATGATTTACATGCCACGGTCTAGGGATGGTAAAATCGATGAACGATTAATCGAATAATCGATTAAATGTACACCGTTAATCGATTATTCATCATCGATTTCTCCCTTTCAATTAATCGAATTAATCAATTAAATCTCTTCGATTAATCGATTACGGCACCCCCCCCCTTCCACCCCAGCACCGCCCCTTGGCCGGAGCGCATGATTGCGAGGCGCGCGACGACGAGACGCAGATGTCGAGCGCATGCCTCTATGCAAGTAGACGGAGCCCGGTGCCGCAGGCAGCTAGACCCCATAGGGATAGAAATGAACTCGACCCGATCTCCGTCGGCTACACCGTTTTATTTAACCTCCAGATTTTACTTGCTTTTTGTGCAAGTGCCACATTGTAATATGCGCTGCTTATTTCTTCAACGGTTCAGTTCTTATTGCCGTTGTATTTTATTCCTTAGCGAATTAAAGATTATTTGTCACCAACGAACGAAAGAGAGACAATCTATTGGAAGGTAGAGAGGGCGCCCTGATCTAGTACGCCCCGGCCTTCTACTCTGCTCTGGGGACAACGCAACACGGGAAAAGAGCGATGAAGCATGATGATGGAGATAAGAATGAGCGATCCGTATATACATAATAAGACATGACTGCTTGCGCAAAGGAGACATGGACACTAGTCATCATATTTCGTTACGCTTGATACCAACTAGCCCAACTGTCTGCCTTAACGCCTATGTACCCCTTGATAACTGTAATGCTAGCTTTTCTGCAATGCAGTTAGCCCAACTAATGGCAGCTATTCACTTCTGCAAAACAGCGTGCTATGACAGCGTGCTATGTCAACTCAGCTCTCTTGACATAAACACTCATAATAGTCAAACCCCAGCACGTGTAACTGGGACCTCGCCTCCATTTGAAACGTGACAGGGGCCGCCATTAGTTGGGCGAATATGATGTGCAGGGAAACGCACTCGAGGATTCTGAAAAAGGTCTAATAGTCGCCTAATGGAAAGAAGTCACTTTAGCTGCATTTAAGTCTAATAGTCGCTTTTCATAAGCAGAAACTTTGCTCAATGGTATACCGAACGTCCAGCATCCAGTCCATTCTATTGAAAAAATGAGCTTGTAGCATTAGGTAATTCTGTATGTTCGCCTATTTCGGGTGAAATACATGCAGCTTTCATCTATTGCTTGTACTCCCGTGTCAGTCAGCCTAGAGTCCGCCGTCTATCGCTGTTGCACGAATGGAGGACAGTCGCGAAATACTGTGTTCAAATTTCTGATACATTAGACAGCGCTCACAGTCCGAGCTGTACGCACGATTGAAAAGGTGCCCGTAGCGCCGACTTAAGTCGCCGACCAGGTAAAACCTGTGCAGTATAGGGGCACAGCTGCCGCTTATTCTAGCCGGGAGGAAAAACTGGTGTCACTCTATTTCCCGCAGATGCCTGCACTGATGGCCTGTTTGAGACCAGTATGTTGCTGTGCGATCTCGCATGAGTGACCTCAAGGAAGAGATCACGTCAGTTCGTGGTTATAGTACTATCGAGGGTTTCCACAATATCTAACGGACAAACCACGGACAAACCGAGAAATATTGCCGTCCCCACAAGAGCGAGCGTCTTTAACTTTCCTGTTCGTTTCTCTCTCTCTCTCTCTCTTTTACCTTTCTCGGCATTTTCTCACCCTCGGCCATACTGCATGTTTCCGGTGCCACTTTCCAAACTCTGGTCGCCGAAAGCGCCTCCGATTTCGGTTCGCTCTATATGGCACACATCGAGGAAATACGACCTGCTGCCTAATCGTCCGTGGATCATGGCCATCCACGGAATCTTGGATCCTTGACAACATCCAAAGACGAAGGGCTCCCTGTGTTCAATGGGCGAAAGTGCGAATTTTCACGCAGCTCCTGATGCGCACATGTGATCTCTAGCGCGTCGGATAAATACTTGTGTCGATATCAAACACAAGCAACGCTTCTCAAACAACAAGGCATCGTTTTTCAAGCACTTATAAAAAAATGTCGATTAATCGATTAAAACATCACATCGACAGCAATTAATCGATGAAAGGCTAAATCGACGAACGATTAACGATTAATCCATTAAAAAAATTAATCGACCATCCCTACCACTGTCTTGGTGCTTTCCTGGCCGGTTCGTTAATGGGATGTATACGAAAATTGGTATGCCACAACATGACTGCATGGCGAACATAAATGACAGGTCATAACATAAAATCATGATATGCATGTCATGATCGACATGATTTACATGCCACCGTCTTGGTGCTCTCCTGGCCGGTTCGTTAGTGGGATGTATACGAAAATTGGTATGCCACAACATGACTGCAAGGCGAACATAAATGACAGGTCATAACATCAAAATCATGTATGCATGTCATAAGCGACATGATTTAAATGGCAGATTAAATATGGAAGCGCACACACAAAAACACGGACTCAGGAGACACGGACGAGCGCAAACTTTCAACTAACTTTATTTTTCGTCGTGTCAATATGTAAGCCATACATCACGTGGTCACAACGCTAATCGCAGTTGTCACTGTCAAATCACAACAAACCGCGCAAGAATCTCTTTTCACCACGCGTTTCGTTAATGGGACGTGTACGGAAATTGGCATGCCACAACATGACTGTATGACAAACATAAATGACAGGTCATAACATGAAAATCATGACAGGCATGTCATGAGCGGCATGATTTACATGCCACGGTCTTGGTGCTCTCCTGGCCGGTTCGTTAATGGGATGTATAGGAAAATTGGTATGCCACAATATGACTGCATGACGAACATGGCTGACAGGTCACAACATGAAAATCATGATATGCATGTCATGAGCGACATGATTTACATGCCACGCGTTTCGTTAACGGGATGTATACGAAAACTGGCATGCCACAACATGACTGCATGACTGTAGTGAATGTCTGTTTCGGCGCGCAAAAAGGAACAAAGACGACGACGAAGAGTGCGCGCTTGAGCACGCGAAACGTGATCCGCGTGGCTTCGGGGCTTCGGAACGCCGACGGGGATCGAGCGTACCAGCGACCGAGCGGTGGCACGTTCGGCCCAGGAGAACAGACGCACCGAGCTGGTGCCATCAGACCAGCCGGGACGTACCGGGCGTTCTCCTGTGGCGAAGAGGTGTCCTCGACCTGGCTGGACCAGGAATGTTCCTGCGGTGGATGAGCGAGCGGGCCAGCACGAGCGGCTGGAGCAGTGGTGTGGCCGGGACCATCTACGGACTCGTGGCCACGGTGCCACGCCGGTTCGAGTCCGGCACAACCATCTGCTGAGGGCGTGGTCACGGTGCCGCGCAAGGTCCCTGCCCGGCACAACCGCCTGATGTACGCGTGGCCCCGGTGCCGCGCAAGTCCCGATCGAGCCGCCTGCTGAGAGCGTGGCCACGGTGCCACGTATGCTGCAGTCCAACGCAACCGTTTGCTGAGGGAGTGGCCTCGGTGCCACGTGAGAGGCATCGCACCTCGACGTTTTCCTGAACGAGCAGTTCAGGGTCTGCTTGTGAGCTCGGACACGACTCATCGTGCCTCGTCTACTGATGTCAGCGTGCGCCACCGCTGCTAGAACATCAGTCGTGTGAGTGGTGCGAGCGAACATCCGACATCAGTTAGACAGGACGCGCCGTTAGTTCTTGAACGTAGCGTTCGGACTGTGTTGCTTGTGTCGCGTTGTTTGTCTGTGGAAGCGAATGTGCTGTCTCGTCCTGTCGATAAATGTTTCCTTGTCTGTGACCTAGCTGTCTGTGTCTGAGTCCTGGGCCCACGAACCACCACAATTGGCGAGCCTTCTGCCAGGATGGCTTATTAAGACCTGAAGCCATACTCGGACACAGCCTGAGTCATGGAGAAGGAGAAACTTATCGAACTTGGTCGACAGTTAGGGTTGGAGGACGATACGCTTAGAGAGTGGGTAGACCGAGAGTGCGCTCTAGCTCGCGAGGAGCAGGCTCAAGAACGAGAATTCGCGAGAGAGCATGTCGAACAGCAGCGGAAAGTGCAAGAGCAGGCACTGAAGATCCTGCAGCTGAAGCTGCAACTTCAGGAGAATGCAAGCAGGCTGCAGTCAAGTGCGCCTGATGAACGAGGGTTTAGCATGACTGCATGGGAATCGCGGCATGTTTTAGAAAAGTTGGCAAGGCGCATTGGTTTTGAGGGAGCAGAACTGAAGGTTTGGGTGGAAGAACGCTTGGCGGTAGAACTAGCGAAGGATCAAGAGCCGATGGAGTATAAAAGGGAAACGAGAACGAAAGAAAATGAAATGATAAAGAAAGATAAGCAACTAGAAGAATTGAAGACAAGAACGCTTGGTATAAATATTATGGTGGCAGAGGCTCAAGATATAAACTTGCAAACAAAAAGGCGCGAACAGTCGTCGGGAGGGAGCTCTAATGAGCCGGTGCCGGGGATTTTCGACAGTAGCATTCTTTACGTGAATGAACATGTTTGAGTGGCGATCATGTGCGTCACTTTAGTATTCCGCCAGAAGTGCTGCTAAATCCTAGTCTAGAGGATTGTAGGGAGGTAGGAATCCGAGGAACTAACGGTAGTTCGCATGTGCTCGATAGAACAGATGGTAAGTCCGAGACAGAGGAACATAGACGTTCCACACAAGATCAGTTTTCCTGCAGAGCCTCTGGGTGGCCAAACACGTTTGAGGAGGTTAAAGAACCCCTAAAATATGGCGTCAAAGGCCGTGGAAAAGACTCAGAGGCGTCTGTTACCCACTGTTCAGATGTGCCGCTAGACGCGGTTAAAGTCATAGGCACGGTCCATGACCATGTGAGGGACCCTCTCGAAAATGGAGAGAGCTTGAATAGTCAGGACAGCAGAATATCCCAAGAGAATGAACAAGATCTCATCAAGACAGGGACAATAGAAGTCCAAGTTGGGCCAGCAGCACGCGATCGCATAAGCTGGCAGGATGATTGTAATGGAAAGGTGAACAGCCTCCATGAAGGCACTATGAGGCCCGTTGAAGGGAATCTGAAAGTGGGCGGTGTTCCAGAGGAACAGCAACAGGCGATTGTGCCAACACTCGCGACAGAGATCCCTGAGCCATATGCTAACACGCCTGAGCTGTGCCCGAACGATGCCAAAGTGTTTCGAAAGGGCGTTCTCAGCACGAGCGCGCATGCGTATCCTGGGGCGTTTATCTGGCTACAGAATAGTCTTGCTGAGGTGTCGCAGGCATTACCACCGGATCGACTTTTGCTATGCTTTGATATAGCAGGAAGGAGCTTACGAACGCGTGTCGCTCTGTGCGCCAGTGATGTGCTGATTAAGAGTCGCGACGCGTATCTTTGTATTAAGCTCGAAGCGTCCCACGCCAACGTCCAACGTTTTTCTAGGAGGCGTTGGCTCGTCGCTAAGCACATGAGAAGTGTCCTGCGTCTTGTGTGGGACGCGATTACTTGAAATCGTTTAATAACTGGACGCTATTTCGGTCTTGACCTTTGGACTGTTTCATGGACATTATTTTGTATATAGTCTTGTAACTATGAATGTGCTTAACTCTATTTAGACAATGCACAGAGTATCTCGTGATGTACTTACGGATATTTTGGACAATGTTGGTACAGACTATACGAGCTGTGCAGAAGTTGCTGAGCTGCGATTTATGGCCGTTGTACACACACTTTTATCATGTGTTTATCTTTACGCAGTGTTCGTTTTGAACCTTTGTGGACCTTCCTTTGAACTCGTGTGTTGTATTGGTGACCTTCATATTTCGTGTGTACAACGTACTGAAGGTGGGGGGAAAATGTAGTGAATGTCTGTTTCGGCGCGCAAAAAGGAACAAAGACGACGACGAAGAGTGCGCGCTTGAGCACGCGAAACGTGATCCGCGTGGCTTCGGGGCTTCGGAACGCCGACGGGGATCGAGCGTACCAGCGACCGAGCGGTGGCACGTTCGGCCCAGGAGAACAGACGCACCGAGCTGGTGCCATCAGACCAGCCGGGACGTACCGGGCGTTCTCCTGTGGCGAAGAGGTGTCCTCGACCTGGCTGGACCAGGAATGTTCCTGCGGTGGATGAGCGAGCGGGCCAGCACGAGCGGCTGGAGCAGTGGTGTGGCCGGGACCATCTACGGACTCGTGGCCACGGTGCCACGCCGGTTCGAGTCCGGCACAACCATCTGCTGAGGGCGTGGTCACGGTGCCGCGCAAGGTCCCTGCCCGGCACAACCGCCTGATGTACGCGTGGCCCCGGTGCCGCGCAAGTCCCGATCGAGCCGCCTGCTGAGAGCGTGGCCACGGTGCCACGTATGCTGCAGTCCAACGCAACCGTTTGCTGAGGGAGTGGCCTCGGTGCCACGTGAGAGGCATCGCACCTCGACGTTTTCCTGAACGAGCAGTTCAGGGTCTGCTTGTGAGCTCGGACACGACTCATCGTGCCTCGTCTACTGATGTCAGCGTGCGCCACCGCTGCTAGAACATCAGTCGTGTGAGTGGTGCGAGCGAACATCCGACATCAGTTAGACAGGACGCGCCGTTAGTTCTTGAACGTAGCGTTCGGACTGTGTTGCTTGTGTCGCGTTGTTTGTCTGTGGAAGCGAATGTGCTGTCTCGTCCTGTCGATAAATGTTTCCTTGTCTGTGACCTAGCTGTCTGTGTCTGAGTCCTGGGCGCCCGGTACGTCCCGGACGCCCGGTACGTCCCGGCTGGTCTGATGGCACCAGCTCGGTGCGTCTGTTCTCCTGGGCCGAACGTGCCACCGCTCGGTCGCTGGTACGCTCGATCCCCGTCGGCGTTCCGAAGCCCCGAAGCCACGCGGATCACGTTTCGCGTGCTCAAGCGCGCACTCTTCGTCGTCGTCTTTGTTCCTTTTTGCGCGCCGAAACAGACATTCACTACAATGACGAACGTAAATGACAAGTCATAACATGAAAATCATGACATGCATATCATGAGCGAGATGATTTACATGCCACGGTCTTGGTGCTCTCCTGGTCGTTTAGTTAGTTGCATGTATAGGAAAATTGGTATTCCCCAACATGTCTGCATGACGAACATAAATGACAGGTCATAACATGAAAAGCATGACATACATGTCATGGGCGGCATGATTCACATGCCACGCGTTTCGTTAGTGGTATGTATACCAAAATTGCTATGGTACAACACGACAGCATGACGAACGTAAATGACAGGTCATAACGTTAGAATCATGACATGCGTGTACGAGCGGCATAGTTTATATGCCACAGTTATGGTGATCTTGCGGCCGTTTCGTTAACTTCATATGTACCAAACTCGGTATAGCGAGACAACAATGCAAATCCATTTTACGTTCCTGATGCGTGCTTCGCATTTCCTTGATTCCCACTGCACGTGAGATCTGCCAATTTTTTCAATCAAGAAATTCGCTAGCAGACGCCGCCTGCGTCAGCGTTGTCTCTCGCGGGCGAGGGCGCGTTCTCGTTCCTCGCGGGCTGGTAAAGCGTTCACCGCAGACAGAGCGTTTCCATAGTCAACGCGCGCCGTTCTCTCTTTCTCATGACAGTCCGCCGCGCTGCTGTAGTGGTTAAGGTACTCGGCTGCCACTTCCGCGGCGGTCGCAATTTCGATGGAGGTGGAAATGCCAGAGGCCCGTGCAGTGTGCGTTGTCAAGTGAACGTTAAAGAACCCCAGGTGGTCAATATTTCCGGAGCCCTCCACTACGGCTTTCCTCTCTACCTCTTTCCCTCCCTTTCGCCCAACCGCCACGGACGCTTAGCAGGGCTCCCTACGTGGGCTGCAGAAATTAGCGTCCTCTCCTAACAGAACAGTAATCGCCATCACCATCATCATCGAAGAAGGAGAAGATTGATTGTGGTTCGGTTAAGAAAAGAAGAAGTTGGTGACGATTGTGGTTCGATTAGGAAACAACGCTAATTTCTGCAGCCCATGTACGGAGCACGGATAAGCGTCCGGGGGGGTCGGGGTAAAGGGAGCGAAAGAGATAGAAAGGAGAGAAAAGCTGTAGTGGACGGCTCCGGAAATTTTGACCACCTGGGGTTCTTTAACGTGCACTGACAACGCACAGTACACGAGCCTCTGGCATTTTCACCTCCATCGAAAATGCGGCCGCCGCGGCCGGGATCGAACCGCGTTTTTTTTTTTTTTTGTGGCAGCCGATTCATCGAAGAGCGTTTCCATAGTCAACCCGTGCCGTTCGCTTTCTCTCACGACAGCAGATGACTGTCTTGGTGCACCGCCTGGCCCGCACATGCACACACACCGTCTAACTGCACTCATGACTGCCACTCTCGAAGAGAGCGAGATCGCGTTCCGTCAGGCACGCGCCGATAGCGAGCGCGAGCATGGGTACGAGACAACAACGGGAGACAATCCTCGACCCTAAGGAACTTCGTCCCTAAAACAATGCTCCCTGTCAGTTGCCTTTCCTATTCTGAAACGCAGTTAGGGGCCCTCGACTGCTGCCGCGTGTTCTAGAACGCTCCTTTCTATGGTGCCTCCACTACAAGGAGTTTTCAAATTATAAAAAATTCAGGAGTGGAGATCTTTTGCGAAAGGTGAAGCCGGAGGCCGCCGTCTTACTCAGGGGCATCGATTCACAGCATCCAAAAACCGTTCTCCTCACGCGTCGTAACTCTTTTAAAGCGGTCAGCTTTGCTAGACAGACACTGCTTGATGCGCCTCTTTGTGCTACGGGTGCTGGGGTGAAACTTGATCCTCGCAAAAACTTATGTGGAATATCGTGG
This sequence comes from Hyalomma asiaticum, assembly GCA_013339685.2. Lineage (NCBI taxonomy): Eukaryota > Metazoa > Arthropoda > Arachnida > Ixodida > Ixodidae > Hyalomma > Hyalomma asiaticum. The sequence continues at coordinate 116,215,045 of CM023483.1, read as the reverse complement.
CGTTGATACTCGGTCAATGGCACTTTATTGATCCAAAACAACACGCTTTTACATTACCATTAGTCTAGAGTTTACTTTAGCAGATCAAGAGCGCTTGAAATGATACTGGTTTCTGGACACTCTGGCATGCTTTTGGGCTGGCTTCACGCCGGCTTCACCCGTCGCGGTAAGGTTCAGCGGGCGTTGCCACTCCAGCATTTTTAGGGGCGAAGCTCCTTAGGGCGTGGGTCGATCCCTCCTTTGTAGAAGTAGTAGTAGTATGTATGTAGCCACCTCGCGCCGCCAGGGGGCTCGCGCTCGCCCTCGGCGCGTGCCTCCCGGCGCGCGAGCTCTCTCACTCTTCCATCTGCTGTCTTGTGTGAGAGAGAGAGACAGAGAAAGGCGCGCGTTGACTATGGAAACGCTCTTTCTTCGATGAACGCTCTACCTTCTCGTAAAGAAGGAGAACGCGCCCTCACCAGCGAGAGACAACGCTGGCGCAGGCAGCGTCTTCTAGCGAGTTTCTTGATTGAAAAATACCGACTGCTCGCGCTGGAGAACCGTTCATCGGCCACCTATATATATATATATATATATATATATATATATATATATATATAGTAAAACCTCGATAATTCGAAGGCCGCCGGACCGCGAAAATTCTTCGAATTAAGCGAATTTTCAAATTAACCGAAATGAAGAAAAAAATGTTATTTGAAATAATCGGTGATATTGGACTGCTTATTGCGGTAGTTCGCCGCCCCAAGTGCCATGTTCTCAAACCTGCTCACAATACTCAGCATTTCACTGTCACCACCGCTGCACTCGACAAAGCTGCGGAAGGTGCTCACGGCATCGACAACTGAAGCCAAAGCGGGTGCGCGGGCGGGCTCGTTATCGTCACCATCATCGCCGTCTAGCCCAGTGTCGACGACGTCCTCGTGTACATCAGCGTACGATGTTCGGACCCCCGCCTGAACACTGGAATACTCCACGAAGCCTAGTCCCTCGCCGTCGCCGGAGTCGGTGATCCGGGCGCACATCGAGTCTCCCTCGTCGTCTAGGCCGGACGAGCTGCAATCTTCATCAAGTTCTTCGCCAGCTTGTTTGCGGAACCCGGCATGTTCAAAACAGCGCCTGATCACCTTTGACTCCAACTCCTTCCAGGCAAAGGCAATTAAACAGATCGCACCAAGCATCGATTGTGGTATTGCTTTCCACTGTCGTAGCAAAGCAGAACCCGCTTCAACAGGTGGTGGCGGTAAATCTTCCTCGTTTTGCAGGATCACCCTTGGTCCATCGGCTGCGATATGGCCGTAGTATTTGCAGGGAGGAAGACGATCTTGACGGCTTCCAGGTTTCTGATGTCCCCGTGGGCCGGGCAATTATCGATAACAAAGAGCACTTTCCGCCCTTTGGGGGGTAAACTTCCGGTCAAGGAACGCACGTATTCCTCGAATATCGCCGCCGTCATCCAGGCCTTCTTGTTGTGTCTGTACGTGACGACATCCCTCGGAGGAAGGCGCGCGTTCTTAAAGCACCTAGGCTTACCCGCTCGGCCGATTACGAGCAGTGGAAGCTTGTCGTTCCCGGACATGTTCGCGCCGAACAAAATGGATATTCTCTCCTTGGGCTGCTTTCTCCCCGAGACAGTGGTGTCCTTGGCAGCAAATGTTTTCGCGGGAAGCATCTTGTAGAACAAGGCTGCTCATCCAAGTTGTAGACGTCGTCCTCTCCAAATCCTGAAGCAGCGGTGCCAGCGTACGCATCTGCCAGTCGTCAACGACGTTCGTGTCGGCGCTACCGCTTCCCCGCACACGGTCAAGTATGTAAGGTTATTTCGCTCTTTAATCGGGCGAACCAACCATTACTGCACTTGAAGCCTTCGTGGCCAAGGCGCAGTGCCAGGTCATCGGCCTTCTCCCGAAGGATGGTGCCGTTTCACGGGAAGATGAGCTGCGTTTGCGCGCTGCAGCCACTTCATCAAAGCGACCTCAACGTCCGGGTACGTTGGGAAGCGAATCCTTGATCGCTTTGACGAATGCGTTTTCCCATATGCCTCGAGCAACTTTCTTTGTTCTTCAAGATGGTCGAGAGCGTCGACAAGGGCATCTTGTGCCTTTCGGCGAGTTGGGTCTTAGTGCACGTCGACTTCTCAGCCTCCTCGATTAAGGACACCTTCTCCCGCAGCGTCAGCGTCTTGTACTTCGGCATCGTGAGTCCAACAAAGCGGTCAGGACTTCGCACGCAGCAAATGCAGGCGTAGGCGGCGAAGTAAACAAGACTAATGCAAGACGGCGAATGGTCCAACACGCGAGCTACGTGAAAAACGCGAAACGGAATGCGTGAAAAACGGGAAAGCGCGAACGTGGAAAACACGAAACGGAAAACACATTTTAACCCGTTTCCGGTACTCCAACTACTATGACCTCCGAGATAAGCGTCGCCGGAAGGCTGTTTCACGTCCGTTGCTGCCGGCGGGAATTACGAATTATCCGGATGAAACCCCGCGGGCTGTTCAAATAATCCGGTAAAATTTGCATTGAAAAACACGGGACCGCAGAAGTTCTTCGAATTAACCGAAATTTCGAATTATCCGAGTTCGAATTAGCGAGGGTTCACTTATATCAGAAACAACTTAATGAGCAAACAGACAATGAAGCCTAGGAAAGCATAGGGGAAGTTACTTGTGGTATTGTAATTGTGGAGAAAGTAGAAAGGAATTAAAGCGGACGAAAAGACAAACCTGCCTTCGGTGGGAACCGAACCCACGACCTTCGGATGTCGCGTCCGATACTCTACCAACTGAGCTACGAAGGCGGTCGTCCCCCGTCCACTTTATTGTGTATTTATGTACGTATTATCCTGGGAGTGTTAGGCAGTGCCACTCGTGGCCAAGGCGGCGTGTGTAGAACACACTTTCTTGCCACGAGGCGTCACGTCGGAACGTGAACTTAGATGAGATGGCTGCTGCCCAATAAGCCCTCGCATGCTACCTAAGGCACCAAGTCTGCCGCAACGATGCCCAAGCTATGAATAACGAAAGGGAAGGTGTCAAGGGCTCGTTCTTTATTTGTTAGAAACAACTTAATGAGCAAACAGACAATGAAGCCTGGGAAAGCATAGGGGAAGTTACTTGTGGTATTGTAATTGTGGAGAAAGTAGAAAGGAATTAAAGTGGACGAAAAGACAAACCTACCTTCGGTGGGAACCGAACCCACGACCTTCGGATGTCGCGTCCGATGCTCTACCAACTGAGCTGCGAAGGCGGTCGTCCCGCCTTCGTAGCTCAGTTCTTTCGTCCCGCCTTCGTGACAAGTGTGTTCCACAATTACAATACCACAAGTAACTTCCCCTATGCTTTCCTAGGCTACGCTCACACTACGCATGCGCGACTCTCCTCTCCCTTCCCTCTCTCTAACAGCTGCTGCAATAAATAGAGCGGGTAGAGAACGCGCGCGCGCGGCGTCCGTCCACACTCACACTACGCATGCGCGATTCTCCACTCCCTTCCCTCTCTCCAACAGCTGCTGCAGTAAATAAAGCGGGTAGAGAGCACGCGCGCGCTTCGCTTCAATAGTATCTCCTCCTTGTCCGATGAAAGAAGTTGGTGGTGTTGTGTGATGGAACCAACAGTTTCTTCAGCGAGTGGGTTGACGCAAGTACGCATCAGCATCAACCCACACTCTGACAACGGTCACGTGATGCGTGGTAACGAACCAAGTTAACAACGTAATACATGCAAGGTTCACCGCAAGGTTCACCACAAAGGTAACACCGAAAACACTGCAAACCTGTAAACACCGCCGTTAAGTGCACCGTTGAAACTCCCAGCGATGCTCCGCATCACCCCATGGTGCCCTTCGGGGAGACGGTGTAATATTAGGGGCGAAGCTCCTTAGAGCGGCACCCGTTCGTCCCTCGTAGTCGTAGTCGTAGTCGTAGTGCGTAACCAGTCTTACGCTTTGACCTCCAAGGTGGTGCCGGTGGGAGATTTCTCCTGTGCGTTGTTGAACAATAAAAAAAATTCGCAGCGTGCGCGTTAACTAAAAGCCGAATTCCTCTGTCTCTCATTCCCCATTAGCAGCCATTGGCATGTTCCAGTAGGAAACGTTAGTAGAAGTAGAAGTGTTAAAAGCCGACTTCTGCTGTCTCTCATTCCCAGTAGCAGCCATTGTTTACCTCCAAGGTAGTGCCTGGTGAGATTTCTCCTGTGCGTGATTAACAATCAAAATTTTGTTCAAAACGCCGTTGATTGATGAAATAAACCAACGAAAGACGCCAGATGTTTTCTAAAAGCAAAACGAAAAGACGCCAGATGTTTCTAAAGCAAAACGAAAAGACGCCAGGTAAAGCAATGGTTTTCATCTGCAACCAGTGCAAGAACCACTTAGCTTACATTTCACCGACCACAAAGCGGTCATAATGAAAGGACAACGGAAACCAGCAATAAAAGTTTGATAAAACATTTAATCAATCGTTTCACGTCATTTTTATCGGGCGAATTAACGGAAGAAATTTCACGGTTTAACCGATGATTACTTCCAGGAGCTTCGCCCAATCTCATCATCATTCACCTCGTGGATCTGCCGTCAATTTTTTTTATCGAGCGGCTGTGTTAGAGGGCACTTCTCAGTCGCACGTGGAAATCACAGTGACATAGATGCCCTTGTAGTGGTGTATCCATAAATAATAATTATTTTGAAATAAAGTGTGGTTTTCCAAGCGGAGTGTTACGAGTCTGCTTCTTATAAACGAAACAACTTTGAGCTTCAAAAGCATATTTTGCGAAAGCTCTCTGAGCTTGCTTGTGTCCAAGATGGTGCTGAAAATAAGGAACACCCCTGGGCCAATGCTTAAGGTGGCTCCATTGGCAGTGCAGCGGCGGTATAGTAGTCTTCGCGTACTTCGCCTTTGTGCGTGGAGTTCGAGTCAGCTGTCTCGTAAAGCACAGTGCATTTGTTCCAAACGCAAAAAAAATTGGCACATCACACGTGCAGTGGGAATCAACGAAATGCGAAGCACGCATAAGGAACGTAAAATGGATTTGCATTGTTGTCTCGCTATACCGAGTTTGGTACATATGAAGTTAACGAAACGGCCACAAGAGCACCAAGACTGTGGCATGTAAACCATGCCCCTCATACACGCATGTTATGATTCTAATGCTTTGACTTGTCATTTACGTTCGTCATGCAGTCGTGTTGTGCCATAGCAATTTTGGTATTCATCCCCTTAAGGAAACGAGTGGCATATAGATCATGCCGCTAATTTATTTTTTTATTTATTTACAAATACTGCAGGCCCTATTCGGGCCCAAGCAGGAGTGGGTACATAAATGTCAGTGACGATATCAAACGGAATATATAAAAATGAAATACAAGGTATAAAATTCACAAATATTCTCAACATTAATGAGGAGCGTAGATATTATATAGCAATTATAGCAGTAACAGAGTACAAAGTACAAAACAAAAAATTCATAGCACCGATGAGAAACAAATAATATATAGCAGACTCTTAAAAATCAAAAGATATGTCATTGACGAGATGGGCGAACGATTGTGTAGTGCCAGCATTAACCACATTCTCCGGTAACCTGTTCCACAATGAGAGAGCATGAGGGAATAATGAATATTGATGTACGCTAAGGTGACTGAATGGCTGCCTAACTGTCTTATTATGATGAGTACGATCAAAGCGCATGGGCGGGTCGGTTATGTAACGTTCAGTTGGTGTTTTAAAGGGACCATGGTACAGTTGATAAATGAATTTTAATCGAGAGACTATTCTACGATGAGCGAGTGACTTTAGCTTTGCCCTCTCGCGAAGGGCAGATACGCTCGCGAAACGAGAATAGCTCGAGTAAGTGAACCTCAGAGCCAGGTTTTGCACCCTCTCGATCTTCTTAATTAAATATTTTTCATATGGAGCCCAGACCAGGTCTGCATACTCTAACTTAGGCCTGATAAGCGCTTTGTAAGCTGTTAGTTTTACAAAGGGTGAAGTATGACGTAGCTTACGTTTTAAAAATGCTAACTTCTTGATCGCATTCTTGCAGATGTTGTCAATATGGGGTTCCCAATTTAAATTACTTGTGACATGCATGTCACGATTTTCATGTTATGACCTGTCATTTATGGTCGTCATGCAGTCATGTTGTGTCAAACCAATTTTCGTATAGGCTCCGTGCAGTCGAGTTTTCCATGTGCGACATCAGCGCCAGAATGCACTGCCTGGCGGAGAGAAGAAGCAAAATTGGGCAGACTGTGACAAGGAAATGCGCGAACGCGATGCGCGTCTCCAACTCTATAGCAGCAGCGACCGCCCGTCCCACCTTCTTTCGTGTTATTTCCTTTGAGACGCGCGCTCCAAACCTGCGGCAAACTGTTCCAAAGGGCGACGTCACGAGCGTTCGTGTGGTTCGCAGCACGCCCGGAAAGCAGCGAAGAAACGCGCGCGTCGCTGTCGCCTCGGTTTCCACCGTGCGCGACTGAGCCGTCCGACGAGAGCTACGTAGCGCCCTCTGGTCAGTAGACAGAGCCCATACATCCCATTAACGAAACGGCAGTATAGCGTCAGGACCATGGCATGTAAATCATGGCGGTCATGAAACGCGTGTCGTGATTGTAATGTTATGACCTGTCATTTACGTTCGTCATGCTGTCGTGCTGTGCCATAACAATTTTGGTATACATCCTATTAACGAAACGCCTGGCATGTAAATCATGCCGCCCATGACATGCATGTGATGCTTTTCATGTTATGACCTGTCATTTATGTTCGTCGTGCAATCATATTGTTGCATACCAATTTTCCTACACATCCCACTAACGAAACGGCCAAGAGAGCACCAAGACCGTGGCATGTAAATCATGCCGCTTATGACATGCATGTCATGATTTTCATGTTATGACCTGTCATTTACCTTCATGATGCAGTCATCTTGTGGCACGCCTACTTTCGTATACATCCCGTTAACGAAACGCCTGGCATGTAAATCATGTCGCCCATGACATGCATATAATGATTTTCATGTTGTGACCTGTCAATCATGTTCGCCATGCAGTCATGTCGTGGTATACCAATTTTCGTATACATCCCATTAAAGGGGTCGTGAAAAGAATTTGGAGATGCCGGTTTGTAATTTTCACTGCTTCAATACGCATTCGACAAGCCAATTCCGAAATATTTCGGCGAAATATTCAGTGCACATTTAACAACGCCCGTTTTAAATCTCAGCTTTCTTGCGCTCCCGAAACGACTATGCGACACTACCGGCCGGCGTGGTACTATTTGGTGACGTTGAGTTAAGATATTTTTAAGTTCAAAGGCACAGTTAACTCGCGTTTGCTCTAAAGGAATCGATTTACTTGAAAGCTAGAAAGGAAGAAAATACTTGGAAACCGTGCGGTGCCACCATTCGGAAGAAAAGCGGCAGCACGGTTTGTTTTCCTATGGCCTCCGAGGGCGCGCCAATCTCGGAGGTATGACGGCTACTAAGATGACGTCATCTGCAGAGTTGAGGGGAACGCGCGCAGTGAAACCTAAACCGCGTTTTTTATCGCTCTAAATCAACGCACACGGCGCAACGGAACAATGCATATTGTTGATTGGAGGGTCAGGATCCCGAATACGCACTTAGTACAAAATGTTCAGAAAACGTTTCACGACCCCTTTAACGAAACGGCCAGGAGAGCACCAAAACCGTCGCATGTAAATCATGTCACTCATGGCACGCATGCCATGATTTCCGTGTTATGACCTGTCATTTACGTTTGTGATGCAGTCATGTTGTGGCATGCCAATTTGCATATACGGCCCATTAACGAAACGCGTGGCATGTAAATCATGTCATTCATGCCATGCATGTCATGAGTTTCATGTTATGACCTGTCATTTATGTTCGTCAGGCAGTCATGTTGTGCCATACCAATTTTCGCATACATCCCATTAGAGAAACGGCTAGGAGAGCACTAAGACCGTGGCATGTAAATCATGCCACTCATGACATGCATATCATGATTTTCATGTTATGACCTGTCATTTATGTTCGTCAGGCAGTCATGTTGTGCCATACCAATTTTCGCATACATCCCATTAGCGGAACGGCCAGGAGAGCACCAAGACCATGGCATGTAAATCATGCCGCTCATGACACGCATATCATGATTTTCATGTTATGACCTGTCATTTATGTTCGCCATGCAGTCATGCGGTGGCATACCAATTTCCGTAAACATCCCATTAGTGAAACGGCCAGGAGAGCACAAAATCGTAGGCGGCTAGATAGATAGATAGATAGATAGATAGATAGATAGATAGATAGATAGATAGATAGATAGATAGATAGATAGATACGCTCAAACTCGCCGAAGTTCGCTAATAAATGCTTCGCATTTAAAAATCCCGCCGATAAGCAGTAATGCTTATCGGTGAAACCGTGAACAATCCATTGCCCACAGATCATATGAAGGCTCGACACGTTGTTGTAGAGGTGATTGTATGTGCACTTATATACAGGACGTTGATTATTTACGTATCGATGCAATTATACAGGGTGTCCCACGTAACTTGAGCCAAGAATTTGAAAATGAAAGGCACTTCAGAGGAGAACTGAACCAAACGTATACTATTCGTACTGGTCTATAGATACTCAGGTTATCTTTTATTTCCCCCTAAAGTAATTAGTTAATTATTTTTAATTAGCTAACTCCTTAATTATGGGCTGAAAACCCAAAATATGAACACTGAGCTGTAGAGCACCTTCATAAACCACCGAATGAATTGTTTCCTGTACGATATGTCTTACGGTGTTAATTTTTCCGCATTCTAAAGAAAGCCCGCGAAATTTGAAAATGAGCCACGTCACGTGGATCATTTTCAAATTTCGCGGGCTTTCTTTAGAATGCGGAAAAATTAACACCGTAAGACATATCGTACAGGAAACAATTCATTCGGTGGTTTATGAAGGTGCTCTACAGCTCAGTGTTCATATTTTGGGTTTTCAGCCCATAATTAAGGAGTTAGCTAATTAAAAATAATTAACTAATTACTTTAGGGGGAAATAAAAAATAACCTGAGTATCTATAGACCAGTACGAATAGGTTTGGTTCAGTTCTCCTCTGAAGTGCCTTTCATTTTCAAATTCTTGGCTCAAGTTACGTGGGACACCCTGTATACGCTTATGTGCACACAAGATGCACCAACCGGAAACTGTCGTTAGAGCACGGCGGTAGCGTTGGCACGGGAATGGACGTTGCGGATGGAGGCGATGGTGGTGAGGTTGTTGTCAAAGCACAAGCGGTCGCATGCCTTAGGGCTGTGGCCGAACGAGCCATCGAGGAAGTCGCGCTTGAACCGCGCGTCGGCGCCATCAACCACAGATAGCGACCGCTTTCGGCGCACGACCGCTGCTTCTCGCGCCCGCTCCGATTCGAGGTTCTCTTGCCGTCTCTGCTTCGCGGGCTCTCACTTCGGAATCCGCTTGTCGACGAGCCCGCTTTGCTTCGGCTGCGCGAGCACTCGCCGCTGCTGCCGTCTGCGGATCGATGATGGTGCTTGCTTGCGATTGCTGCCGACGCTGGCGTCTTTCTTCGGCCTCGCGAGGTTTCGCCGCGGCCCTCTGGAGGTCGCCTCTATCTAGAGCGCGCGCAACAGCATGCAGCGCGGCAGCGGATACCAAAGAGAGAAAACTGGCGCTCGAATGCCCTTGAATGAATGGGAATACTGGTATATGGTGGATTCAGACTGGCGTCGTCCACTAACGACTCCGATGCCTCCGAGACGCGTCTGGCTTGGACGCGTTCCACGCGTCATAATGACTCATTTTGCGCTGAAGCAGCCTGTAATGAGCCATTTCTTTTGTGGCATAACGTAAAAGAAAGTTTTATCTACATTTGAGAACTTGTCCTTCTATATACTGCTTTATAAAAAGTCAAAAGCAACGACTGGCATCTAAAGTTGGATGACAGATGAGAATGTGAACGCTCACTCCACGTCCGTCTGTCATCTGGCATGACATGGCATGACAAGAACTTTAATTGAGTCCTGAAGAACTTGGATCTTGGGAACCAAGCTCCCCCCAGATCAAATTGGTGGCTCTGCTCACGATGGGACTGGAAGATGAAGTTCCGTCGCGATGTCGTTAGCCCTCTGGACGGCCTGGAGTTGAGTGCGCAGATCGCTGCTGTTCAGGGATTCCTCCCATTGCTCCTTCGTTATGGGTGAAAAGGCATTAAGAGCTGGACACAGCCAGATCATGTGATCACTAGAACAGGAGTCATGGCTGCATTTGGGGCACGACTGTGAATGATCGGGGCGTATCTTATTAAGAGACCGAGGAGTGGGATACGAACGGGTTTGAAGAAGTCAATGTGCTAGCCTGAGGCTTGTTCAATTTGGGGTGGGGGAGTGAAAATTCTTTCCCGGTTAGACGGTAATGTCAATTTCGTGAAAATTACATAACGAACCCTTTATGGATGTCGACCTCGTTACGAGTGTGGCTATCCGCGGCAGCGCGGTACGTGAAATCGCGCGCTAACCGATGAGCCTGCGTGCTATGGGATTACATCCGAGCGGGTTAACTGAGCCATCGAGGTGGGCTGGGAACCACGTGATGTGGTACCTCCCTTCGCTGCTCTCCCGTGTTCGCTGGAGCGCTTTGGTCACAATATTGTTCGCCTGTTCAGACACGAGGGCGCTGGAGAAGTATCTAACTACCTTGCGCGAGTCCGAGTAGACAACAGCAGGAGCTTTTGCGCTGTGAAGAGGCAGAGCGATCGCCGCTTCCTCCGCCACGTGGGCAGCCTTAGTATAAACAGAGGCTGCATTAACCATGTTCCCCCCGCGTCAACGACCGAAATAGCGATTTATCCCCACCGTGATATCTGGCAGCATCGACAAAGAGGGCCTGAAGTTTCTGTTGATTGATTTTTTGAAGAATAGCCTTGACTCTCGCGAATCTTCTACCATCATGGTGCACTGGGTGGATGTTTCGCTGGACAGGGTCAACCATGATGCGAGTTCTGTTCTTCCGGGACAAGCAAACTTTCGTCGCCTGTTCATGTCTAGGCTGAATACCCGCTTCTGCTAAAATCTTTAGTCCTGGCTTAGTGGATGAAAGTTCGTTATTTGAGCCGCTGTGTGAGCTTCTATTAGCTCGTCAGTGGTGTTGTGGAGGCCCAGCTCCAGAAGCTTCTCGGCGCTCGTTTACTGCGGAAGGCCGAGCACACGCTTGAGACCAGTTCTTATAAGGGAGTTAAGCTTGGCCTTCTCCGATTTATCCCAATTAAGGTAAGGCGCAATGTAAAGAACATGACTAAGAAAGAAAGCCTGGCAAGCTCTGAGCAGATTGTCCTCTTTGAAACGACCTCCTCGATTTGAAACGCGAGCTACAACTCTCAGTACATTCCTGGCCTGTCCAGTGAGCCTGTTAAGGGCCTTTGAGTTACAACCCCTGGCATCAATAAGGAGACTTAGAATCTTTACCAAGACCCTCCTCGGTATGGGCTGGCCATTCTTAGCTGGAATTTCTATCGGCAATGTTTCCAGAGGCTTAAGGTTTCGGACCGCTTGTCTAGACGGTCGGTATAACAGTAGCTCTGATTTAACAGGGGATAGCTTAAGGCCCGTGTTTGAAAGAAAGTTCTCTGTAGCCTCCAATGCGCTTTGTAACGAGTGTTCGAGCATGGCTAACGAACCGCACGGTGCCCATATCGTGATATCGTCCGCATAAATGGCGTGCCCCACGTTCGGGATTGCAGCGAGGCGAGTCGACAGCTTGTGCATGGCGATGTTGAATAAGAGGGGTCCGCCGCGGTGGTGTAGTGGTTACGGTACTCGGCGGCCACCCAAAAAATGCGGGTTCGATCCCGGCCGCGGCGGTCGCATTTTCGATGGAGGCGAAAATGCCAGAGGCCCGTGTACTGTGCGGTGTCAGTGCACGTTAAAGAACCGCAGGTGGTCGAAATTTCCGGAGCCCTCCACTACGGCCTATCTCTCCTCTCTATCTCTTTCACTCCCTTTCCCCAACCCCCACGGAGGCTTAGCGTGCTCTCTACATATCGAGAGCAAAGAAGTAACAGCGCAAAGGAACACAGACGACGAAGAAACGAAGACCACAGGACAAGCGCTGACTGCCAACTGAATGTTTATTGCTTGAAAACCAGCCTATTTATACATTCTCAGAAGAACATGCGCACATCAAAACACTCGCAATCACAAATACAATCGTTCTTTTAAGAAGTCTATCTCCTTCTGTGATAGTGCAAGTGAGGGCGAACTAACGCAATTATCTCCTTCTTGAATGATCCAGAACGCCTCTAAAATTTCTCTTTCTTTCTTACATTTTTCTTTACCAATAAATTTTGTTTTTTTAAACATCGGAACGCATGTGCACTTCTTGCAATGGTCAACTAAATGGCTACCATATTCATTTTTTACATTATTGGCGCGCACGTCGACACGCCAATAATGTAAAAAATGGATATGGTAGCCATTTGGTTGACCATTGCAAGAAGTGCACATGCGTTCCGATGTTTAAAAAAACAAAAATGCGGAAAGCGTTTATTCAATGTTTCAGCCGGAGATCGGCCTTCATCATGATGAAGGCCGGTCTCCGGCTGAAACGTTGATGAAGGCCGATCTCCGGCTGAAACGTTCAATAAACGCTTTCCGCATTTTTGTTGCCAATTCCGAGGGTCTACTACTCATATATATATATATATATATATATATATATATATATATATATATATATATATATATATATATATATAGGTGGCTGGTGAACGGTTTTCCAGCGCGAGCAGTCGCTTTTTTTATTTTAAATAAGGAAACTCGCTAGAAGACGCTGCCTGCGTCAAGCTTGTCTCTCGCGGGTGAGGGCGCGCTCTCCTTTGCGAGCTGGTAGCGATGATCTAGCGCCTATATATATATATATATATATATATATATATATATATATATATATATATATATATATATATATATATATATATATATATATATATAGGCGCTAGATCTCGACTTGCAATGAAGTGCCGGTGGGAGATTTCACTTGTGCGTAGTTGAACCATAAGGATTCGTAGCGTGCGCGTTAACTAAATTAATCCGGAACTCGGCACGATCTACGATGAACCTCCGGAGCTTCGCCCACTCATCATCATTCACTCCGTGGATATGCTGTGAATTTTTTTTCGGTTTACGTCCCTCACTCACCCGAAAGCAGCGGTTGGTCCCTATCGAGTCGTTTGTGGCACAGTGTTCTTTCCTACACAGCTGCTTTCGAAGACTGATCTATTTGCGGAAACCATGCTTCTGAGCTTCTAAAAACGCTTTCGACTTTTCATACGCCTAAGATTAGCTATAGCGTCTCGCATGCACAAAGTGAGTGAAGCCGCGGATAACAGATAGGTGGACGGGCTGGTGTAGATTCTTCGCACCGCTCAATAATGGATACGCAGGAAAGACACAAGGAAGCGTGTCTGCTTCTTTGTGCGTTTGTTGTGTTTCCGTTATTAAGCGCGGCAAACGATTCACACCATGAGTGAAGCCGCTTGAACGTTTGCCATAAGAGTGCCAAGGTTTGCCCTTTTTACCGCAGTGCCCTGTGTTTGGCTTAATTGTCCGTTCCACTCATACGTACAGAAATGTATTCTTTCGAATCTGTTTCTTCAACGAAGAGCGCGTTTTAGTTCGCAGTAGTTTGAATTAATATGAATATGACACAGCCATAACGGAAGTCTAACGACAACGTGCGAAGTCAACCTGCATACTGGTAAGCTTGAATGCACGTCAACCACACTACTACCCTGTTATCTCTTTGCCATTATTTATTAACCTTGAGGAACGAGGCAGTCACTCTTCCGCGGACGCCAATGCCTTCATTTTCCATAAAGTACCCGAAGACTCAAATGTGTCCGTGCGATGCTCGCATCACCACTGTAGTGCTTGTCCGGTGGCTACGCCTGACAACTGCATTGGTCACCTCCTCTCCCCATCACCAAGTATAGCGTAGCCATCCGACCAACCGAGCAAGTGCTTGGTTAACCTTCCTGCCTTTCCCTTTCGTTTATCTCTTTCTCTCTCTATCTCTCTCGCTTCTGCAATGTTTACGTCATGGCGATGAACGCATTGATCAATGAGAAAATGTGGTTACAAGATTGCCTTTATTGCAAATGCCATTGGCAATGTTTGATGTGAAAATTAGCGTAGTGCTAACGTTCCGCTGCTACTATCGTTATCACTCAATTGAACAGGCGCAGCATTTCCAGCCTGCGAACCAGTGGGAAAACAATTTTATTCGCGATGATGCCTGCATTAACAGTAATGCTGCCCCAGAGCAATCCATCAAATTGCAATCTGCTTACGTGGAACGCAGCCCAACGCAATCGCCTCAATTTATGCAGCGATGACCTCTCTTCCTTCACGTCAGCGGGTCAAGAGATACACCCACCCTCGCAACAGACTAATAATTGGCTCGCTCACTTCGCGGTGCTCCAGCTGCACGGAACTAGGTCGTCTTCCTCGCCCGGAGCGCAGCGCTTACCACAGCTATACGCGAACGAATTCCTCACGAGCACAGGCTCTCGCGTTGACTTTCCCTAGTGTGCGCTGGCGAGGTTCGCTTTCAATCGCCACGCCGTGCGCTACAAAAGCAAATTGCGCACCTCCTTGGCCCCGCGAGCTTGTCTGTCACGTCTTGCTCGGCTTTGCCAAACACCGTGTCCCTGTGCGTATACTCTTGGCTCGTGCCGCCGCTACTTGATTGACAAACAAGCGAGCATTGCAGCCTCACGGCGGTGTGAAGAGACGAAGGAGATTGCCTGTCGTCGTCGCCGCAGGATCGGCAGTTGCCTCCGGCGTTGCGCGAGTTACACAACGCGGCTGGCCGCAGAGAACGAGTTTGACTGGTCACTCACTCCTTCTTACTCCAGCCTCATCCTCGCTAACAGCTGCCGGGCTCTTCCACAACGCGTGAGCAATGGAAAGGTTGCCGGTGGTCGTGTCGCAAAGAGTAGATGCGCGCGCGCGCGTCTCGTAAAAAGATGTGTGCGGATAATGAAACCCATTGCGGCGAGCGTAGTGGCCGTCGTCGAGAAAGGGCTTATATAGGCCCACCCTTAATCGAGCAACGCCACTGAGGCAACGGTGGGCGTGAAGCGTCACGTCGTCGTTGAGGCGACTTGTTTGCACTGCACCGAAATTATTACGTGAGTCTGTATCGTGTGTCGTTCGTCGTGGGAGTTTCATTTGTTTTCTTTCCTTTTCTTTTTTTTTTTTGGTCGGCTGTAGGTGGCCTTCTAGGTGGAAAGGTCGAAACAAAAATACGACATTTCTGGAGAAATTTTATTTGTGAACTATAAAAAGAATTATGTTGAATGGATTGCTCTCGAATCAATGTAACAATAAAGCAATACTACAAGTGTCATCAGACAAGGAAGAAATACAATTAAAGGCTAGAAAAATTCGGCCATGTGGTCGGCATGGGTGCTGCAAATAAGACGTCCCAGATGACTGAGACTGACGTAAACATTTACGGCATCGACCACGTAATTATTTTCGAAAATAAGATTAGCTGACCCAGGCCGGAATAGAGCCCCAGGTAGCGCATGTGTCACACAAACACGCTTTCCGGATGTGACGGTGGCTCTTGTGCCCTGGTAGGCTACAGGTGTGCCTACAATGACTCATGGTGTGTGTCTGGGAAGACGAGGAAGTGAAGGCGAGAGCAGGAGCACCATGGCGCGCACTTAGGGACCTGGCGGTCGCATAGCTTTCGCATTCGTTTTCCTTGCCACTAGCTGGCGTTACTGTCAATTATTATTAAGCCAAAACGCCTCTGTGTTTCATGGTCGCGTTGTGAGGAGCAGGAAAATCGGAGCGCGAGCTAGCGCATGACACGTGCAGTGAGTGAATGAACTTTTCTTGGGGTTTCGAAAACGTGATAACTCACGCATACGGCTAATCCCACAACGGAACCAGCATGTCTATCCGGCGGACCCGGTAAGGTCCACCGGATAGACATGCTGCGATTTGCACGTTTGACGTAACCGCTCGTGTCAGGCGTTGGTGGTGTTAGGGTTGTGCGGGGTGGCAAACCTTCGGCCGCGTCTGCTAGGAACCCTGATTAGGATGACTATCTGAAATGGCTAGCAGGGAAGACGAGGCGACGTCTTCTGAAGTACAACATGCTTATCCTAAAGAGCCGTCGCACAATATCTCGATATTCCGCATGTGCGCTCATTCCTCCCTCTTGTTTCGGGTAAGTAAGATCACTTGCCTTTCTACTAGCGGTAAGTATTCTGAGCTTACCACTTTTTGTTCATTTGTTAAAGTGTCACAATATGTCATTTCTCTGTGCAATATTCCGAATAACGCTACACTTCTCGCTGTATCTGTGTGTCTCCTTCCTTGTCGTTGCTTTTTGTCGCGCTGTTTATTCTTGGATTACGTACCAACTCGCCCAAGCGGAATTTCTCCCGAGACTTTGCTGTCGAAGGAAGCTTCTTTTCCCTCTCACATCTATAAAGATATGAAACGCACCCGTGAGACATGATATAGGTGTCCACAACAAACACATATAATGAATGAGAATGAAGAAAAAATTGGCAGATCCCACGTGCAGTGGGAATCAAGGAATGCGAAGCACGCATCAGGAACGTAAAATGGATTTGCATTGTTGTCTCTCTATACCGAGTTATGAAGTTAACGAAACGGCCGCAAGAGCACCATGACTGTGGCATGTAAACCATGCCGCTCATACACGCATGTCATGATTCTAACGTTATGACCTGTCATTTAGGTTCGTCATGCAGTCGTGTTGTGCCATAGCAATTTTGGTATACATCCCATTAAGGAAACGAGTCGCATGTAGATCATGCCGCTCATGACATGCATGTCACGATTTTTATGTTATGACCTGTCATTTATGATCTTCATGCAGTCATGTTGTGCCAAACCAGTTTTCGTATACATCCCATTAACGAAACGGCAGTATAGCGCCAGGACCGTGGCATGTAAATCATGCCACTCATGACATGCATATCATGATTTTCATGTTATGACCTGTCATTTATGTTCTTCAGGCAGTCATGTTGTGCCATACCAATTTTCGCATACATCCCATTAGCGAAACAGCCAGGAGAGCACCAAGACCGTGGCATGTAAATCATGCCACTCATGACATGCATATCATGATTTTCATGTTATGACCTGTCATTTATGTTCTTCAGGTAGTCATGTTCTGCCATACCAATTTTTGCATACATCCCGTTAGCGAAACGGCCAGGAGAGCACCAAGACCGTGGCATGTAAATCACGCCACTCATGACATGCATATCATGATTTTCATGTTATGACCTGTCATTTATGTTCGTCATGTAGTCATGTTGTGTAACCAATTTTTGTAAACATCCCATTAGCGAAACGGCCAGGAGAGCACAAAATCGTATAGGCGGCTAGATAGATAGATAGATAGATAGATAGATAGATAGATAGATAGATAGATAGATAGATAGATAGATAGATAGATAGATAGATAGATACGCTCAAAGTCGCCGAAGTTCGCTAAGAAATGCTTCGCATTTAAGACTCTGCAGCATGCGCGTCTGTGTATTGGCTGCGCGATACCATCATGCAATGAGGCATCCGTCGTCATCATTACTTTCTGAGATGCATGCAGAAAAGTCACAGTTTCGCCGCAAGGGTGAAGCAATGAATGCGATAGCAAGAAACTTTAATGCTATGCGAAGTGAGGCTCGCACCTTCAGGAGCAATATTAATTGTAGCAAACATGCACTTGCTAAGTGAGCGCATCCCGTGGGCAGCGCGTGCTGGTACGAAGGGCTTTATACGTTGTGTCAAAAAGCTACACATACAAAGCTAGGGGAGGCCGCTGAATGAACAAACAGAAGATGAGCGCGAACTATCAAGTGAAGCACGCACGAAACGAACGCACAGATATACACCGAACGAGCGCGAATAAGCTGTCAGAATGGATACTCTCAATTTGAACAGCGCTCCTGTTGCAAAGGCGGCCGAAGCAACCAAGGAAACTAGCGTGCTTCAAGTGTCGAGCTGTGACACTTGATAGTTCGCGTTCATCTTCTGTTTGCTCGCTTAGCGGCGTCTCTTAAGAGCTCGAGTGACTTTCGTACGCTCCCTTGCGCTCCTCGCGCCATCTCGCTGGTAATGAAGAAACGCTTATAAGCGCCTGCCGTCTCTGAGTCCTGCCAGCAGTAAAGGGTGTGTATATAAGGCTCGCTGTTAGCTGCCCGAAGGATCTGCACTTTGTGGCGTAGTGGTTAGCGCCACGCGCTGCGGAGCGAGAGGTTCCTGGTTCGATTCCGCGCTTCGAAAGCATTTACCTGAACTATTTTTCTTGAAGACTTTTATATATATATACATACTTATACATATACGGTTCATGACGGCTGCGACGGGGACGGCAAAAACCAGCCGAGACTGTCCATATAATTGCTATCGCAATAAAAGATAAAAAGGTGGTGGTTTAGCGTTCGACTTGCTTAGATGTAAGCACGTGAAAGTAATGTGCATCATCTGGACTCAGGAACATACGTCTTTAATGGAGAACCGAGCATTTCGCGCCGAAGCTCTAGGCCACGTACATCGCGAGAAACACCTCACAGACAACGTCCTCCTCATGATATTAAAGAAAGCCTTCATTTTGACGAAATTATATGGGTGCCTCGTGAACACTGCCGCTGCGTTCGACGCTGACGGACATGGAGCACCTCAGACGCCTGCCAGGACTTGCAGCGTGAGCGGCGGCAGCGTCAAGATAGCGGATGGGCACTTACAGCGACTCTGACAGTGAGAGAACTCAAGTCGACTCACTGTTAAGCGAGGAACTGCTCGACGACGACGACTAACTAGTGCGGAGCCGAAGGACGACAGGACGGAACATCAGGACCTCTTCATCGTCAAGCACGTTTAACGAAAAGGTGCAACGAGGGCCCGTGGCCAACTCCATCCTTATTGCTCCTGCGGCAGCTAACGACAACATTGAGAACCTCAATAGGCAATCTGTTCCAAGACTGCTGGGGAACTGGTGCCAAACGAAGTTATTGACGTGAGAGCCAACACGGGATCGACGTTTCGCATGCTGCCAAACTTAACGCATCGCGAAGCATCATGGACCTGGACGGAATGAAGGTCAGCTCCTACGTACATCCCGGTAAGCTCCCGTCGTCATCAGTGTCATCTATACCACGTAGATGCTGCCTTCCCTGCTCCGAATCAGGAATGAGGAATCAGCAGCGACACTTCTGGTGTGATCCAGGACATCAGTATGGACCACTACACGCCATTGACCCAGCCTGCAGCTTCCACGTACCACACGGTTTAGCCAGGCGAGATGAAGCGTGCCTTCACCGATTAAGACTTAATGTAGCATACACGAGAGATTATAAGCACAAAATACAACAGTCTGATTCTCCATTGTGCTCCACATGCAACACACGAGAGGACATTGAACACGTCCTGTGCAACTGCCAGCGCTACGAGTCGGATAGAAAGACTCTGAAGGCAGCGCTTCACTTGCCACACGGTACGACCTTGCAGCTGCGGCATCTCCTAGGCCCGTGGCAAGACAGCGCCTGCGCACTACGTAGCACCAAGGCGCTGATAGCGTTTCTACGGGCAACATGCCTCAATGAAACGCTGTAAACTGAGTTATAGTGTATATATGTATATATGAGTGTGTGAGTAAGTGTGACCGTATGTACGTGTTATGTTAGATGTGATCACTGTAAATATCATAATCACCGCAAAGTACCTGGAGTAGCAAGCCAGGCCATTAACCAGGCTAACATCTCCGGTTCATCAATAAAGTGTTCTCTCTCTCTCTCTCTCCCTGCTCCGATTTGGATCTTCCTGTTAATACAGCTGACGAAGCTAGCGTCATCGTTAAAATGCTCCGGTGGGGCAAGTCACGCTCCTTGAAGACAGCGGGCAACTGTATACCTTCGTATGTAAATGTGGGCCATTTTCAACATCCTGCGGGACCGTTTGTACAGAATCCACTACAGTGTTTTAGACAGCATGAAGCTGGGTCATGTGAGAAGCGTATGCAGGGATAAGGCAACGTGTTCTCAGTGTGCCACCGACACGTTCCGCCGACGATCGCAAAGGGACTGTTTTTAAGTGCTCGAATTGTGATGGAGCTCACGAAGCCTCATCAAAGAGCACTGCCCAAGCCCTTTAATGCCCAAGCATTGAAGAAGGAAATAAGCCTTCTTGAAACAAATGGCGAGAGACCAATAATTTCATCGGGATGCTGCCAATGCCGTCAGAAAGTGACGTCATCGTCGGCCGAGCTTTGTTGAATAAAGCGAATTCCTCTTCATTTACTGCACACCTCCGACACCCTGCTTCGCTACCTCGCCTGCACCCAGACCTGTGGCATCTGCCAAGAGCCAGGTTGCTATATGAAAAAAAAAGCGGTTGGTGCTTAGCGTGCCTTGCAGTGACGATGCCACATTCACACGGGCTGGCGCAGTCGGTACAAACTAGGACAAGAACACATGTGGGTACGGAAGACACAGCTTGGTCTTAGTTGCTGAACTCATAGGCACATTCAAGCTTACAGTGAATACTAGCAACTTCGAACTCCGGAGCGCCGACTGACAAGCGCTCTGTTGAAGCCGAAAACATCCTCACAGGGCTTCGATCATTGCTAGACGTGCTTGGTATGCTCATCATTAGGCTAAACTCACGAACAGCTCAGTGTGCCCAACAACTATTGGATGCTCTCAGTCTTCATCTATATCCTTCCCTCAATCTTCCCCCAGCGCAGGACAGCGAACTGGACTCATATCTGGCCGGCCTACCTGCATTTGCTTCCTCGTATTGATAAGTGTCGGGACATCACAGACCATGACTCTGAGAAAATATTATACTGTCCAGAACCACAAAGAAGATTGATAACGGAAGGATCGCCAGTATGAAGCGTACCATATATTAGCAAATATACATGCGCAGAAATATATTGGAATCCAGGTATATTGAGGGGACGGAAAATGCCGCAAGTACCCCTCTGCTAGATACTATGGAGCCTTACCAATTACTTATATGCACCAAAGGTACAGCAGCCATCAGAAGGTTAGTTGAAGGCTGTGGCGGCATTGAACGACCCTCAGAGCTAATGGACGGGGCCAAGCTCTTGGGAGAGAGCCGCAGTTTTCTGGAATAAAGAGGCCCTTCATCTATTGCACTATGCACTACATGCTACAATTAAGTTTATTACCACCATCCCCTCGTGCTCTGTGCTAGGTGCATGAGCATGAGTGAGTGAGTGAGTGGAGGAGGATGAAGGAAACAGAAAGGCAGGGAGGTTAACCAGAAAGCGTCCGCTGGGCTACTCTGCACTGTATTGGGAAATGGGAATAGAAAGATGAAAGGGAGAAGAAAGAAAAAGGTGGCCGGAAATGGCAGATAATGCGCTGACGCGTAGGATATTGTACCGGCACTCTGTCAAAGGCGCTCACACAAGCCCGTCGTCCTTAAGAAACCAAACAGTGCTTTCACTGCCTTGTGGGCCGACGAGCGATGGGGACGGTGCTCCAGTAGCATCTGTACCGAAAGCGGCCGACTGTCGATTCGTTGCAATGCCTGAGTTAAGGTTTCATGTTGTACGGCAAATCGAGGGCAGTGGCTTAGCAGGTGGTCAGTGGTTTCATCGGTCCCGCAGACGCCGCATGCTGCATTGTCGGTCACCCCAATTAATGTAGAGTATGCATAACTCCTAACCTGAGGCCACTCCTAACCTGAGGCGACAAAGAAGCGAAGCTTCACGTCGAGGTAGTCCGGATGGAGGGCGGAGTTCCAGGTACAGGTTTAGTTGATGCAGTCGTGTATATCTGATGCTTGGTGAGCTCTACTCAATCACAGAGAGACTGCGTGCGAGGCGTCGAAGTTGCCTTGCGGCGTCAGTCCTACACAGCGGCATCGGAACGCTGTGGGCTTCTTTGTGTGCTGTGCGAGCAGCTACATCTGCAGTGAGTGAGCAAGTGAGGCACACGCGAGGTGGAGTACCTCGCGTGCGCCTTGCACTTGTGCGCCCAAGATATTCGCCCAAGATTACGTGTTGGTTTTGACACGAAAATCACTAGAAAGGAACATTCATTGAGCGAGCGTAGAAGCTGATGCCTTCAAACTTTTCAATTTACGCTGTCAGTTAGATGAAGAAGTTTTGCCGTTGCAAGGAAACTTCAATAGGTCCTTCATTACTACCTCATGGAAATAGCAACGGCTCCGTATAACAGGCAGAAATACATCTTTCAACACGGACAACAATTTTAAGTCATTCCACACTGCGAGAGTGAATGGCTGGCAAAGCTGCTTAGCCCATGAAAGAGTGTGACATGGCATATGTCAGTTATGTATCAAAGGCCAATTTATGAGCGTGTCCATCGACGTTCAAAACACTGTGCTGTGTGCACCGCCACACACCGACGACGACACCGCTACCGACGTGCCCATTAAATCACATTTACTCACCAAGCCCTCCTACAAGACCGAATTGTACGCTTCGCGACATGCGTCCAAACAGGGATTTATGTAACACCCACCGCCCACAAACACACACACAGACACAAGCTCCTAACACACGCCCAGGAGAATCCGCACTCTCCTCCTTTCCCTCTCCTCCGGTAACACCATGGGTGACACCTGCCCTCTTTCCCTTTTAGTTTCATGTCCAAACACAAACTTTTTGTTTCATGTCCAAACACAAACTCATTTCTGGAAAGACATTTTCAATGAGCAATGTAAGCTGTGTAACAACAGGATGTCGCGACCGTCGGACCTTTCCTTTATCACTTGCACGAGTACCGACTGACTCTCTTGTTTGTTTCGCAGCACTTCTGATTCACTTCCTGACACCATCTGGGACGAAATTAGATGAAAAAGTATAATAAAAATAATTGAGAACAAACGGGGGCACGCCAAGAGTGGCGTACGACATATATATCGGAGCATAAGTCTCTTATACTAGAGGCATTTAACCATTAGAATAATTATTAAAAATCTAATTGATGCACAAGAGATACCACTAGAAAATTCAATTTATTCACCTAGGTTTCAAATTACAGTCACATGTGGCTAATGCCCGCTTTGGACATGCGAATATTATCCAGGAATATACGGTCGCGAGCCACAGGTAAAAGAAAGACATATACCAGCACCGAGATGCGAGTGTACCTATAAGACACGTAAGCCGAAGATTAGGGTCGCCTAGCAGTTTTTATTTTATAAAGAATGGAGACGACTCCGTGCGACATGTCTCCCTCAACAAGAACACGAAATTTCAGGAATAATTGCGCTCTGTAAATGTGCAGGATTGGTTGATTTCCGGGATATTACGTCCGAAAGCCAGCTATGGTTATGAAAGAAGCCGTAGAGGAGTACTCCGGAAATTTTGACGAGCTGGGGTTCTTTAACATGCACTGACATCGCACAGTACACGCGCCTCAACATTCCACCTCCATCGAAATGCAGCCGCCGCGGCCGGGATTCGATCCTGCGACCCTAGGATCAGCAGCCGTGTATCATAGCCACTAGACCACCGTGATGGGGCAAATGCACAGGATTGGCGAATGTGTAGGCAACGAAAGAAGGTACCAGACAACGGTACGTGTTTTAACGCGAGAGCATAAGCGCCATGGAGCAGTAAATCCGGCGTCAGTCTTGCGAGCATTGACGTTACCACGCCACGTCAGGTCCACCTGGTGATCAGATGGCGTATTCACACTACGTAAGAACGCTTTAGCGCAGCTCAGATTGAGTAAGAAGGAAAGAGATGATGTAAAGAAGAAAATGACAGGTAGTGTAGCGCAGCTCAGCGTCCTCACAGTATATTGCACCAACTTGCCCAATCTGCTGCACTTCACACGACGTCATTACATAGTTCCCCGTGATGACGTCGCGCAGCGTTGTGTGTTACACTGTCAGAGTGCGTTGCCTTCTGGGTCAGCACGCACATATCTGCCGCGTCTGGGCGGGCGTGGAAGCAGCCGAATTTTTTGCCCAGAGGGTACACCTAAATAAATGTACGCTGCAAGTACAAATGGTAGGTTCCTCAGATGTAGCCACGTGCACCACGCTGACTTCTTGGCGTGTTCGTGGCATACCGCCGTTACTGTCTTCACAGCGGCCGCTCGTCACGGCGGGGACTGCAGCACTGCGGGTGGCCATCAGTCTCACGCAATTCCCGAGCGCCCAGCATCACGAAGAGCGCCCGTTGCATCACTGGAGTTTACGTGTCTTCTCGTCTCCCCTGCCCCTCGCTCACGATTTCAACCGCGCACGTCAACGACTGGACATTGACCATCTTTGCTTCAGGTTCCCCCTACCTCAGTCTAGGTCTTGAGCATCATAACGGATGCAGTCCGCCTCGCATAGAGCCGGCTTCTCCACGACTCCTGTGTGTGAGGGACGCTCAACATGCGTAATTTAGTAAGAGAAGCAATCCAGCATTATTACTATAATAGCCACACTAGATCAACAACAACGACAACAAAAAATAAATAAAACACACAGGTGGTTTTACATGTACCGAGGTTCAAGAACATAGCGATACTTCTCAGGAAATTTTCCACTAAAGAAATAACAATCTCAGCGCGCAAAAATGTCCATAGTCAGTGCATGGCACCTGGTCATGTTGGATCACCAGAAACAGCATAGCAACCGAGTTCTCCTTATTCAGCTACACGTGCCTTCATGTTTCCAAGAGCCAAACCTAGCCTAAATCACGCAGAACACACCCCAAGATATGTCTTTGTGTCAAATTATGCTAAGGTTCTGAATTCTTAAGGTTTGCGGGAACGTGCGGAACAAATAAGACTGCTTCTGCTGCTGCTACATCCCACAGCATTGTTTGGTCTAATGAAACCGGCTATTTCGGATATGCCGTCAATGCAGAATAAAAGAAATTCTGAGGCCACAGAATCGCTGATATCGCGGTTCAAGGCCACCATATCGCCACGCGCGCTGCCCATCCCCACGCGCGAGACATATCGTATTTATTGGTACCGGAACATACATATGCCTCAAATTTTCGTCTAAAATTTGAAGCTTCGCCTCCGAATGTGACGTTGTAATGTGCATCTATAAAATTGCGTTTGAAGGAAATTTGAGAGAGAGACAGAGAATGTTTTAATAACGAGTCCGGACGTGTTAGCCTGGAAATTTAAGGTACGGACGTGGAAGTACAGATTACTTTCTCGACTCGATTTACCAGCGGCCGCCCTATTTTTCCATGTTATTCGTGCTATTGCAATAAGAAGGTTATATGAAAAGCACTGTTGGAAGCAGCCGATTACGCCAGAATAATTTTTAATTACCTTTTTGACGTTTGTTATTGTAGATTTAAGCGATGACTTCTTGCAGTGAAATAATTGCAATCGTATTGTGTACAAGTCTGTAAATAATCAAAGGCATAGCAATCTCTCTCAACCTAGGGCAACTGCGTGCACGTGTGGCTGACGGGCAAAACCTTTTCGCCGGCAGAGTACAGCGAATGCTTATGAATGATTAGCACTCGTTTTGTGCCTATTTGGCTTACAATGTTGAATACAATCCATAAAGTTTACGGTAACCTATTGCAGAAGCAGACAAAAAAAAAAAATACGCGTATAGTAGAACCGCGCTGATACGTTTTTCATGGGACCGTAAGAAAAAAAACGTAAGACCCGGGAAATATAAGAGCCGAGAAACGGAGAAAATTGAAAAATGAGAGCAGTGGTAATCAGCACACAATTTTATTTCAGTGCTGACCCTTGAAAAAAATCGCGAAGCGTTGTCTGGCGCATTTTCTCACGCCCCAGAAACACGAGGCGTTTTTCGAGAAGCTATATACAGTGCCGTGTGGCAGTCGACATCGTCGGTTGAGCTCACGTATCTTCTCAGTAAATGTAGTGCCGTTACGGCCGACGAGGAGGTTGGCTCCGGCAGCTGCCCCATTTCCTTCTTCTCCTGAACTTCACCTTCACTGCTGCACGCATCGGCACACTTGCCACGATTTCGTCGATATATAAAACCTCGGAGGTGACGATGACGTCATCGATGGAAACGTAATCACTGTACGCGATTCCGTCACCAACAGTTTGCATCGCTTTGTTGAGTTCGCTGTGCCGGAAACCTAATGGGCGTCGGCAATTGTGCGGCTAATCCTACATTCAAGCCAAGTCAAGCTAAGTTAAAAGTCAATATGGCCGTCGGCATTGGCCGCTTGGAGTGCCGATTCGCGACGTTACATGCGGGAAAGTTCCCACACTTGCGACCTAACAACGGGGTTCCTAATGCATTGAATGCTATGGGAGCTATGCTGGGACCGGCCAAAAACGACGTAGCAGCCGGGAAAACGCGGCAGCCGGGAACGTAACAGCGGAGTTCTACTTATAAAGAACCTAAGAAAGGTGAACGCTGCCCTTGAATGTCGCTCCCATTTTATTTTTGTTTCGTCTCCTTCTCAGCACTTTATGTTACCATGTAGGTTTCATCGTCTCTATCGTACAGCAAATATTTGGCGCCCGCGCATTCAGGAGTCGGGCCTTCATAGTTTGCGAAGGGAGCATATAAGCTTGTACACCACCCATTAGCACACCTGGAGATTGGCATTATAGGTGTCTCTCTATAGCGTCCTTCAATACGCCTACACGAATGCGCATGGTTCCCGAGTACCTTAGCTTGCGGTCCCGAATGTCCTAAGTTATGGTCTTTCTCCCCGCATTCCTCCATATTCAACGCTAAACAATACATATTCACTCTACGAAAAGCAGGGGCCTCCAGTACGACCACTGGAGCGAGCGGCGTGTTTCAGAAACTGCGTCACTCCGGTTGGCGAGCAAGCACATGTATTGACAACGTAAGTCCTATCGAAACAACTTGTTCCTCCGCGTTCCCACATGTCCGTTTCGTGCTGCCCGGATCCATATTTTACTCCTCCTCCTCCTTTTTTTCCTTTCCCTTTTTTTTTAAACGTATCTCTGGCCTTCATGAAGCCGCACGGTACACTCATTTCACGCCTGTCCTCTTGTGTACCCGATCGTAACTCAACGTCCGGAGTCCCATTTTACAGCTGTCACTTTACGGACCGCATTAGTAGGCGTCATTAATCAGTGCTCCTCGCTACCCGCTGCGTCACAACGTGGCCTCCTCGGCGTAACCTCCTCCAACAGAGAGTATGTAGCCCTCTACAAAACGCCGGTGCAGCACTGTGGTCGGCCACGCGTTCCACTTCCCGTTTCCCTTCCTCCTCGGCGGCCTCTTTCTCTCTCGTATGTTCTTTGGGAATGGCCATACTGGAACGAGTCGTAAAAAGCAGCGTCGCCGCTTCCTCTGGAGGTGCACCGGGACGTCGCAAGATGGCGCCACGTTTGCTTCTGAGGCCGAGAACGCGGGCGGTGCATTGTATTCCCGGTGGACGATTCGAGCACAAGTGACATCAGTTTTGTTGCGAAGGTAACTCGTGCGAGACGCTCCGCAGAGGTTTGTGAATTCCGGCTTCAAGTCTCATCTCTGACCTAGATGAACGGATCGCAAAATACTATTTAGAACAGGGAATGTCGCAGGAGCCAACGTTTCGACAAGTGGACTTGTCTTCGTCAGAGCGGCAGTCGCCGCCCTGACAAAGACAAGACAAGTCCACTTGTCGAAACGTTGGCTCCTGCGACATTCCCTGTTCTAAATCGTATTTTGCGATCTGTTCATCGATTCAAGCCTCCATCTTCCCCTGAGCTTCTCTTCTAGTTTCCATCTCTGACCAAGGTCACTCAAGGAATCGGAGACATCCACTTCCCTGACGTCAACTGGAAGTGACATTGCGAAAAACGTTCGTGGGGTCTTAGTCTAAATATATAGCCTAATTACATATTCGATGAGTGCACTAAATCAGCTACAACTGTCATTCGCCACTTCACAGCGAAGGTCTCGTTCCGGCAGACTTGGTGCCTTTAGAAAGTATGCGGGGGTTATTGACCAGCAGCCAGCTCGTGTTATTATGATACTACCAAGTACTACACGGCGCCATCTGGCATAGAGAGTGCTCAACACTCGCCGCCATGGCTACGAGTTGCGCTGATTACCACTCCCGGGATTAAATCTACATAAATACCCAAATAAAGTGAGCGGCAGAAATATGGTGGGGCATCGGAAGCGTTATCCGAAGGGCGCAGGTTTGATTGCTGCCGATGGCAGGTGTGTTTCCGTCGAATTCCTTTCCATTTATGTCATTATTACTACACTACTGTAAAAAATACATTTAATGGTTCCTATGGCTTCGTTAGATTAATTGTCGATCGGTTTCATTAGGTGGTGTTTAACAAAGGAACGAGCCCTTGATCCATCCCTGTCTTTCGTGTCTGCGAAGGCAATCCTTTCAGTGTACTTGAAACAAAGTGAAGCGCAGTAAGGTAAAACTTTCCTTATCAAGTGCAACGCAGCGTGTTCAGCATAAATTTAAAGGCTCTGATAGCAGGTCCCTCGCAACGCATATGGACAACCGGTATAGTGGGAACATTATGTGGCAAGAGTAGATATTTGTGAGCATTCGTTGCACGAACAAATGGATATTAAAACAAACCGAGTTGAAACGTACTTGAAATCCGGGATTCTCATTGTTAGTTTCGTAGATAAGCTTCGATCGGCTATCCGTATAGTAGCGTTCTTAAAGGGACTGAGAGCCGATTTTAAACGCCCCCTTTTGTGGCATAACAGAGACGAACTGCGTGAAATAAACAGGGACAAGAAAGACACAAGAAAGATTGCAAATGTCACCCGTTGTTGCGCCAAACGAAAGTGCTGTCCCGGCATAAGGATAGGAAAGCGTGAGAGGTAGTTGAGGCGTTTTTCATTAACAAGTATGGCAATATGTGCGTCGCTAGGCCATCGGTTACGTTCCACCAACTGGAGATTGATTATTTAAACGCCAATCTCTAATCCTGTTCTTTATATATGTGTGTTTTCTTCAATAAATCTTCAGTTGCTAGTCTGCGCTTGTGCCCGCGTCTTTCTTGTCCCTGTTTATTTCGCGCAGTTCGTCTCTGCTATGGATTACCAACTGGCCCAGCGTTCGATCCCCCTTTTGTGCGAGGCACCGAAAAGCTCACACTCGGTACTGTTTTTTACCTGCAGCGGTTTCTTTCAAAAGTGCGTGGATATTTCGCGAACAGAATTTTTCGATCTGAGGAGCCTCTAAAGAAGGTAGAGTGCGCTCGTTAGCAACGTTGAGAGATAGATGGTCGCTATGCCGATAGCCTGCCTCACAAACAACCGTAGTTTGTTTGCAGAGGAGTGAATGAAACATTGAGTACACCTATCCACACCGACCTTTTCAACCAGCTTTGAAAATGAAGAGCTGGCACGATAAGTTATCATTGCTGCCCAGACCATTCTCGCATTACTGCAGAATTTTCCCTACTGTGTTTTGGTTAGTTCACTGCCGGCACCGTTATTGTGCCGAGAACCGATAGGTCAGCCAAATCCGAAACCACGCTTTTGCAAATGGCGGCAGCTCCGCGACAGGCTTATCTACCCGTTGCAAGTTAGAAAAAAAGCCTTCAATATAAAAAAAAAATGTGCTGCCTTTCAACCGTAAGAGCCGCGTATGCTTGCGGAAGGTCAAGTGACCGCACTGACGCGCAGCCTCGTGTGTTTGCCGCTTGGACTACCAAAGGTCAATTTCGCGACTTCGTGTCAACAAATCAAAACACTAACCCGCGTTTAATTAGGATACACTGTAAGCAAAAGTTGCCCGATATTTGGGATTTTGCGGCTCATGAGCCTTAAAAACTCCCTTGTTTTCAAAATTACTACGTCTCGTTGAGGTAAAATGAGCATATGACATAGTTTTACTACCACGTGTTAGAAAGGTAGTAAAAGGACGTTATTGCCCTATTTTACTACGTAGGGGGTTTTGTGTCACGTGATAAAAAACCCCAGTCTAGAGTTTAAAGCCACGTGATCAAAAACTACGTACCACGTCACGTGGTCAAAAACTCCAAACTGCCGTGGCGCAAGGGTGTAGGTCGTGATAGCCCTCGTTTGACTGTTTAGGCCTAGCCACATGGTGCGCGTTTGCAAGCAACTGTTCGTCAAAAGCCTCGGTCGCGGAAGAGGGGACGCGACGTCTCGGGGCGTGAGTGTGAACGGCGTGAGTGTGATCAGCGCGTACGCGTATCGGCGCGTGCCGATACGCGTACGCCGGCGTCCGTCAACTAGAACGTGACACCGCGACATCTCCGGCAGCTATGCCTAGTGACCGTCGTTTCGAAGGCACCGCCGAGTCTGGCAAAGCACGGAAACTACGGTCGCAAACGTTCCTGACTGACCGCATCGTCAACCAGTACGACAACGACACGGCGAACTACCCCGAGTGTTACCAGTGCGGCGTGGTTTTGTGCTGAGTTCGAGCGATGCTCGCTGTCCTATTGCGCCGGTCTTGGTGGACGGCGGCCAAGTGAAAACGCACTTTCGAGTATCTCTGCTCCCGCGCTTGTGCCTGTGCTTGTTGCGCTCTCAACGAGTGAAAACGTGCTTCCAATGTTATAAGTTCGAAGGGTGAGTCCTCGTTTACTGCTCAATAAATTGAGTGATGTCTGCATTTTGCGTAAGCCTAATGTTTACTCAGCCACAGTAAACCTCGTATGAGCTTTAAAAATAACTCTAAAAAAAGCCGAGAAAACATTGTTTAGGCAGTAAAAAATTACTCCACGTATACTCGCTGAAAACCTCTAGGGGGGTAAATAATTACTGCCGTTTCTACGTTCAAAAACTCGGTTAGCGTGAGAGTAAATTTTTACCTTGACTGTTACGTAGTAAAAAAAACCCAGAAAAGGTTGTGCGCTAGAGGACATGCTGTTTACTCCCGTTCCTGGTTATTTTTGTTTAGTGTGTAAGACCGCCCGTTTGAGCCAATACAATGCCTAAGCTTTTCATCGGTGAGGTTATCTTAGTCTATGTTCTGAGTAGTTGTCTGTCCCGTTAGACACTGCAGCAAGAATATAGTTGTATTCATGTTCAGCTGTATCATTACAGCTCGCATTTGAATATCCTCCAATTGTTTGCTTCGTAAACTTTCCAACCAACTCGGCTGGTGCTGATCTTACCAGTTTTCTTGCATACTTGAAGTGTAGCACAAAAGCACAAGCGAGGGAGGCTTGGAGCATCGGGCATAACAGTCTTTCAGCGACGATGCAATGGATCGTGGGAGGGGGCGGCAGAAAGTTAAGAGTATAGATGACTTGAAGAAGTTTGCGGGAATAACATGGTCGCAGTTAGTACAGGAGTGGGGTAACTGGAGATCTGCGGAAGGTTTGATTTGATTGATTTCTCGAGTGTTATGTCCCAAAACAAGGATATATTTATGAGAGACGTCGTTGTGGAAGGCTTCGGAAATTTCGACCTCCTCGGTTTTTTAACGTGGACTGACATCCCGCAGCGCACGGGCCTCATCATTTTGCCATTATCTAAATGCAGCCGCCGCGGCCGCGATTCAATACCGCGATCTTCGAATCAGCAGCCGAGAACCGCCGCGGCGAAGCGGATTTGCGAGAGAGGCTTTGCCCTACAAGCTGAGGATGGTGGTGATGATGAAGCTTGTTGGTCAGAAGATGTACAGTGCGGCGGCGTCTTTTCCGCGCAGCTTTCAATGTTAATAAATGTAGGTATTAACAATGATAGTGGAATTTTGGTACTGCCGTTAAAATTCTCTTTATGTGAATACAGTGTGACAGTATTGCTCATCATTGGGCATTTGACAACCTATACTTTTCAATTTCTGGTGTGTTTTTTTATGCATTTATACCTGCAACGACCAGCCGCGCTTTGCTGCCGGATTGTATCAACTTGCATGCGAAGCTACTGCGATTATGTTCTGTTATTTTGTTTTATCAGCAGTTTGTCAGATTGAGAACCATCCGGCATTTATAGCTGTCCCTTCCCTCCCCCTTTTCTTCTCGACAATGTGTCCCTAACGGGGCGTCGTATGCGTTTTTGAAGGAATGATGGTGATAACGATGAAGTTAATGGCGGTTCCCTGGAATTCACAAGCTACCTGACCGTAAAGCCTTTGATTTTGACAGTGCCTGCGGGGGACCAGCTAATTGTTCACAAATGAAGAAGGACTACACTTTAATAGAGGCAAGCATTCAATCAAACAATATTTAAGAAAAATTTCTGGCGTCAAATTGTCGCCTGTGCACGAAAAGGGTGAAATCATCCCTGACCTGACACTGTACAAGACTCGAGAAAAAAAAGAAATTGAACTCCGTCTCGACCCGTACTAAAGAGCATACTGGCTGTGAAAATGACTGAAAATTGAGTTTTGAAGGATCGCCGGTCAAAATTGATTCATGGTTCTTACCTTTAATGCCAATTTAAGTACAGGCTTCCAACGGAACCGCCAGAGACCGGACACCCTTTTTCAGTGAACAAGCCCTGCGGTTAACCGCGAACACCGCCCCGGTTAGGTGATTCACTCGCGACACCGAAGCAACACATAATGACAGTGTGATTAAATGACACACAGTTAAACGAGCAAAGTCGCAAGCTCAGTCAAGCGGAAACCCCGCCGCTGTCACAAACCCGTACGATCTGCTGCCAGCAACCCATTCACCGCTCACTTAACCACCGTAATTACGGCTGTCGTCTATGTGAAAAAAGCGGGTCGTTTTGTAGCGAACGAAACTGTGATTTTAATGAGACGGAAACAAACAAACAAACGAACAAACAAAGAATGGCTGAGTGTGGAGGGAGGAATCGAATAGAACCGCTAATCATTCATCCGTAAGCATTTTCCTATCACAGTGAATAAATTTAAGGTACTCTTTCGTTAGCGTGAATGACCGATTGCAGCATCCCAAAGCGCTGGTGCGAGGCGTCAAGACCACTGGACTTCCGGGGGGTCCAAAAGCCTGGTAAACTAGCTTCGGTTGTAAAACAAAGACGTAAAACGTAACGTGGAGGTTAGAAACAGGTCTCTAACAACATTGAAGTTGGTGAAGTGGAAGGGGGGAAGCATGTGAGTGATCCTGCATTCGAGCCCCGAATGATGTAGCAGCCCTGTTAATAGGCGAATACAATGTATACTTCCGAAAAGTGTGCGAAGATACGGCCAAAGTATGCGCGACTAACACTGAAAGTTTCAGCTTGCGCTTGTTAACCTGAATACGGGGTTAAGAAACGGTAGTAGCAGTATCCTCAGAAGTCATATTAGCACATACATTCATGCATGAACCGCCGACGCTGGCGCATACGTATTTTGTGTGGAAGAAGAAGAAAACGTTGTTCGTTGAACTCCGGAAAAGACGTGGACTTCAGGCTGCCTCTTATTTGGTCCGTGACATTATTGGTGGAGGTGCTGGGTCACCACCATACCATGTTGCCTTACAAGCCTGCTTTCGTGTTAGGTAAGTGTTATTGTGGTTAGCACATTTAAAAAGGCAACGCAATCACTTTTACGATACTACCAATAATATTGAAGCGGCTGTCTACCATCCTTCTATTTCATGTTTTTTATCGAATAAAAAGGCTACTTAGCATTCGAAGGACACAAGCTTCCAATGGTTTCGCTGGAAAGTGAGTAAGAAATCTTAAAACAAAACTTTTTGATCTTCGTAATCATCCCTTCTACTTCTTCATAGGAACGCCGGCAACACTGATTACTGAGTTTTTTGCGATAATAATTTAAAAATGAAAATTACGCTCCCTCGCGATGGAGCGCTGCCAGATGTGTGTGGAATACAATGGTAACACATTTTTGCTTTTAAGCGAGATAAGTAAACCTGTGCACACATTTCTTGGTTTTTCGATCCACTTGGAGTTTGACACACATGCCGTGGACGGCGCCAGCGGTCGTTCCTTAACGACTTTCCAGACCAACTTGAAAAATATTATCTTTTTATGGTGTATAAGCATGCAAGTTTCCGTCAACGTAAGGGACGGTCCCATTATCACCACAACAGAAGAAAAATTTCCTTGCGCTAGGCAGTCCCTCTAATAATTGGTCGAGCAGGATACACCTGGTTGCTACAATAACAATTCTGCGATTGCATAATTTAGCTCGGCGTAGCCAGGTGGCGTAACCCATCCGGCCGTTCACGTGTGCGGTTCCTGTAACTTGGCAATTCGCAAACACTCTAATGTCGTTTCTATCTCAGGACATTCGCATTTGACGCCGTAATAAGGCCGCTAAACGGGACTACCTGATGCGATTCGGTGAAAACTGCTACTGCGAAAGGCGAATGAGCTTGCCGAACAACTTTTGGCGAAAGGAGTCCGCGAAATAAAGGTTATGACTAAGAACTGGCAATGATATCCGAACAATTATTATACCGTCACTGCTTTCAGGTACTTCCTTATTTCATTGATAAAACATCCGACATATATGTGCACGTGCGTTTGAGTGTTGTCATTTCCAGTAGGTCCCGCCGTTCGACGTTTGAACGATTGTTGAGAAACAAGGGAAAGTACTATAACATCTGCATATATGTGCAGTCATATGAAATACTTATCACTGCGAAAAATACGCGCATTCTGGAGCTTCTCTCTTTCCAAATTATTGCAGCTTAAATTCATCCTTTGTAGTCCTCGACACATTGCCATCATCTCTAAGTGACTATGTTCTGCCGGATAGCAGCAAACGATACCTAATGTCGTTTGTGTATAGAATGTCATTAGATACAAATGACAGTCGAGTGCCTGCGTGACCCGTATTCACAAAACAACTGATGCTAAAAATGGTCTAAAAATGATGCTAAAGACAATCAACATCATCATTATATCAGACAATCTTCTTCAACTTTTCCGTCATCATTATTACGAAGCGCTGTCTCGTGAACCAGCTTTGTCGCATCGTGCCATGAGTCACGCGACAGGAGATGTGCGCAGCCCCGACAGCAACCTGACTTGGCCGTTCGATTTATTTATTTATTTATTTATTTATTTATTTATTTATTTATTATTATTTATTTATTCATTCATTCATTCATTCAACACTGTGGGCCTTTTCAGGCCTATACAGGAGAGGTAATACAAAATACAGAGGACTTCATATTAAGAAAGAAATAAAAAAGAGCGAAAATCTGAAGTACAAAGCAACCATAGCGGTGACTACAAAAAGCAGCGAATGAACTGTGCAAAAAAAGAAGTAACCTAGCATAGATGTTCAAAACAAATAAGGAAAGGACAATGAAAAGGTTATATCCTATGAACATAGCAGCATGAAAGGCACCTAGAAAAGAGCTGTTCAACATGTGTAACCATGTGTGAGTGCAGGAGCGGCACATTGTTTTTCCCCTTATTTGCACCAAAACCACTCAACCTAAGAAATGTCTCCAAATGGGATTCCACTAGCGACAAAAATGAATCTAGTCATTGTGCATTGAGGGCGTCATCCGGCAGGTCGTTCCATATGCTTAAATGTGTTACAACGTGACAAGAATGGGCGTATGCACTTATTGTTGTTGGTTTTGCTGGAGTGACGGTTCGGGGCTTTTAGATATTGATGACGCTTCCTCGCAAGCTGGGGACCGCTGCTGAACAAGTGAATCGCAGAGCTACGCGCGCGGCTGCAGCAAGGCAACGTCGGGCACAGCAGACCGCTGTGCAGAGAGAAGCCCAAACCGCAGAGTTGTGGCGCAGGGGTTACCTACCACTTGTACTTGCACTAGTTTCCCCAAACGTTTACAGTGGCCTCTAGGAAGGTCGCTCCTTCAGCTTGCGCTGTCACTGTCTTCGATCCCGCGCAGGCCTGACTTTTCTTACTGTTTTTTTTTAACAGTATGCTTCCATACGTGTCTGCGGGCTTCGCATACGGGAAACCCTCAAGCACTTACTCACCGAATGCGCAAATTATCACTTTTCGCTCGCTGCGGAGCAGATTGCGGCAATTTAAGCTTTCCCGGACAGCGCTCAATGTGGATGTTATCAAGAACGCTGATTAGACTTAAATGCTCAAAGCCGACATTCATTTTCCGTGCGACGAACTCTGCGTGTGATGTGCTGTGTTGAGCCATGCCTTCTGCTCGTTTTCTTCGTCCTCTTCTTATTTTTCTTCTTCTTGCTGCATCTTATGTTGCTTTGCTCTTTGAATAGGTGGACCTGCACAAGAATAGCAAATCATTTTATTTTATCTGCCTTTATCACTAGCTTTTTATTCATTCGTGGTATCTATCTAGTTCCCTTGCATAGCCAGCGAAAAGCCTAGCTTACTGCGATTTGGGTACCGCTGTGCGATCTACATAAAGCTGTAGTAGATGCGCCAGGCATATACATAGGCTTATTTGCTTTGTTTTTCCGTATAGAAATATTGTTAAAGCTGCAGTGTGGCACGTGCCATAGCGCGACAACGGAAGGAGACGAGTCGACGGTGTTCACAGTGGCTCCCGGTCGCATGGTTCTGAGCTCTTATGCTTCGCGAAACTTTGTGCCGCTAGTTTTAGGTTCAATGTTCAACTTTTTGACAAGTTCCACGGGAGATCCGCATATCCGTATTCTGTCAGAGCGATATGTTACACAGAAACGACTAAAATATGCCCAGCATTTACGTGAAACGAGCGCAGTTAAGCAACAGTCAGTTTTACACACACAGCAGTTTTACAATGGTTTCGTGGGCGCGGCGTGGCTTGTACGGCGGGCTCGGGTTGTCAACGAGAACGAATATATGTAATTAAGGCGGTATGTCGTAGAAAATAAACACAGAAAGAAAGGAAATATAATACGCAAAGTCAGAACGGCGACAGGGCATAATAAGATAGCACGACTCTAGAAAAATAAAAGGCAAGGGATATCACATAGCCACTTCGCATGCTACAAAGCACAGGGGAATCTGAAAGGACAGAGGAGAAAATTATTTGTTGATCATGTCAAAGCTATGTTAACACAGCGCAAAGCTGGAATATGAAAATCATCAAGTTAAAAAAAGAAGTCCAGAAAGACACTGATCACTGACAGTGTAATCATAATGTGAAAACCACGACCAGCCATCACCACCAAACAACAACGACAACAACAACAACAACAACAACAACAACAACAACAACAACAACAACAACAACAACAACAACAACAACAACAACAACAACAACGACGACGACGACGACGACGACGACGACGACAACAACAGCTAGAACAGCAAAAATAAAGGGGATTTCTGTAAGGCAGTTTTCTGTTTTGCTCTGTAGGAAGGCGAGCAAGCAGTGTCTCTGCCCTTTCTTTACCCTTCCCCTCTCATTGTCTTAAAAACCGAGATTGCCTCGGAAGAGTACAACGTACTTCCTTTCCCGTAATTGAGAAAACTGGCTGTTACACAGAACAAGGCTGAGTGAGTGACCAAATTTATCGCTGCACGCACAGTTTACTGATGCTAATTTCATGTACAGTCGCTCCCATACTCATTTTGCGGCAGCAATGAGCTTCGCAACTTCCAGCAGCTTAGCGCCATTGTTGCTTTTATATTTATACATACTTTTTTTTGTCGTCAGCGCTTGGCTTATAAGGCGAGTATTTATGGCTGCGCTCCATAATTGAATCACATTTGTATTCTAGGAGGGGCATGGGCAGTTACGCTACTGATGTAGACGGAACGAAGCACGCGCATGCGCTCTTACTAAGGAGCATCAGGGCAGGCGGGACTAATTTGCGAGATCCTGGAGCTTTTCAAAGTGCACCGCGGCCGACAGGGCGTCAATGCATACACACAGACGGCCGTGGCTGCATTCTTCGTCGACAACCACGCGTTAAGAGAGATGTAACGACCTCCTCACCCACACTCTTGGCTTTTAGCCAGCTTTTTAGAATTGCCTTATGTATCTATACCGCGTGGTATATATCAGCGCCTGTGCTGACGGCAATGCCCGGTGGCCCACGGCTACGGCGTTTCTACATATAGGCAGGCATTGGCGCTCTGCTTCCATGGGCTACATTTCACAAGAAGCCAACATGGACGTTTAGAAGACTGTGTATATATAGATGCATACGTTATGTAACGTCCGCCGGAGGAAAGTTTCAAAGTTCATGACTTATTCATTCCGCGTGCCATGGCTTGGGGCAGGCCGTGATCAGCTCCTTATATAGGCTCTCTATGTGTTTTGCTCCTGATCGTGTTTATATACTTGTTTGTAGGGTGCGTGCTAGCTCGGCGTGTACGCGGTCGTTTGTACGGGTTCACGCATTTGCGTTTGTGTGAGCTTGCGTGCGCGGTTGGGTATCGACACGTCATAGATAAGGGCTGCGCGAACGTGTATATACGTATGTGTATACGTATGGCTAGCGTGCCTGTTTGCCTCACGTTGCGCGCGTGTGAGTCAGTGTGAGCACGTGTGACAAGGAAAGGTGCAACAGAGGGACGGTGTAGTGTATGCCCGTGCATGTTTGCGTGCATGACTGTGTACCGCGTATGTAATAGCGCCTACAGGTGCTCTTTGAGCTTGCTGGTTCTCCAGGACGGCGTACACGCTTCATTTCGGACGCGGCCACAAGGCGGGCATAAATACAACATGAATGAATGCATTGGACGCAGTCAACGCGTACTGCCGCGACCGTAATCACAGCACCTCCGCGCGTCCACGTGCAAGCTCCGTAATTCCTTCTCGGCATCCCTCATTCCTCCGTGTGTGATGACGCTGAGCAATCAGCGAAGGGCGTTGCACGATGGCCATCGTGATGGCGGCCGTGCGTCTTCTTGCATGTGACATGAGCTTGCGCGATGTTGCGCCATGCTGCGCGTTCATGCAAATGAGTTAAGCGTTATGTTATTGGAATAAGGGAAGGCCTTCATGCCAGCTGATCACGCTTGTAAATGAGACTCAACCGTTGGCGTCGCCGTCAGGCGTAATCGAACTATGGAGTAATCTTAGTGTGGCACGTATTTGCGCGTATGCATGTATATGCTGGATAATACGTTGTTTTCCGGTGCGCATGCGCAGTCAAGTCCTTATCCCTACGCACAGTGTACATCTTCTCAAGCATGGCTTGGCTCTTAGGCCCTTATTAGACGAAGATGTCTGCAAGGAGCCGCTGTTTCGTTGAACAGCAGATTCCTAGTAACTTCGCGCGATCAAGCACACATGAGAAGCAACTTACCTGCTCTCCGTCGACTATCCAATGACAAATTAAAGAAACGGGAACTGCCCTTTTGCCCACTAGAATGCAAACGCATACAAGAAAAATGGCAAGATGCGTATAAGTCCTCGATACGACTACGTGGCTCTGCAGATTACATAGGAGAGAACAATACCGGAAGAAACGACTAATTGTTTCCCAGTAGCTCGACCTTTCTTTTATTTTTTTTTTGAGTGGCCTTTAATGTTCACAAGCACTACCGTAACTAAATGTTCTTGTACACCACGCTACAAAATCTTTTTAATACGAGTTTTAGGCCCTTGTGTACGTGCGATGTCAGTGCACGTTAAGGAACGCCGGGAGGTCGAAATTTCCGGAGCCCTCCACTACGGCGTTTCTCGTAATCATAGCTGGTTTTGGGACGTAAAATCCCACAAATCAATCAATAAATCATTTTATACGCGTTATACTCGCGTGCTCCCTCGTGCTATTTAAGACACCTGAACGCGCGCCAGGTAGACGAGACTTGGGATCGTCGACTACAGAACCAAAAGACGCGCTTTCGATTCCGGTCCCCGCGGACACATTTCGATAGAGGTTATGGGCCAGAAGCCCGTGCAAACAGTGCCGTGCATATTGTGGTCGTAGAACGTAAACACGTAAAACCCCACCATTATATTAAGCGCATGAGACTCAGCATCTGACAACCCAAAATGCAGTAACTTGGTGTCCGTAAAGGACGTGGAAATGTCTGGTTGAGGCGCCCGGCCGGTTCACAATTACGATTGTGCGCGTGCGCTAGGAGCCTCCGTATAGGTACCCAAGCAGGGACCGTTCCTCACGATGATAGCGTCCCGAAAGCTATTCCTTCACTTCTTTCTTTATATAGTACAGCTCGAGCAGCTTGAAAACCATTACGTTCTCGACAAAGACCGCTTGAGAAGTGTAATAACTCAGCGCCCGCTGGGATGCGGGAAGACAATTTCTGCCAGGGGTGCCAGCGCGCGTGCGCTCGCACGCAATTATTCATTTCTCGCGATTTTTCGTCCAGCAAGTTGCACGAGTGGAGCTGTCCATGGTTTATTTTTCTCTCTCTCTCTAGAGTGCAGCGCTGTAAACAAGAAGAAGTGCGCCTTTCTCTGAAATTAAAGGGAGTGCCATGTCTATTTCACAGAGCCCGTTAATAACGAAACTTCCAGGAGAGAGAGAGAGAGAGAAAGAAAGATTGAACGGGGACGTCGAGAGAAATAATCAAAAATGAGGAAGAAGCGAAAATTCCTTTCCAGAGGAAGGGTGGCTGCAAAGGTGATCGTCAGGCCGCTGCTTTGTCGCCGCGCTTCGTGTTGTTCCCTTCGGCGTTAAACATAAGTGATAGAACGTCACCTGCGTGGGATAGGCAGCATACGACGATCCCCGGCTAAGGGGCCCTCTCGGCTGTACCGTGAGAGAGATTTGGGGACGTGATAAGGCGATATGCAAATTCGCCTGCCATGAAGCTTGTGCACCCGCGTGTATACGTTTCTCGTGGGGCCTCCACCACCGACGCCCAGACTCTGAGAGCGCGACCGTACTGAAAGAAAGAAAGAAAGAAAGAAAGAAAGAAAGAAAGAAAGAAAGAAAGAAAGAAAGAAAGAAAGAAAGAAAGAAAGAAAGAAACTCGCTTGCCAGCTCTCTAGGCGAAGCCAGGTAAAGAAGCCAGACTCGGGGAGCGTGTGATGCGCGCATTGATCACCTTGGCTGAACGCCGCGCTGCGGGAGGGCCGCGCTACCTTCCTGGCGACGCTTTGTACGCGTTTCGAGTGAAACGTGTAGGACGCCCATGCGGGCGTTCGTAAACGCGCGTGATACGTCTTCCCGGCATGACACTTGCTTTGCGTCACGGGTGTTATCAGCGTAAGCCGCAATATTCACGCGAGCTCCCTTTAGAGTATTTTTTTTTTCGGAAGACAGCTCTAGAGCATGTTTTTCGGAAGACAGGTTCGGAAGACAGCTCATTTATTGGATTAAGGAATCTATCTATCTATCTATCTATCTATCTATCTATCTATCTATCTATCTATCTATCTATCTATCTATCTATCTATCTATCTATCTATCTATCTATCTATCTATCTATCTATCTATCTATCTATCTAAAGGTCTTCACAAATAGAGGCGTAAAGAAACAGGTCACTGGTATAGACTGAACTGGGACATCCTGTACGTTGTAAACAAAATGTTATGATGCAATCCCAAGCATTGTGGGAATCGGGGCATTGCGAAGCAGTCAGCGAGGAAATTGCCTACGACGAACTGCTTGGCATTAAGCTAAGTGTGACGAGTAGGATCAAGGTCCTTGTGCATAGCGGATAAGTAACCAATCATGAGCATGTCCAGGAACCATCGCTGAGCAGGAACATTTGCAGCACCGTGGCAACGGAATGGTGTCTCATGCTTACGACGTAACGTTGGCACTCACGTTAATACAAAGCACGGGTGTCTGTTTTGTCGAAACAAAATGCACTATACGA
This sequence comes from Hyalomma asiaticum, assembly GCA_013339685.2. Lineage (NCBI taxonomy): Eukaryota > Metazoa > Arthropoda > Arachnida > Ixodida > Ixodidae > Hyalomma > Hyalomma asiaticum. The sequence continues at coordinate 116,173,472 of CM023483.1, read as the reverse complement.
TACGTTGAAGTACTGTCATAAGCTTCGTTCGTTGAAGCATTCGTACGGGATCGAGCAAAGTTGCACAAAAGTACGCCTAATGGTAACAGAACGCATGTATTGCAATGATATTGCTTATGACACATTAGAAGCGCAAATTCACGTTACACAAGCACCATAAATTACAGCTGCATGTGCAATACGTTTATTGAACGCGAAGCATTTCTCGGCGAACTTGAGCCACTTCGACCGTATCTATCAATCTACCTATCTACCTAGCCGCCTACGTCTCCGAACTCTCGTGGTGGCTTCGTTCGCTTCTTATGCACCAAAACTGGAACGGTAGGATACGAATGTACGAACAACATGAACGATTGATCTTGACTTTTAAAAAAATCTGGCAGATCCCACGCATTGTGGGAACCGATCTCATGCGAATCTATCAGCTAGGACGTTGGCTTTGCCGAACTGCCTGGCATTCCGCTATTACAGTGTGCTTCGACAGCACCATGGCGACTAAAGGGTAGCGCATAGTGCGACGTAACGCCGGCACTCCCGTTAGTGCACAGACGTCTGTTTTGTGAAAGATAAATGCAAGCCACGGTGCTCTGATGCGCATAAGTATTTTTATGGGGTGAAGCAAATTGGAGAAAAGCCAGCCTGGTGACGATAGAACGGGTGTATTGTTTACTATATTTCTGTAAGTGCGCTTAGCACACGCCGTAGCCGCAGTTGACGTTATACGAGCATAATTACCAAAATTCTGATGCAATACCATCTTACAATATATGCTGCGCCGCCCGTGCTGCCGTGGACATATTGTACACCGTGCTTGCATGGCACTCCGGCGACCCGGGTTCGATTCCTACCGCGTCGTTGGTTGCCTTCGGTTATTACAGCAAGTTTTTCTTTCTCGGTCTGGTCTGTCTGTCTCGGTCTTTTTTCTTGTTTAACCCACGCAAAGGGCCTACAAATCAAATTTTCTGTGTCTGCTTTGATTGGCCCTTGATTGACACAGGCTGTATAAAATTCAAACACCTGTGGCCCATACCCGTATACCAAGGGCCAGAGCACTGGGTATGAGCCATATTTGCTCGTGTCATCGTTAATCGTGACGTGTAGGACAAGTAGATCACATTATTGTTGTCAAAATGGATCACTCATGCTCGCCGTACATGCGCACCCTACCATGCCAGTTTTGCTGTATACCAAGTGAACGAAGCCACCAGGAGAGCTCGGAGACGTAGCAGATAGATAGATAGATAGATAGATAGATAGATAGATAGATAGATAGATAGATAGATAGATAGATAGATAGATAGATAGATAGATAGATAGATAGATAGATAGATAGATAGATAGATAGATATTGCAAGGAGCTGCATCAGCATTTGTGGTAAGTGTGCTTGTCTAACTTCAACTGCCTACAGTGTTAGTTAAGCGCTCTTATAACTACGAAATAAACAGTACGCACGTTCTATACTGCCACCCGGCGTGCATTCGTCCAATTCGCGTCACTCCGTAAGAATACTCCAACATACGACACGTGATATGCACAGCATAGCACCGTCGCTTTCGTTCGACGGAATAGACCTCTGTGCACTAACGTGAGTGCCGGCATTACGTTCCGCGCCATGTACTTACTATACGTTTTAGTCACCACAGGGATGTCGACGTGCCTGGTAAGTCTATGTTACGCATAAAAATTCGCACAAAAATGATCTTGGTCCAATGCCTAACCGTTAGCCGAATGACAGACAATTCGGCCTAGGCAACGTCCTTGCTGACCACTTCGCATGAGATCGACTACCATAATGTATGGGATATATCGGATTTTTTAGTTTATATAACCATGTGGAAGGAGCCGCCGTCGCCTACTCGTAGCGTATACTCGCTTGATACCTCGACGGCCCGTGCTCGACACACCCCCCCCTAACCTCTTAGTACGCTGCATTTGCGTCCGTCTGTATGATATCTCCACATTTAAATCGCAAGCAAGGACAAGCGGTGTTCGTTCCATGAGACGCACGAGGCTTTCGCCTGTAACGAATGATCCTTAATGATGTTCTGGCCTTAAAGGCACTCTCGAGAACTTTTTGAACATAGTCTGAAAATGGTGCCTGTCAGTGATGGAGGCTTGTGTGAGCACGTGAGCCCAATATGATTAGGATGCACGCACTAAGTGAATTCACAATTTGGTTTCACAGACACAGCTGGTCAGCGCCCACTCTTACAGAAAATGACGTCACTGGGGGCACTGACTACGTCACTCGACATTTCTTTCTTTCCTCTTTTACAGAGATACGCACACTTTATTATTTGTTGAATGCATGACAAACAAAAAAAAAAAAAGCCTAGCAAGTCATCTTTCCGCGATCATGAAACCAGCCCTCACGTCTAACAACAACAACAACAACAACAACAACAACAACAACAACAACAACAACAACAACAACAACAAGGACGACGACCACGACGGCAACGACAACAGCAGGCAATGATTTTTGCGTACGTGCACTCAAGCCTTTATCATGTGACCAAAGAATACGAAGTGTGCCCATTTTTATTTTCTTTACGCTTTTCACTGGGTCAGCAAGATTGATGAGCGCATATCAGGTGCCTTGGAATTGCTATGCCAACGCATTCTTTCACGCATTGCTCACACGCGACGCACCAATATAAACAACTTAAGAGCTTATCGATATTGTCCTGTTTCTTCTGAACGCCGAGCAGTAAGCCTTGAAGGGGCGAAATGAGGAATAGTTCTCGCATGGCGCGGAATAAATGCATGAAGCCGGGGGTCAGCTGCGGCGGTGATTTGGGCAGGGGACCAGGCGCCCTCCTTCGCATGCGATTCCCCGCCCGCACCCGCCGCACACCGAGCTGTCCTCAAATCAAGCCGTGCACGGAAAAAGCCGTCACCACGACGGCATTTTCCGCACCGGACTGCGACTGCGTGCAACGCCTAGAAAAACACGATGTTGCGAGCGATTTGTTTGCGCTTACGCGCTGTTCCCCGAGGAGCCGTTTCATCCTTTATTGTTTTGTTTATATTGGTGCCGTTTTGTCGTCAGGCGTTGCGTTGCGTGCTACGCATATAGAAGCGCATTTTCTTTTTATAACACAGTGCCTTCTTTACTGTAAACAATATACGTGGAAATAAAAGAAACGAAGACGACGGAGTACTCAGAAACCATCGTCATCCTTCCGTTGTTTACTGCGCGAAATGCAGTTAAAGAAGCGAGAAGGTCGATAGTATTACGAAAACAGAATGCGACACCCACACCGCATGCGGTGCATTTGACGACAGACAGGTGGACAAACTTGGACGTTTGTGGCGTGGAGCGACGATGAAGGAATTACAGAGACGACAGAAGTATCCTCACAAAAAAAAAAATACTACGGAGGTGGAAGCCACGATGACCTGACAACGCTGATGACATGTTGAGGGACAAAGGTACGGTTACGGTAATGACTTGCTCTGAGAGCCGCTGCGCTAAGAAGGCACGCGCTTCAGTTTGCCTTGTTGCGAATTATAGCAAGCATATTGCGAATACACTATTAAATTCGTTATCATGGATGCATCTTCGTTGTTCGGAGTAAGAACTTTTTAAGGTATGCCTTGATGGCCACGATGCCGACGTTCAAGAAATGCATCATTGCTTTTCGTTGTAAACCACCATTTAATAGGTCACATGCAGTGCCTGAGTGAGGGAAGTATTCTGTTTTCGGATGAAATCTCATTAAGGAGAGGAAGAGAATTTATTGAGAGAGAGAGAGAGAGAATACAGAAAGGCATGTAGGGAGCTTATGACTAGAATCAATGTCCCAGTTGATACTGTACATATTGAGAGGTGGTGTGAGACTAGAAAGAAGAATAGTGAGATGTGTAGATAAAAACGAAGCACATGAACACAGTCGGTCAAGATAGCAGCGCAGAAACACACATGTCTGCACTGGAGTCACTAGTCCAGATTATTTGTGCTGTAAGAGCTACAGTATTAAGCATTGATAGCCACTTTCTAGGACATTTTATCAAAGACCTTTTCCTGGCACTGCTGTGTCCACAATACTGGCTAGCACATTGGTGAGCGTTTGTTTCTGAACACTGATTTAAGGAAAGTGGGCTGCAAAACACATTCGACCGTCATCTAAAGCACACATTTATTCGGGCAGTGTTAGCACCAGTATTGAGAGTGGAACGCTGTGCCAATGCTGCTTCTCTCCATTACATGTGACCCACACAGGGGGCGCGATGTCTCGTGACGAAAAAGGGAGGTGTTATAGCTGTAACTGATCTTTTCTGTTGACTTCAATGTCATCCGAGCAGTGCTATCGGCCTGCTTGGTATACAGAATACCAGAGCTACTTGGAAGCCATTGAAGCCTGACGTGGTGCCCTTCGTTAGTCAAGGTCTATCTCGGGCATCACATTTGCCTGGTTCCCACCGCAATTTTGGTGGTAATGACTGCATCACTATTCCGAATAACTGAATATAGACCATCATTCCGAATCTTGAGTGATGGGGCGAAACGCAGCGCGTAGAGCAGCAAGTTTCCCGGCTGCTGACATCTGCTGGCACGCTTTCTAACCAAATGTGCTGAATTTAGCTGGGTAAACGAAGGCTGCTGCAGGATCCTTTCGTTTAGCTGACCCATCAGTGTGGATGCAAACGCGGTTGACGTGCCCCTTATACATAAGGACAAAGGGCGCAATTTTAGCGTTATGTTTTTTTTCTAACACCTGCTGGGGAGGTACACTCCAGGTCTAACCGAACACTATGCAGGAGTCATATTTTAGGTGCCGGAAAAGAGCTTGGTGTAGTCTTGGTACAATCAAACCTTACTGTAGCACATGACGTCAGTCTGTGGTCTTGTTGAATGTTGCGAGGCGAGATGGGGAGGTCGGAATCGGGCAAGGTGCGTAGCGTCCATTCTCGACACTTATACTGAAACGTCTGTTCATGTGACACGGGTAATGACGGTTGCAATTGTTGACAGTCGCATCATGGCAAGCCGAGAATGATTTTGAGACACCGACCTTTGCATAGCATGTGTGCGGGAAGACTTGCACCGCAAGTGTTTTCCGACCAGAGGGAGGTGTACGTAAAAAAAATCGAGAAACAGGACATTTGGGGACAGCATGTGCTTGCATGCCGCAAATATTCCAGCACAGAAAGTTGAAAAACTGGAAAATACCTGCCACGTGCTATTTCGTGTAATGTTCATGAGCAGCACATCTAATTAGCGCTTTCACTAACCAACCAATGAATGAGCAACGCTGGAGAGATCTTTATCAATGATCATACCAATAGCCTCTCTGAGTCTGTGCTGGATATCATCTGTCCGTTTATGGAGATGGTGTAATGTGCCATTGGCTTGCAAGCGAACGAGAATAGCGCACGTTTCTTTGTGGCTATTTTGAGGCCTCGAGAGGTAAACAATTGTCAGAGTGTCAGCCTTCCAACCAGTATCTGAGCGCATGGCGCACCTGAAGTACAGACAGACGACGTCACCCTTATACATTCACACTTTCACCATTACAGCACGAAGGATCTGCATACGAGGCGAATAAGTTTGGTCGAATGAGGTGTGGTTAATTACTGTGCCTTGAGGAACACCCACACACAGTCTGCGTTAATTTCGGTACACGTAAAGAGCGACCTATTAAGAGATCCAACGTACCAGGAATCCATCGAAAGACTCAACCTGCAAGGCCAAGCTTATTTAGAGCATGCATGGAGAGGTTTTCGCTGCAATTACCTTCAGGGTAATCGACTGTCACATCACGTGTCTCATTAACATGCCACCGTCTTTGCAAGACGGCAACAGAACTCACTGTGCTTGTCCGTCTTACCTCCGTAGGCCTGACTCTGCTTATCGGTCCCCATCCACTACCAGACCGCGGAGTAGTACTGAAGGCGCGCGGCCGTACAAACATTTCTAATTCCGCTTCCACTCTCTTCGAGTTGCATTCCGACCGGACAAGAGATACAAATGAACGTCCCACTGCCGCCGTGCCTACGTGACTGCCAACGATTTGTACCAAGGACGCGGTAAATCACCGCGCTTTCACAACCAAGGGGACAGGGACAATCCGCAAGCGGGCCCTGGCAGAGATAGAGAAGGGAGACGTGGTTAGGACTCCATCCGTGCGCACGGCCTACCGCCAGAGCGACCTAAAAGTGCCGAAGGTATGCATCCGCAACATATACCCACCTGTTCACAGGGGCCAACCCTTTCACTCAGGCCGAGCGGCGGCGTGCCGGTCGTGGCAGGGCGATCTCGTTGGCCACTGATTGCCGATTTGCGTCCTGAGGTTTCCCGCCGGGACCACTCCTTTGTCGATCGATGCAGTGCGGCAACCGTGGGCACTGCTAAGTGATTATTTCGCGCCGCCTAGCCGCCTGCCGTGCCCTCCTCCCACGAATGGGTTTTGGGAGCATTCTGTTCATTAGAACAAGTAGTTCGTTTCCCGGGTAATTAGAACCGTAAGCGGATTACCACGAGCGAGCACGCTGCCTATTTGCATGCGGCTGCAAAGCCGTATCGACTCTATACCCGCTGCTTTGCTGCGGCTTCACTGTTTAGATCGTGCCGGTGAGGAGGGCACGCCCAACTCTTCGCCGGCTTTACAGTTGCGGCCGTACCAGGCCGGCACTCGGTCGTGCCTACAATCGGTTGTTTGATAAATACGCCGCGCGGAGAGATATGCGGCTTGGATTTGGGCAACCATTTAGTATCCCCGCACGAGCGCGCCGTATGCCTTTTTGGCCGACCTCCCAGGAAGCCGTAGGCAGCGTAGCATTTTGGGCAGGCGTACTCTTGCTCCTGCTGCCGCCGCTAGTGCTTCTACAGCCGCTTCTAGCTGGCCACGATGATGTACGGCTACCCCGCCCGAACGATTTTTATTCCTTAGCTTGGCGGCACGTGCGTCGTTACCGATTCGCTCGCGTTCTGTGCCTCGTCGGAACACAGACGTGAAGCGCCGGTTATGAAGGGTTATTGTTTAGTTTGTGAGTGTCTCCCATTTGTTTATACGGCGGCCTACCTGCATTTTTTTCTTTTCCTCTTGAAGCGGCTAAAGTGCTCCGCCGATTAACGTTGGTCAGGGAGAGCACCTGTTCTTCGGACTTACGGCTGTACGCTGCGGCTCTCAGATCACCCGCTGTGCCGTGCACCAGTATGTGTACTTCAAACGGTCCTTGAGCCAACTCGGAGAATCGTAAAATAGGCCAGGCATGTTTTTTTTTTTGTAGTGCCATTCTCTGTAAATTACAAATGCTAACCAGACGAAATGGCCTGGCTTTAGTGTAAAAAAGAAAAGAGAGTGAGAAGGACTGGCCAGAATGGGAACATAAAGTGTCTGAATATCAGAAGTAGAATGGTATAAAGCAACTGTGAGCCACAAAGAGTAAGAGTATTACGAATGCCATCCCCCTCCTCTTACCCCCCCCCCCCTCCTTCTGTTTTCCTCCGAATCAAAGGAAAAGCCAGGAAATAATATAAGACTTTCGTGACTTGTTCGACACTGAGCTCATTTGCCGCAGAATGTTTCCACTGTAAAGGCCATCAAGATTTTTTTTTTTTGCGTGCACGCGTATTCTTCAAAGAATTGCCCCCACATCCCATAGATATGGGATTTTTCACAAGAGCACAGCGGTCATAGAGTGGCTGCCATTGGAAGGCGCAACCCTTTCCGTGCGCCTTATGTCTGATGCTGATCGCTATCACCGTGAGCCCCGCCACGGCGGTCTAGCGGCTATGGCACTCGGCTGCTGATCCGAAGGTTGCGGGTTCGAACACCGGCCGCGGCGGCTGAATTTCGAGGGGGGAAATGTTGAGGCCCGTGTGCAGTGCGATGTCACTGCGCGTTAAAGAACCCAAGGTGGTCGAAATTTTCGGAGCCCTCCACTACGGCGGCTCTCATAATTATATCGGTGTTTCGGTACGTTAAATCCCAGAAATCAACACTGAAAAGCCCTTCTAGCTCCCGTGTGACAGGGGCATACCAACCAGTGTTGTACGGAACGTCGTTGCAAGGAACAACGTTCTTGGAACGAGTTCCTTCTGGGAGGAACGAAGGAACGCCATCGTTCCATTTAGGATTGGTGGAACTGTAACGGGAACGCGTTACATTTACGAAGGAACGGCAAAGGGAACGGCGTTCCTACTATCCACGTTCCACTCCACGACGGTCGCACGTACGCAGCACATCATGCAGGGCGGATAGTCTGGGCTACATCAAGCCCTCCCTGGAGTTCCCGTTTTCCTGCCGCCACTGTCGCTCCCTGATGGAAAATCACGCACGGAAACGCCATTCTATTGTGGTTTCGATGATTCGACGAGGGCGACGCTTCCCATTCACTGTGGCTGCACGAGGTCAGGATATCCCTCTACTCTTTGGCGGTAGCCGCTTACTATGGCCGCTGGACAAGTAGTCTCCGGCTCTCAGACAGCCCTGTATGGGTGTACGGCAACGCGGGAGGAACTGCATGCAACAGCGAATTTCTTTGGTCCCTTATGATCCCGCTGCCAGGGCTCCTTCCCAACTAAAACACTGTCAACGCATGCTTTACTATATCGTCTCTCCGCGCATTGGTTCTGAGAAGGCGGTTACCGCCATGGTTGTCAATATTTGTGAGACTTTCTGTGCGTCAATATCTTCGAGATATTTTAGTTGAACTGAACGGGCCACGCCTTAATTTAGCGTCAACAGCCCTATGCCCTCGGCAAAAAGCAGGAACGAATGGCTTTTCGAAAGGATATACACATGTTCTAACGCGAACGTGTGCAGAACACGCTTACGTGCGTGCGGGTGTGTTTGTAATGCTGAGCGAAGTTAACATCGCTCTAATCCGGACATGGTTAACTATGTTCGGTGATGCCCAGTTTGTTTCTAATAAAAACTATAGTCTCGTTGCTATCATGCTACGCTACTACGCGACCGAAGGGTTAGCTACACAGGCATAGCCAAACATTTTAACGCACCGCACCCCGTGCACATTACTGTACAGCCTCATTTGCTGTATACCAATGTCCTGTCAATTATGCTTTTGTGGTGTGCGTCATTTTTGGTTGGCGTCCTGTCAAATTATGCATGTGACGCTATTTATTTTCTCCTTTATTTCCTGCACCACAACAGCACTTCTCCCTTGCCTTAATGTCGGTGTGCCTACGAATTTAAGAGGCGAATAGGGCTTATTCTTAATTCCACGAAGGAAAGAACAAGACAGTCCCGCGTTATTTAGTTCGGCAGTAAACGCAGAGGATAGCAATATTAAAATTGATCACACCGACATACATTCAATGCAGCTATAATTAACAAAAAATGCTCAGTATATCACAAATACTTTAAAGTGATGAGAACTATAAGTAGAAGCGATATATCCAGAATTGCCAAATAGTTTATTAAAATGCTACAAGGGCCACCAATTTTCAGCAAAATTGTTTAGGTTCGGGAATGCTGACGACTTCGGGGAATCTTGTTCCAGTATTTGCGCGCAATGCCATGGGTCAGGCACAAACCTTCCTATACTATCCTAAATCAAAAGGTCTATTACTAGCTTTTAGTGTCAGATGCAGCGCTGTTACATGCACTGGTGCATGTGAGTAACTACCTATTTACACATTGGAGGCGCAGTATCCTGGCTACGCATCTGAAGACTGAAGTAGAAAGTGTCGCACTTGTAATAGACTACGCAAAAGTTGCAGTGGAGTTGTCCGTAGTATGTTCGATGCTCCTTGAAAATATTTGCCTCGGAGTGTTTCCTTGAAAGTTTCTTTGTCTCCAGATAATATTCCGCGATGACGTTGAAATTCTTCAGTTATACATAGGTCAATGCATGATTTAATATGCTCACTTTATTTTGCCTCACGATTAATTTTAAATTTGAGAAATAAAATGTAACGTAATGTAACGACACGTTCCACTTTTCGAAATGTAACTGGAACGCGTTCCTTTTTTTATTAAAGGAACTTGTAACGGGAACTCGTTACAAAATTGTGAAGGAACGAGGAACGACTTTCCGTTCCCGTTATGGAGGAACTTGTACAACACTGATACCAACTGAATGCAATAAACATCGCTATCTCGTCAAGAACAATATCTGCGCAATGCCATTCCGGCGACAAAACTTGGCGTGGCATTCACCTTTAGATCTCTCAAGCGATAGCTAAGAACACATCGAATATCTTCTATTTATTTATTTATTTATTTATTTATTTATTTATTTATTTATTTATTTATTTCCTTTGTCGTAGCAGTTGCCGTTCTTACGGCTCTTGGCACACTTCGCGGCGTCTTGTCAGGGTGTAAGAGTTTTTCTTTAACGGCAGCTCCGGACACCTTAGATACGTGTCGTTCTTCGTAAAGGTCATCAGAACGTACAAAACGTATCACTGCTAATTACGCACGCATTGTATAAGACATATCGTTCACAGCATTAACGCGTCGCCAGCAGTCTCCAAATGGTTGATTATTCCACAAAATTCCTTCCTGTTCCAGTATAGCGAGGGTAAAGTGGGAATCTACGGCGTGACCCGAAAATAACAAAAAGAAAACATAAATAAAACAGAATATCAACGCATCGTCCATGACGCGAATGGTCGCTCTCGGAATAACCAAGCGGACCGAAACTGTCGGACAAGGCGAACCAATTCCGATCGCTTAACCGTTGACGCAGCAGCAACAAGAAGGGACTCTGTCGTTACAAAATAGTCTAGTGTATACACACATAACACACAGTTCTTCCCCGCCATGATACATGGATGCTGTTGGCACAGGAATGAATGGAAGGAGGGGCTCCTCTCTTTTTTGTCTCTCCTGTCTCGCTCCATGCCATGTGCCGTCGATTCGGCCCGACTCCGGTTGTCCCGGCGCAACAATTACACACCCAAGTCTGCGCGAAGTGAAAAATTAAAACACGCTCCTAATGATGCATTAGCGGCCCCGCGGTGAGACTGGCGCCGGCACAACCCCAGGGGCGCATCGGTTCGCGGCGGGCGGCCAGTCCGACCCGGTCAGCTGTTTCCGAAGGCGGTGAACCGCGTCGCTCCGTTGCGTGAGCAGAACAAGAACGGTGGGGTGTGGGATGAGGAGGAGGGATGAGGAGGAGGGTAGAGGGGGGAGAGGGGAGGGGAGGCAGGAAACAGGGGCGCGTGTGTTGATAGGCTTCAGTTGTAATTTGGAGGTGTGCATGTCTTGGAGCAGAGAGCGGGGCAACGCCCCGCGCAAGCTTGGTTGCCCCTCGGAGCGAAACTGCACCGGGATCACGTTGACCGCGCATTTGCATAGAGCGCGATATCTCTTGAAAGCAGCCGTGGCTGCTGAATATTTCCGCTCATGGGCGTCGCTGGCGCGGGGAACAACGGGCGCATTGTTATGGTGTACTCGAAGCCAACAGGTCGCTTGCTTGTGCAGCTTTTTCTCTTCTTTTTTTACACATATTAGGACGTCTCTTTCGCACCTTTACTCATTTCCCTTAGACCAGGATTACGAAGTGGATTGACAGTCAGGGTGACCTCCCTGTGTTCCCTTCACCCCCCCCCCCCCCCCTTTCTCAAGCACACTTAAAAGCCGTAGAGTGAGGGAGGAATGCGTGGCAAAGCAGGCAAAAGTGCACAATAAAAATTTTGCCGCGTATCTGCGTGCTTCGCTGCAAATGTCGTCGAAAGACGATAGTCTTCTGCCGGTCGTACTAAGCTGCGTGAGATATGGACGCCATCTGGCAGCGCCGTCGGGAAACATGAGCTTGTGCAGAATCCCTGGGCAACTGCCAGGTGGCAGCACCAAATCGTCGGCAGAGGCTTTTTCGTGCTATATAGCGTCGCATTTTTAGCGCAGCCTAAAAACACTAAGGTCTTTAGAATTACGTATCTATGTATTTTCTAGTAAAGGAACACACCGCCTAATATTTACGTATTGATGTAGCGCCTCAGATATGCGTAATATTTGCTTTTTGATCGTTCACAAGTAGGAACGCAGGTACCAGTTGGGCGTTAGGCAAGTGCTTAAACTTTGGCCGGCTGGCTGAATCGTGTGACAGACAAACACAAAGACAGACCAAAATCCTGCGCTCAAGTATCCCAAGAAAGAATATCGTCTTTAAAAACAAAACGATAAAAGCAGAGGCAGCTCTCCGATCCCAAAATGGACATGGAATGGTACGAATGTACGAATAACATAACCGCTAAGTCATGACATCAATAACGTAGCATGCTTGCTATTGAGGTCACGACTAAAGATAGCGGAACGTGGTGCCGCGACCACGCTGACGATCCAAAATTAAAAACTCGTACGTATAACTCGCGTGTCGCTCAATTTGTGCATACCAAAATTTACGTGAAAGCCTACGATGCATGGTTGACATAACTGTTATAGGTCGTAGCACAAATAACTCGGCATGCTTGTTATTTAGATCAGGATTATGATAACAAAATCACGTGTAGCACGAACCCACGTTTGATAAACCAAGATAAATAAAACGATAACGATGAAACATTGCTGAATGCGTCGTGTCATAATCATGATGATTTATCTGTAGGGTTTCATACCTCCGAAAATCACGATATGATTACCAGAGGCGCCGTAGTGGAGGGTTGTGAAAATTTCCACTGGAGCCGTGTCATGCTGCTACGAGCGAACGCCGGAAAAGCAACTCGACGCATTGCGAATGTGCAACCCGGCCTTTTCTTTCCTGTCTTAGCACTCAGCGAATGTTCAGTTGAAAATTTGAGTTTTATACATATGGCGTTCTACGCTTGGCCCACGCATCACCAGCATTGAATGGTAGAAAACTACGCCTGAATTTTGCTGCTATACTACAACCTTTTACTTTTTGCTCTCACGACGGAGAGAACGACGTGAAAAGGAATTCGCAGCGATAAGTGTGCAAACACAGCACCGGACAGAGTAGGGAGACACAGACGAGCGCAGACTCAAACTGAAGTTTATTAAAACGGTATATATGTACACATAGAAGAGGGGAAGGAAACAAACGATAAGTAAACAAGATAAACAACCATGAATAGCTTATGTGCTATCTATTATGAAAGTTCACATTCTAAGAGCGATATTGACGGTGGACTGACGCGTATTTCGCTGCTTTTCCTAATAAAGAACGCCTCAGCTATTTCTGTCCGGTGCTGTGTTTGCGCACTTATCGCCATGAATGCATACCAACTGGTCCGATTATCCACCCTTCTGAAAAGGAATACGAATCAGAGCGGGTGGTCTCCGCCGCGGTGTAGAAGGGGGCGTGTCATCACGCATTCGTTGTAACCGGTGGTTTTGCCTCGTCAGTCCACAGCATTCCACAGTAATGTAGCACAGTTGCTTATCACGCATCAGGAAAAACCAAGACTGGCTTTTTTTTTTCAACGCCGCCTTTTCTTGTTGATGGATGTCCTAACAGGCGTGCATAAGTTTAGTGTCACGTGGATAATGGAGTAGGAGGCGTGAGACCTCCTTCGTCGCTGTTCTGCATAGTAGATTACACGTGCATTGCGGCACGCACAAGCAGCGCTTTCAAGGCATGGTTCCCTAGCATTCTTTTTTTAGATGCGAAGCAGCTTATGGCGGGGGCTCTGTCCGTCCCTCCCTCCGCCGTGTGGTGTCCACACCCGCACTGCGCATGCGCATCCTCCTCCTCTCCTTGTCTCATCTCCTCTCCTCTCGGCATTCCTCCTCTTTTCTCCGAACGGCGCGCGTTGACTACGGAGAAGCTCTTCGATGAACGCTTTACCAGCTCGCAAAGAACGAGAACGCGCTCTCGCCCGCGAGAGACAACGCTGACGCAGGCAGCGTCTGCTAGCGTCAAACCAATGCAAACGCGACACCTAGTCAAACCGATGCAGACGCGGTGTGCACCTCCCGTGCTGCTCCGCATCGCCTCATGGTCCCCTTTAGCGGGAGATGGTGTAACTTTTTTATCTGGCGCGCATCATGTGGCCCAAATGTATGATTGTATTGTGTATGTAACTTTCTTTTGATATAGTCAGCGCTCATGTCGTGCATCCTGCGCTTCGCCACTGTGCCGCACTGAGTGTGTAATTAACTATGCTAACGTACCAACGTCCGACTAGCCATTCTAGCTCCTTTGAGGTATTTGATCTGCGGCATAGACGAAGCCTTTTGTCCTGTATATAGGCTGTCTAGACGACGTTAAAGCGCTGCCAGGACAAAATAAAACATTCCACGTAAGCATTACGGCAAACAAGTGGATGTATTCACTGGTCCTCATTGCTAGGCTAACCCAGCCTGTGAATACGCCTGAACAAACTAGCTGTAATGACACCCCAGTTATATTTCACCGGCGCTTACTCAACTAAATCAATTTACACGGTCCACATAATCTCTCCATCATAATTTATTCTGCTTTGTGATTTGTATAACGGCATCATTTTTACTGCCGTATGCTTGGAATGTGCTTCATATGCCACACCTACTTGCGCACCGGAATTGCTTTGCTTGTTTGTTTGTTTCTTTGTTTTTTAGTCTGTAGTGTAATTACGTCGTTTTCTGTTACGTTTTTCTCGGTTTCAGATGGAACGGGGAGCCGATGCCTTCGTCAGGTAGTCAGCCTGTAGCCCCGGTTCGCTCCCATGTGGAAAAAAAAGAAAAAAAAGAAAGGAAGGGGTGGAAGGGAAGAGGGGGGAATGAACTCCACTTTATAATTTACTTAAATACTAAATTAACGTCGGCGATACGTTCTTTATTCTTTATGAAAAGATCATGACGCGCTATTGACGCGCGAGCAAGCGGATCCGTGAAGTCCACCGCATCGGGCGCAAGCCTGTCACGGCGCTGAAGTTTTCGGAGACCTTGCCGGTGGGAATTTTGGAATAGTCTCCGCGATTACGCAAGACACCCCCCCCCCCCCCCCCCTTCCCGTGTCCACAGTAATTTGAAAACTGAACAAAGACGTAAGTCCTCCCAGACCCTACACTATAGTGCGCGAATTGCTCGAGATTCGAGGCCGCGCACCGAACGCCACGCACGTGCATCTCACTCGCACATCATCAGGGCGCACGCTCGCGAACACGTGGGCACGCTTTCAGTTCGTTCGATCGCCGCCCCGTATACGTGCTCCCAGGTCCTTTCCGCACCCGGCGGGCTCCGCACGGAGTGCACCACAAATTCGGCGCCGTACACACGCACACACCACACCCACCCGGTCGGGGCGGTGGCCGAGGTTGCGGCAGCGATGGTTCGCACCGCTTTGGTCGTGCACGCCCCGCGTATAGTACACGCGGTGGCTCTCTCAGGAGGTTGCGGCGCACGATTGTCGCAACTCGTACTCCTCGTTCCATTGCGGCCAGCCAAAACCGAATTTCGGCCGATTACGAGGCTACGCCGCGCAATTAAGTGCCCGCTCGCACAGCGGGAGGGGTTTGCCCCGGCGCACACGCATGCATGCAAGCCGCGTGCTGTACTGGACAAGGAGCAGCACGCTTGTCGGTCCGAAGCGATCCATTAGCTCGCCTGCGCTGCGACGGGCGCCACAGTGTATACCGTGTACACACGTTGCCGTATGGGCCCTTTCTCGCACTCTTGTCGGCGGCGCGGCTACACGCAGCGCGTCAGTCGCAGAGCGTAGCGCTATAAGCCTATCCTTTAACACGTGCGGACCTTGCGACGGCGACGGCGTCCGCGCTGGTTTTTTGGGCGTTGCGGCGCCCGCCGATACGTGCTGGGCATGGGAAACTATGAACTCGCGGGAGTGGACTGCGACGTCTGCAGGGCGTCTCGAACTTGGCCGCTTTGTCTCTCTTGCCGGCGATATTGCTGTAGCGTACGCATGACGGTCGACGGCCCGGAGAGTGTTCGCGGGCTGCCCTGGGAAAATGTGGACCGATTGTTCTTGTATCAAGGGGTCGGTGTTGGGAGGCGACAGCCGCTAATATAGCCTCGTGTTCGCCATGTATGCTCAGCGTGTTCGGGCTGGCAGCGGTTAATGGAAGCGGGCTTATCAAATCACGGCTGCGCTATATAAAGGGGCGGCGCCTGGGAACGATGTGCTGACGATGCGAGGTTGGTGAGTCAAACAGCGGTCAAGGTGCAGCCAGTGAGCCTTTAATGGCGGTCACTTGAGTGCTTTGCTTTTCTTCTGACCTATATATTCGTTGTGTCCAAACACAAAGAAATCAAACAAAATTCTGGAATGGCTTGACACGTGTCCTGATCGAGCCCGTTGAAAGGTTCTGTCCCTTGTTCAACGTCAAATGGTTTCAAGCGTGAAAAACGCGGTGTCGGTGGCAATTTAACCCAGCTAGGCACACCTGTATATGTAGCCCTTTGACACGTTGCCGTTGTCTTTATTGTGGCTTAACGTAAACGCGAACATCCCACTTCCCTCAGATCATTTTCCTTCAACCACGTTCTTCTCTCAGTTTTTATTAGCACGAATGTAAGTAATCTTACTGGCATTATCGAATGTGTCTATGGGGTCCTCGTGACGACTAGCTGTAGACGCTGAGGACGGGCGTGCTGCAACTGATTCGTACGTACACGCAACAGTAACAGGAACGTGCGCCCGCGAAGCAACTACTTGCAAACGTCAGTGTACAATGTGCTAAACGATGACTGGTGGAGTTTAACGAGCCAAAACTTCGACATGATTTCGAGGCACGCCGCAGTGCAGGGCTTCGGAAACACTGCCGACCCGAGATTCTTTAAAGTGTGCTGAAAGCGGCATGGTGCACAGACATCTAGCGGATTCACCCCCATCGAAAATGAGACCGCCGGGGCCGGAATCGAACCCGAGCCCTTCGGGTCAAGAGCTGGGCACCATAATCACTGTGAGATTACAGCTGACACAAGACGCTAATTGTGACTCGATTAATGGAAGGACGCTATTTTCTGCAGCCCTTGTAGGGACCGCGGCGTAGCGTCTGTGAGGGCGGAAGAAAGAGGATGAAAAAATTACAGCATATCCAAGGAGTGAATGATGATGAGTGGGCGAAGCTCGGGAGGTTCATCGTAGATCGTGCCGAGTTCCGGATTAATTTAGTTAACGCGCACGCTAGGAATCCTTATGGTTCAACTATGCACAAGTGAAATCTCCCACCGGCACTTCATTGCAAGTCAAGATCCAGTGCCTATATGTATATATGGGTGGCCGGTGAACGGTTCTCCAACGCGAGCAGTCGGTATTTTTCAATCAAGAAACTCGCTAGGAGACGCTGCCTGCGCCAACGTTGTCTCTCGCGGATGAGGGCGCGTTCTCCTTCTTTGCGAGCTGGTAGAGCGTTCATCTAAGAAAGAGCGTTTGCATAGTCAACGCGCGCCTTTCGCTCTCTCTCTCTCTCACAAGACAGCAGATGGAAGAGTGAGAGAGATGAGATAGAGGCACGCGCCGGGAGGCACGCGCCGAGGGCGAGCGCGTGCCTCCCGGCACGCCGGTTACGCCTGACGCCTGACGCAGGACAAGGTTAGACTAAGAGGAGCTTCGCCCCTAAAAGAGTAGAAAGGACGAGAATGCCGTAGTGGTGAGCTCCGGAAATTTTGACCAGCTGGGGTGCTTTGAAGCACATCGACATCGCGTAATACACGAGCGTCTAACATTTCACTTCTATCCGCAATGCGACCGGCGTGGGCCGATTTGAAGCCGCGTGTTTCGGTACCGCAGTCAAGCACTATACATACAAGCTGCTCCTGACCGTCCAGCGTACCCCCCCCCCCCCTCCCACTTTCCCTTCATCTTTCTCTACCCTACTAAGGTATGTCGACATTTTGATGTTTTATATGTTATTGTACCCCGTAATCTTCCTCCGAAAGTCGCACCACCCTTTCTTTCTCTTTCTCTCTTTTAATCCCTTAATCCCTGTCCCCCAGTGTAGGGTAGCAAACCGGACGCGCGTCTGGTTGACCTCTCTGGCTTTCCTCCTCCACCTCCAATTCAACGGTCTTTAGAAATTTAGCACAGTCATTGTAAAAAAATCTGGGCGGTACACTCTTTCTTCATCTCTCGTTCTCTTTCGAGGTGCTTATTACTCCACTGTTTGGCCTAAAATCAACCAAGCTAATACCTTTCGTTTTCGCATCGAGCTGTTGGGGGTGGCGAAGGCTTTTCGACGCCGAATAATGTATATCTTCGTGGCGCAGGAGGCGTGAAGAATACGCACGCCTCGTCGATGTGCGACGGCGTGCCTTATACGAGACGCAGCTCACGTCTCCTCACCTCATTCATTCTCACTGCCGCGAGGAAATTTATATTCAAATTAGGGCCCCGCGAAGCTCGGCTGCTCACTTCGTCCCGGATCCGCCGTGTAGGCACTCTTGTTCCCACAGTACAAGAGCAAAGAGAGCGGCGAGCCCGGCTATCCCCTGGAAACGAAGTGAAGTGCGTGCTTGGCCATCTTCGACCCATGACGCCGTGATCGGTCATGTCGCGATAAGGAATGACAGCTTGGGAAACTAAAGAGACTGCATCAAGCCCACGCACAGGGCCTAGTAGCTCTAGGATGCTATATACACACCTAGGAACAGCAATTAAGACCGGCAAACAACGATACGAAAAATCACAGAAGCGTGCGCAGAGCAGTGCGAAAGAGCATAGGCTTGACGCATGTGATCGAACACGCGTGGAATGCGTACCCTGTGAGACCGAGCATTCTTACGCTCCCCGAACTTAGCCGCGCATTCCGTGTTTCTATGGGCCCCGCCACGGTGGTCTAGTGGCTATGGTACTCGGCTGTTGATCCGAGGGTCGCGGGATCGAATCCCGGCCGCGGCGGCTGCATTTCGATGGAGGCGAAATGTTGAGGCCCGTGTGCTGTGCGATGTCAGTGCACGTTAAAGAACCCCAGGTGGTCGAAATTTCCGGAGCCCTCCACTGCGGCATCTCTCATAATCAGAGCTGGTTTTGGGACGTTAAACCCCACATAACAACAACGTGTTTCTATAGAACGTGATACAAAATGTCGGGCAATGAAGAAAAGAAAGGAAGAAAATGGTATAGCGTGAAATTTCGCTGTAAAAGGGAGACGTTAGATGGCATAACAATAGTGTGGAAAGAACAAAGGAATCCAGTGAAAACTTTTGCCAAGGACATCAGTTCTGTAAGCCTCCTCCTGCTTAAGGACTTGTACTGCATATCCACCGCTAACAAAAGAAAAGGGAAATAGACGAGAGGACAACAGATAGGCAGAACGCTGCCCGTCTGCTGTCCAGCGTTCTGCCTATGTGCTGTCCTCTCGTCTACGTCTTCTTCCCTTTTCCTTTGTTAGCACTGGAAATGCATTCCACGTCTACATTCTTACTAGTCCAGCTAACCGCTTTCAGTAATGTACCTTTGGTACATTGGGTCCTCCGACACCGCAAAAACTTGTCAACCTTATTGCTGTCCAGCGTTCTGCCTGCCTGCTGTGCTCTCGTCTACATATTCCCTTTTGTTTTGCTAGCGCTGGAAATGCATTAGAAGTCTACATTCTAACTAGCCAAGCTAATTGCTTTTGAGTACTGCTGTGGAACTAGTTATTTGCGCACGAGCAGAATGCCTGACCGCAAGAGTCTGGCATCACTGGCACCTCGCGTAAGAACGCGCATTAGTTGGTTTCACACGTTTAATACGTCCTAGAATATGTCTCGTAAGCCTGCATGGAAGTAGGCGCTGGTAGCTACAATACGCTGCATTCGATATAAAATGTTACACAGGAATTTCATATCATATGCAAATGAAACTGGCCGGTGGCACATGAACAACTACGGCGGAAAGTTTTGTGAAGTCGGCTACCTATATGCTTGCATCAGTACACTCAATTCCCCTCCGAATCGACTATATTCAAGGACGCGCGCGTATCAATTGAGAAGTTAGACCTCAATCAGAAGAGATCGAACATGGAAAGCAACCGCTTTAGGATCTACGTTCGATACGCAACTTTATAGCATTTCATTTTTGATATTCCCTGCGGTTGCTTGTGCGAGTTCTCAACAACTACACAGATATATACGGCTATGACGTCATATAACATATAGTTTGACAGAGGATCGATTCTGTCCAGGCTTATTCTCGTATGAAAGCAGTACACCTCAACACACGCAAGATGTAGCAGTTAACATCAACCCGTATGTTCAAAATACTTAAGCTTTCCGGAGGCCTCTACTACGGCGTCTCTCATAATCAGAGCTGGTTTTGGGACGTTAAACCCCACAAATCAAATCAAATAAAAAATACTAAAACTAGTGAACTGGTAAACAAACGCACGATTTTAAAGACTGGAGTGCTGTTCGGTCTTTACCCAGTTCGGTCTTCCGCCACAAAAAATTGTTTCTGTAGAAATTGGCTGGCAAATTATATTCGATAACAATTATCTAGTTTACTTAATTAGTCACGGGATATCCGGAGCTGCGAGGACGTCATGTGACAATCTTAAAGCCTATAGTCATGAAAAATTACAGGCGATAGGCCGTCACGTCATATATAGGCAAGCGATAGATTCAAGCGTCACTCAATGCTACCGCATAGCAGGTAACCTCGAGTGGTCCGGCAACCATGTAGGCCAAATCCTATCCAATATGTACCGTGCACATTGTCCCCAGAGCGGGAGGGGCTGTGTCAGAGAAGGTTACAGGTTAGCTTGCCGAAGATAGCGGAACAACGAGACGCCTTTTCCTAGTTTCTTTTCTTTTTTGTTCTTCCGTGATTTGAAGGAACTATTTTAGTACCTTGAACACTGACGTCTTACGCCATAGTTACCCGCAACCTAAATTACCCACTAATTGCGGTATTAGTCATATCGTTAGATGAGGCAGATAGCCAGTGGCACCGCGCGCCATCTTAAGAAGAATGTACTTCGCGAATGCGACACTTGGTCACCTGAATCTGCAGCATCTCGGAATTCGAAAGATGTTTCAATGTTTGATTTCCCTCTAGTATTGGTTACGTTGTAAGCTATTGTCATATACCTGTCGCTGTTGGTGATGGCTATCTCCGTGCTTCGCATATCTCTCTGGTTGGATCCTATTGCACGGTAACCAACGAAAGCAATGAAGGAAGTTTTAGTTTCATGGGATCGCTTTTGGGGCTACTGGTCCTGTATTCAAAAATATGTCTTCGGCTGAAAGGGAACGTTTGCAAGAGAGCATTTCATCCAATCATGATGCGGAACATATCATCAGGAAAGCCGGCTGGCCAACACGGTATATCACTTACTAGAGGAAGTTCTGTGAATTCGGGCATGGTGTCGCGTCGTGCAGGTGCGTAAGCACACGATCATCGCGTGCTATTGATTTGTAGTAGCTTTCGCTGTTGGTTTATGAATATACGTGTGTCACGTGATGAGTGAAACACGTAAGCGGTGACCAAGTAGTTGCCGAGTAAGGCAATGAACTATGTTAATTTTTTGCAATCGTCTTTATGGCTCTCCGTGTCGCGTCATCGTGGTGTGTAAAAGCGCGGCACATTAAAAAAAAGAACTAGAGATTTAAAAGCCATAGACCAATAAACAAAATTAAAGATACTGATTGCAGAAACCGTATATGTCTCACGCTGTATTTTCGTCGAGTGAAAGCATAGCCATCTAAGGACGGACTCCCAAGTTCTCTTTTGTCATGTATGCCCTTCACCACTTGCCATGGGCTGTCACTAGTAATTATTATATATATTGCCTCAACATGGGCGGGATTGCTGCCACACACGCACACACACGCACACGCACACACACGCACACACACAACGGTCGGGAATGCAGCTACTGGCAACATTCCAGCCCGGTGTGTGTGTAAGGGGGGGGGGGGGGGAGGAGGGAGGGAGGGAGTGTGTTTGTGCGTGCGTGCGTGCACGTGTTATCCGTTCACATAAGAAACGGGTTGCTGGGGCGGCGATGAACATTTCCCTCGCGCCCATCATGTCATTGCTTGATTTTAAGCTGTTGCCTGAGAGATAAGGATAACCTTGCACAAATATATTTCCGCGTGCCTGTGTTTACTCTAGCGGACCATGGCTCACTAGCGATTCCACTCTGCAACCTCCATCTGTGCCAAGGGCTTCAGTGTGTAAAACCGCGATCCCTCACACTGATTTCTAAATTAGCTCGGGTTCGCATGACTATTCTCGTCGATTATAAGATAAAAATCGTAGCAAGAATGGAGGTGCTACGCAAAGCAGAAAAGGAAACAGAAAAGAAAGATAATGAAGTAGTGCGCGGATGAGTGGGCAGGAAGAATTCGAGTAGATCCCTAAGGGACCACACCGAGTGCCCTTATCTCAGGAGAGCGTCCACGAAATGAAGATGGAAGGGCGTTTTACTGAACGCTAAAATAATGCATCCTTTCTCGAGTGCGCCAGGCATTCCGATGTACTAAAAGATAGTGTTACAAAAACCCTACGGAGCGCTAACTGGATAAATGTCAATTCTTGTAGAGGCTTAGTACTCGTTGGAGCAAAGGTTAAGGTAATCCATTTGCTCACGTCATGGCGATCTGCAGTGCAGTTTGTTATCACTGCTCAAGGACGTCAGTTAGACGATAGATCAATCAAGGAACGATATCAGTGAATGTCCCGAGTGTTCACAGATGCATGGGGCGAGTTCAAGTTAACAACTTCGATGAGGGCCGAGACTTGAGAACGAGCAAAGGGTTAAAACGATACGTCTTTTCTAAGTCGCCGTTGATACGCACTCGCTGTCACTCTGCTAGCAAACAGGATTTCCGTTATACACGTAGGAAAAAGAGCCGTATCTGCAGAGGAGCGCGCAAGGTGGTGCGAGTGCTAAGTAGCAGTCAGCAGGAGTTCCATAGCATCGGCGTCTAATCAAACTTCCTTACCGAGCAAGGGTCAAGGTGATCCGTCTACGCGCACCAAGAGGTATCTACTTACGAAGGAATACAAATCGGCCCGCACGCGTATCACGTGGGCGAAGAGACAGTATCTACCCTTCTGCGAGGGCACGAGCCAAGTGCTAAGTGGAAGTCTGGATGGTTCTAGTACAACGAAGTCACTCTTGCGCGAGGAAACGGATTAAGGTGATCCATTTAAGCGCATCTCGATGATGTCATGACAGCGGCAGCGCGCCACTGTAGGGGGTTGAAGGTTACTTGTTTACATCGGAGCTCTGCGTTGCTGCGGCTGCCGTTCTGTCACCGAGTCTTGCTGGGCCGCAGTATCGGGCCCAAGCGATCGGGTCCGTGGGACGCGATGCGGGCGGGCCTACAGATGTACGAGGTCTGGCCCGGAAACCAGTCTTTCGTTCCCCTACAGCTGGCACGATTAGCTGTGTACACATGCGGAAGGCGTCGTCTCGTCTCGAAGAGCTCCCGCTTTGGTTCCTCTTTGGCCGTGGACGACGGCGGCGCCACGGCGGGCCCCTGCGATCCGGGAGGCGCCGAAGCACGATAAGAGAGACGCGCAGCACGCGCGCCAGGGCACCCCATTTATTCGACGCGTCCCACCTGAGAAGCTCTTCCAGCATCCCCGCAGCATGCAGTCTCTCTCTCTGCGTGTATGTGTACCCGTGTGCGTTCGACAATGCGGTTTGGGGCGCCTTTCGGTGCAAGGACAGACGTCGTGTCCCCGTCGTGAGCCTTTAAGCGAAGCGGCGAGCACTCCGCCTCTGTGCCACCCTGCACATCCATTAGCGACTGATCGGAGACGTTACGCTGTCGCGTATATCGCTCAGTAGCTGCGTCCTTCGGTTCTAAAGAGGAGAGAGCACGCCGGTGGGTTCGCCAGTGGCGAGGCAGGCACAGATAGGCTCGGCGCTACTCAGGTCCGTGTACAGAGAGTTACTCCAGATTCCTTGATTTCGGAAAAAAAAAAAAAAAAAGATTCCTGTTCTGTTTACTCGGGCTCGTCTTTCAAAGCCCGTGCGGCGATTCTTCTTTAATATAACATTCGCAATCGGTGGTCCTGGCTCGGGAGACTTGGCTCGGAATGGATCACAAGAGAGCTTCAGGAAAAGTTTAGTTTGGGCCTAGTCGGTGCATGATGTTGATAAAAGGAACAACGTAGTCTTCGCTCTTCAACAAGAAGCGAGCTGGTTCGTTACTCAGTTAATGTATCCACGATGTGTGCGCACGCGTGTGTCTTAGAATGAACA
The DNA here is from genome assembly GCA_013339685.2 of Hyalomma asiaticum. Classification (NCBI taxonomy): domain Eukaryota; kingdom Metazoa; phylum Arthropoda; class Arachnida; order Ixodida; family Ixodidae; genus Hyalomma; species Hyalomma asiaticum. The sequence continues at coordinate 116,149,455 of CM023483.1, read as the reverse complement.
TACACGTGAGTGCTTTGCATAATTACCAATTTCGCGACGTGATCCACATGCTACAAACATTTTAATTTTCCATCCCTACGCAGCACTGACGAAGTATTATATGTCTGCTGCCTTGCGCGCCATGTGTACAATGCACCAAATGTAATATAAGTGTGAACTACAGACACCAGCAAACGACGCTGGTAGGGAAAAAAAGCAGCTGCATAGACAACGGCCACCGGAAACTCGAAGCGTTGAGCGCAGGTGACTCTCATAAAAAAATCATAAATGCAATAAACGAAGGCGACGCTCTGGCTCCGACTTTTGCTGGCCTCAGTATCGGACTTCCCGTTTTACATACTTTCGGTACCTCTGAACAACTCTTTGACTTATGGGTACGTCTTGGTTTAATTGCTTATTTCGTATGAAAGAGAAAAGCGAGAAAAAAGCAATAGAAAAACAAGAGAAAGACATGTTTTTTCTAAGGCACTAGTCGAATTTGACTAGCCTACACTAGCTAAAGGCCCCACCAAGGTGGTCTAGTCGCTATGGCACTCAGCTGCTGATCCGAAGGCCGCGGGGTCGAATCCCGGCCGCGGCGGCTGGCATTTGGATGAAGGCGAAATGTTGAGGCCCGTGGTCTGTGCCCTGTCAGAGCACGTTAAAGAACGCCAGGCGGTCAAAATTTCCGCTGCCCTCCACTACGGCGCCCTCTCGTAATCAGAGCTGGTTTTGGGAAGTAAAACCCCAGAAATTAGATAGATAGATAGATAGATAGATAGATAGATAGATAGATAGATAGATAGATAGATAGATAGATAGATAGATAGATAGATAGATAATCCAATAAATGAGCTGTCTCCGTTGCAGAAGTACGTCACTGATTTCTTGGTGGATCCCGGCATAAAACACTTTCCGTGTTAAAAAAATATTCAGGAGCTCTTCCGCTATCGGGAGAATGGACAAAGCGAAGCTTGGCCTGCGCGTGCTTGACCTACCTTTTTCTTTCTTCTGTCTGTATTTCTTTCTTTCCTTTCTCCGTCTTTTCGTTGTTTTTTGCTTTGTTTCAATCTTGCTTTATTTCTTTCTTCTTTTCGTCCCATCTTTCTTTCATTCTTAGTTCTGTAGAACAGTCTAACGTATTCATGTGGCTAAGATAGTTTGACATCTTCGTTTGCCATCAGTGCATTGTGCAGCATGCACGTATTACGAACGCGGACCTTGTCGCTGTTCGCCAGCTTCTTTTCTTTTTTTTTTGTCATTCCTTTGTTTTTCGCGTACGCGTCACAACGCCGACCCTTGTGAGTCGTAACTCCCTACACTTGAATAAACGAAGGTCTTGTGCACATCGAGGTGTATGCGCATGTAAGAAGAATGAGTTTATAACACGTATATTCGCAGTTCTTTCTTGCTAACACAAGATGTATGTTGTATTCTTTTCACCGCTTCATATATTGCGACCAGAACGGGGGAAGCGCCGTGGCCAAGCCAGCACACGTAAACCTAATATTTATGCAATCCGAGGTGACCTCTGCATCAAGGTTCGCCTGTCCTGCTTTTACGCACCGTGGCCCACGGCTGTTGACAACAGCGAGGCGTCAAGGTTTCGTCCCCGTGATCATCCCGCGTACGTCTAATCGTCTTTGCGGACAAGAGAGAAATTAAGCCCGTTGATGATCGTTGAAATGCAGCGTTGTCGCCGGTCGTCAAAGCTACGAGGGCCAATTTGCACGCGTGGTCGCGAAGCTCTCGAGACTAAACGAGACGGACGTATATACGTGAAACGAGCGAGGTGATGTACTCACATGTAGCGGTCTTAACAACGCATTCTTGTCTCGGCAGTCGGCCCAGAAGGCTCCCTCCCCTTCACGATTCTCGCCAGAGTGGTGGCCGGCACAACTCGTAGCTTCTTTGCCTGTCTACGTGACCCTGCAATCGCGACCGAACGTACGGAGGTGGACAGTGAACGCCGCATCACCGCAGGTAGCACCGCAATTATAAAATGCCGTCTGGCCGTCGAATTAGCGCGAGAGGGTCCTCACGCATTAAGGAGCCCCGGGGAACAATATGTTGTTGCACGATGTCACTACGGATGCCCCGCTGTGACCGAGACCTAGCCCAGCGGTCGGCAGCGCAGCTGACGAAGGGAGACGGTTCCTTTGTCTTGGTTAGCGAGATAAAAAGATGTATAAATGCTAGAGAGGTGGTGGACGCCTCCCGCGCTCAACTATGGCTATCTCGGCTCCCCACGGCTCGTCCTCGAGTGTGGTGGCCCCGCGGCGGTTCTCAGGGTATTAACCGCGTTTGCGAGGGTCGTCGCGTAGCATTCGCTCACTGTATGGACTCCCTGCTGAAATGCCTCGTTGGACTCGCAGTTCCAAAGACGCGCTGCGCCTTTCCCACCCTATACACACGAGTCGATTGTCTGCTGCCGCAGAAGTCTTCAGCGTTGGATTGCGTGTATGTGTCGAAAGAGGGAGATTGCACGAGAGGTCGCGATAAATTTGATTACTAAGTAGGGCCGCTAGCCGCGCTGTTGTATCGCACGCGGTCTCAGCGTGTTTTGTAAGCAGTCACCGGTATCCACGCATGTGTAAATGGGATGCTGTTACCCTGACCGAGGCCTTGTGTACCTGGTAGAGGAGAAGATGACGAATATTTCTTGGAGAACATTGAAGAATGGTTAGAGAATATATGCTTGGTGGGCATCGTTGTGCTTAAACGGTAAATTATTTCAATATTCCCTGGTTTTCCAACTTAAACTTCGGTCTTTACATCCATCCATCCATCCATCCAACCCTCTCTCCCTCCCTCCTTCCCTTCGTCCGTCCGTCCATCCGTCGCATGACATTGCATTGCACTGAATCGCATTACATTGCATTTCGTGATGACGCAGCCTACACAAGGACAGTTTCCGCGCCAGCCGCGTGGTGGGGAACTGGGAGCGCCCAGAAGATTAAGCAATTCACGGTGACTACGTGGCACTGCTGATGTCTACATCCACGTGAAGAATCACAATCAAGCGTCCCCTAGGTTGCAGGTATTTAGCTGCATGGACGCGGCGCACCCGTAACGTGGCGTGCCATGGAATGCTCAGTTAGAAGTAATTACGAACGAGTGACACTTAACCTCCGCTTGCGTGCATCCGAAATGCACGACAGTACGGTCATTGCTATACGAAAATTGCTCGGAAGGGCACCCTAAAAGCATCCAGAGTTTTTGTCTGTTTTTGTTTCGGGTCACGCATGTACGCGAATGCGGTGGTGCACGTCGACTTCGCCGAGCACTTCTTTCGCACTCGGTTTGTGCAGGAGCAGGATAAGGGTTGCCGGTGAACTTATGCGCAGTATATATTTACTCCTGATGCGGACATCTAGAGATGAGCAAATGTCCTGCCACTAATTTCAGCGATTAGCTTCCGCTTGTTCTCCGTGAATTTGTTCGCATGTACTATGAAACGAAAGTTTCGACACACACATGGCGCGTTCAGGACTCATACGTATTTCTAGATATGAACGAAAGGTGGAAGACGAGGACTGGTGTTAGTGCATGGCTTCTTCATTACATCAAGTCCGCCTCGCTTTCCACGGAGTTGTGTTAGAACAATGGATGACGAATTTCATACTCTAACGGGTGATGGACATTATGCTTCAGTTAGTGTCACAGCAGCATTCTAGCATCTGGACATTCACTGCCCACGTCATCGCGTGCCACTGAAGTTGTCAACAGGAAGGATGGCGTTGAATATACTGCGGTCATTAGCACCTGTCTTTAGTAGGAAACCCTCAGCAAACGTGCATCATGACTTTTTGTCAGGTTTGGCTACAAAAACCTTCAGTAACATCCACTTTAACAGTGGGCCTTCAACGGATCCCTGGTGAAGCGGGAAAAGGTTCAAATCAAGACAGGCAGGAACATACTAACTGTGGATGTTCAGGAACAGACGAGAGTACAAATGGAGTAGGAAGATCCCTGACATTACATTTTTAAACAAAACGCCGTCATCTTGTTGTTCTATCTCCATTTGCTTCTGCAAGCAGCTCGAGGTGAGCGTGAGCTTGCTACTTTCGCTGCGCAGACACGCTGATAGTAATACGACAACGGGTGTCAGAACGAAATAATCGAAATCTCTCTGAACGCTTCCATAAAGCATAGGCACTGGCCTGTGCCTTTTCGTAGTTCGTTGAAGAAGGCGACGAAAACCCATGCAGTGTTCCGTGAAATCCGTGTGCGGCTAAGTGACACTCACAGGCGTAGTTCACAGGCACAAAGCAACTTTTTTTTTTTTAAACTCTCACGCCACACTGCAAACATACTCCTAGCTTGCGTCGTGAAACGATTTGTTGTGAGTAAAGCGAGGGACAAAACGCTTTAAATGTTTCGTCGGCGTTTGAAATGCGCACGTTCGGGCCAGTAGTATCAGTACTCGAACTCAGCAGGGTTGGCTGGGGCCACTCCTAATCTTTCCTTCCTGCACATTTCCCGCAGTTGATTCTGGAAACTGAAAAGTGAGAGAGAGAGAGAGAGAGAGAGAGAGAGAGAGAGAGAGAGAGAGAGAGAGAGAGAGAGAGAGAGAGAGAGAGATGAAAGGTGGGAGTTAACTAGATATTAGCCTCCGGTTTTCTACCCTGCACTAAGGAATTGAGATATGGGTTGGAAAGGTGACAGGGATATAGGGGTAAAAAATACCAAACACGCACAAAGCCAAAGCACAGACGCGCACACGCACCCACAAAGGACGTGTGGGTACACGTGCGCTCATCACAGGCGTTTTAACATGCATCATCGCAAACTAACGTGCTTTCACAACCTCCAATATCGGCGCACAGTATTTGCTAGCCTACGGACACACACGCACACGCACACGCTACAGAGCCTGGAGTTTTCTGCACCTCATACGGATTTCGCACTGTCTTCGGGGTCGCCCTACTTAGTTTTCGGCGTACAGACGAGAGACGGACGAATTGGCTAGCCACGTTTATAGCTGCTCGTTTTAAAGCTTTGAAACCACTCACGAACCACAGTATGCTGACAGATTAAGCGTGCGCACAAGAGCAGTGATATGAGAGATGATGATCAGAAAGAACAGGGACAGGGGCCTCCTTGAAGCATGAAGTAGCCGGTTGTAACTTTTTGCGACAGCGTAAAGATGTATTGTATATACATACCAAACAGTCCTACAACAACATCCGTGTAACACCAAGCTTGTGACTTAATTTGCCTTCAGACGTTGTATTTACACGTAAAAAGCAAGCATCCCGTTGTTCTCTCCTTGACAGCGCGCAAGCCACCAATACCTTCCGCGACGTCACAGCTGCTAACAGCGGGGACGCGCAGCCGCTGCAAGATGGACCTGTTACTCATCACCGGAAAAAACATGTCAAAGAGGTTTATTAGCACCTTGTAAGTCGTGCCTGACGAGGTAAAGGCACCTGCCGCTAAAAAAACGACCCAACTACTTTAGCAGTTCAAGGCAATTTAACACGATAAGCACGAACCTACCATCTTAAATATTGACCTGTGCCTCGCTTGGGGATTGGAATGGTTGACGAGCAAATTCCCGTTAACTGCAACTACCCGGGAGGCGTGTTTTGGTGAATCTTTCCTTCTTATGTCCTGTTACGCTTCTATATTTCTCTATGTGCGCTTTTTGTTGTACGTATTCGTGATAAAAAAAAAAAACCTTCCTAACACCGACCTTATCATCATATTCACTGGTTCACAAGACGCGCGTCGAGCCATCATACGCGGCACCAACTCACAACACGCACATCGCATTCTGCACGCCGCACACCAAACAGCTCACGGGTTCCAACTTGTCTGGAGGCATGTCTCTCCACCGGTCATGACTGCGCATATGCAGCCGCCCGAAATCTCACTCGCCGGGAACCGGAGGAAGAGCTGCACAATCCAGACGAGAGGATACAGACGCAGAACTAGGATACCGATACACTCTATAGACTATACTACAGAGGTGAGCGCCTTCGGTGCCTTCCGACACACTGCGCGCTGATCCGAAAGGGCGCGACTGCAGTGAGACCTTTTCACAGGAATCATGGAGCACCGCCATCTTGTGCTGTGCGCGGCAGTAAAAAGGCTTGTGTTTTCTGTTTCGTTCCGTTTGTCTTCGTGTGTGTGCGCTGTTTGATAATGAAGACCTTCAAACCCACCAAAATATCTACTACAAACCCTCGGCAGCGCTTTTTTGGAGGTTCACACATATCTCGCACAGCCCAGCAGGGGTAATGGCGGCGCCCTGGGTGCCTTCTGTGAAGAGGTGTATACTTCAAGCCAATACCTTCCCTAACCTCTACGCCCTTCACATTCTCCACCTGAGTTCCTACCGTGACAGGTGTCCTGGCTGCGAAGCGGTTCCGACCACTTCATGCATCACACATATAGCACTACTGAAAGGGAAAATTTGCATTCACCCGTCTGTAGCATAGGACTACAAGGAAATCCATACGGAGCGCCCAGGACAAATTTATCGGCATATATATATATATATATATATATATATATATATATATATATATATATATATATATATATATATATATAGAGAGAGAGAGAGAGAGAGAGAGAGAGAGAGAGAGAGAGAGAGAGAAGCTCTCATTTCTGAGAAATCCGCATCGACTTTCTCGTAGTTTAGTGCTACAAACGGGCGGTAGCTAATTTTCCCCTTTGATAAACGTTACTCCACCTTGCGGGTTTCCAGTTTCCGCCGAGCTGATCTGCCATATACGCATTACTGTGAAAAAAAAAAAGACATGAACAGAAGAAACACCGGCCAGGAAGCAAATTTTATGTTTGATCAGCCGTATTGATTATATTCGCATATAGAGTGATTTTGTTATATAATGTCGCCAATGCGCGCAATCACCCCAAGTTCGTTCGCACGAGGCAGTTCGGGCAGCCGTGGATAAACGGCTCACTTTACAGCTTTCCCCTCGCCTGTAAACCCGTGCTTCAAGTTTGGCGAACCAAGCTAATAGAGCCATTTACTCCCTGTTTCTGCCGAAACGTAAACGGAGGGCCACGAGCGTACGGAACTACGTTGCTCGGCAACAAAATAAGTTTTCGCTAAGCAGAGTGGTATCAACACCGCGGCTTCCGTTTCACCTGAGCAGTTTCATTTTTCCTGTTTGCCTTCTTCTCGATAAAGCGATAGTGAAACGCAAAAGAAGACGAAGAACCAGAGTTACGACGACTCGATTCCACACCCGCAGTCAGCGAAATCGTAAACACAACACGGGGTAAACGACCACCGGACACGGACCACGGAGGCCTTCGATGCGCTCCGGTCCTTAAGGGCCTTCACAAGCGAGACTCGACGACTGAGAATTACGCAACTATTCAGGAATGGGCGTGGCCATGCACGGAGCACTCTCACAAAGCGCGGCCGCGCATGTTACGTAGTGGTGACGCCCGCTTCACCCAAGGCGTTTATCTCATTTTCCAACTCACGCGGAAGGGATGGATACCGCCTTTCTCCCGTCCTCACCTATATACCTTCCTGAGACACATGACACTTATAACACGGCACAACGATCGCCGCTTAGACAAAAACTGCAGCGACGCCGTTAATACGCGCACTTTCACGTGAGGCGTATTCATCGCCGCGGGTTACGAATACTCTGTACACATCCACTTCTCCACGAACGTTGCATCCTGTACTGCGAGGGGCGAGTTTTATTAAATGGCCAGATAGCGTGAGTACACAATTTTGACCGCTTTCCCGCCCTGCCATGGTTGGCCGATGCGTGCACTGCATGCAGGCTCCTTAAAACACCAACATTATATATACTGCGCTAGAAATGTATTGGCGAAAGGGAGGAGGGGAGTAATGGATAGCAACAGCCATAATACGAAATATGCCGTCGGCCATTATCGTGCCAAACACTGTATTCTCGTAAAGACGCCGCTAAGGTGGCGGCACTGCAGCTCGTGCATACGCTTAAAGTGTGTTAAGTGCACACACTCCCTTTCGTGACGACGGCTTGGTCCTGGCTTGAGCTATATAGATCTACAAGTATGTAGATAAAGCTTGCGAAACGTCGCGGTGTCTCATCGAGGGCGAGGCGGTGTACGACGCAGGCCACGTTGTTGAATGCGCGGTCGAGGCCGTCAACGGAGGTCGCATCACCGTCGCTGCTCTCGTCCTCCAAACAAGTGGACTCACCAACCCACCGCACAACGTCTCTGTCGTGATCGACAGCAGTGCGGCCAATGCTCGCTGCTCGTGCAAAGCAGAGTGAGGCAATGTCAACGTGTAACATAACAGAATTTATGTTCACTGCTGGTCTGCAGTTGGTGTCGAGCTCATATCGCCTTTTGCATTGTGTTAATGTTTCTAAATTAAGAGGCAAGTTCACTATTGAAACTAGTTTGAATGTTTAATGTTGGCACCATGAAATATTTAATAGCGGCACCATTTCTATTATTTCTATAAATGAAAAGAGACTTCGTAGGTGACTTCGTGGCTTCGTAGGTAAAATACGTATGTACACCATCCAGACGCAGCCGTAGTCTCATACATCCTGCGCCGCTCAGCTGAGCTCACGAGGCGCGCTTACCCGCGAGGCGATTCGGAGGCCGCGTCGTCGGCTCCTTGTCTAGGGGCCTTCGCGGCAGGTTGTGGGACGGCACCGCACCTGGTGTAAGTCGCCTATGCTTATAGCCTGCGTGCAATAAACGGCTTAAGTATTGGCGAGGCGCTTAAACACGGTCACAAACTTACCGAAGAGTGGCGCGTACGGTGGGTAGCAGAAGTCACTGTCCGCGAAGTGTTTGCTGCACACGGTCGATGAAGGCGTGGGGCGCTTTCCCATTCTGAGCTTGACCATCCACTTCTTCTTCAGCTTTGGGTCCTTAGGATAGTTGTGAAAGCTAACGCCTCTTTCACGAGCGGACGAAGTACACGGAGGCACAGAGCAGTACTTCACCATTGCGCAGCACTCGCCGCGGAGACAAGCGGCCGCAGTTCTAAAAAACAAAGAGCCGTAGTTCTAAATGAACGTTAAAAGCTACATACCGTATTGCTTTGCTTTTGTACGCAAGCGCCTGTGCTCGCACTGGCAGAGCGGTTGTAGAGGAGCTACTGCAAAAAAAAAAAAAAAAGAAAAGCTCCAGCGTTTTACAGCGGTGGGAGCGGCTTATGTAAACTCACTGACGGTCTGAGGCTTCTGGAACGGAATCTCAAGTGCAGCGCGTGCGGTTTGCTGCCGTCAGCGCGAACCGATCGCTTCTCGCACCATTGCGTGCTCCACGAGTAACGTGCGGTAGCTTGTAGGCATCGCTGTTGCGTAAATGCTTGACGTTCTCGGCACATTCCTGAGCAACTCTTGCGTAACTACTGAGCGTATTAGGCGCGCGGGGTAGCATGCAGAATAGCAGAGATTTCCTTGCTCTCTACTGATGGCTGCGTGTTTTGGTCTACGATACGCGCGGCTTGGGACTGTCTTATCTTAACTTGTAAGCGTGCGTGCGTGCGTATGTATGTATGTATGTATGTATGTATGTATGTATGTATGTATGTATGTATGTATGTATGTATGTATGTATGTATGTATGTATGTATGTATATGTATGTATGTATGTATGTATGTATGTATGTATCGTCTCTAAGTGAGAGTGGAATAGTGCTGAATTTTTTAAGTATTCATTTTCTATTGGCTATTTGAAGATTTTAGCATGTTGACCATAGGAACAATAACTGCTACGTCAATAGCTGAGCTCCTCAGAAAAAAAAACTGGGCATAACGATATAGCGGAGAATTATTGGTGCTTCATGCGATAGGTATAACAGCGGAAGATGACTGTGTGCGCGTGACGAACCCTCATTCTCTATTTTCTATTCTGTGCACCTGTTTCACACCAGAAATTCTTATGGCATTGATTTAACTGAACTTCGGCTAAATTTTTCCTGCGAGTTGTGACCAGCTGTGTTTCGTCTCGGCTTTAGGAAGCCGAAAATTCCGTGCAGCGAAGAGAACCGGTTACGGAAGGCCACGCGGTTTATACCGCCCCACCCTTGAATAAGAACACTTTCCAGTTATCCCGAAATATTTAAGCGCCTTGAGGTTATTTTCCTTCGGCTTCAATATTCTCCTGTGATGCACTTATCCTCCTCCTCCTTCATCATCATAATCTTCTTCGTCTTCTTCTTTCTGTTCTTCTTCTTCTTCGTTAACTCAAAGGCAAATAACGACATCATCCTGTACCCGGCATAGGAGATCCAAAGGAACGTCTGAAGAAAAGCCAGATTGTATCAGTTTTATGGACCGTTTTTTTTCTTTTGTTCCTGTTCGCCCCTCCCCGGTAACTTGTTGGCGATTGGACGTTCCGGTGTAAAAGAACGAGCGGAAGGGCTACGCACAGATTAGACGGGGGTGACGGTATACGTTTTGCCCGTGCAAATAATCCCACGCGAACGGCCAGGAGCACATGGCTGAGCTGATCATCACGCATTTGCATTCGCAGTGTGGCTGGTAGAATCCCACCGTGCACGCAGCCGCTTACCGCTTACGGCTTGGCCGCGCGAGCTGACTTGGGTCACGCAAATCTCTGTACCAATCTAAACCACGGAACGTGTCAGCCGCGCAGACTGCGGCCGGTCGCGGTGAACCGTGAGAATGCTGAAATCGTGCAGAAAACGGCATCCGGAAAGGTCAACGGACTTCGAGTCGCCCTCTGCGTATTGTGTGTAGTTCTCGTTTTATTACTTTGACTCGCTTGTAGTGTTCGGGTAGCGTTGTTTACCCAAGACGACCTTGACGAACGATGGTAATAACTGCTTCCTAGATTTAGTTGTTGTCGTTAGATCGTTAGAAACGATGGCGAACAGGGAATGCCGCTGGAGCCGACGTTTCGACAAGTGGACATCGATTCAAGCCTCCATCTTCTCCTGAGGTTCTGTTCTAGTTTAGTTGTCGTCAAGGCAATTCTGTCTAGCTCGTTCCTGGAGACAGCCTTCCTTCTGCGGTGCAAGAGCAACTGGACCAGAGGATTCCACCCTATGTATATAGGTGTACATGTATGGCACAGAAGCTAGCGGCAAGCACATGGGCTGCTGCTCTTGGCGGTTAGGTGTTGGTGTTGTCTCAACGACTAGAACAGATTATACTGAGTATTTCTCCAACCTTGCAGAGCACAAAGGGCGAATCAGGGGGCCTATAGCGTAAAACGGAATGCGGAATACTATTCCGTCTTGGTCCTCCCTGATTGGTCCTTTCTGCTTGTCAAGGCAGGACTGACCAATAAAAGAGTTGAGATTGGTCAGGGATTCGTCAGTTCTGCCTTTCAAGGCAGCATTCACCAATCAGGAAGGGTCATCGCGGAATAGTATTCTGAATTGCATGGTGCGGTAGGGGCCCCCAGAAGGTTTAATCAAACATTCGCGCGAACGCGACAGAGAAGAAAGGAAGAGAAATTGCATGCGACAACCCCCGTCATGAACAGTCCTGTAGCGGCCGGTTAAATATACTACACTGTAAAACGAAAAATTAGCATCCATTCCTTTCACAAAGATATACCAGGAAATCCACGTGGATCTCACTGTAAAGAGAGCTTCGTAGTTGACGAAAACTTCGTCCTGGTGCGTAGTTCGAACTCGGGACCACCGCTTCGTTCAGGGTGGTCGCTCTACCAGTTGGGCTAAAGAGGAGGCTGGCGATTGACAGCGCGAGCGCGAATGGATCGACAACTCGAAGTGGGCATGAAGCACGTCCGCATATATATGTACCCTCCCTGTACAACCTCTCTGTCTTTCATCCTATATTATGTTGAAATATCTCGCTAGTGCTCAAATCCTCAGAAGTTTCTGAAGCCCGAAGGAAGCAAAAAAAAAAAGAAAAAAGAACAACAACAAAAAGAGAAAAACACAAAACCACGAGCTAGCCCCACTTTCTTTTTCGTTTTCATTTTATTAAAGCGCCTGGACCTCTCTTTCTTACACATCTTCCCTGCTCTCGTTTCCATTGAAACAGTTCTGAAGATGAACGTAACCCAGTTTCTTCGACATGATTCCGCTGATTATCGATTCGCTTTAAATATCCGTCCACAAATCAAAAGCACAGTATTCGGCTCCCCTTGCTTTCAAGAACGCCAAACGCAGTGCGATTTATTCACAGTCGAATGCTAGCTGCTTCCTCTTGTAGCAATGATGCACACAAATCATTCGTCTGCGCCCTCGTTAACCGTCTTTCTTCTTTCACTTCTCTCTCTAATTAAATGCAGTGCGTTTTGAACCGGGTGAGCAAAAGGAGACCATTGCTGGTGGAGGAGCTCGGTTAATCGTTAATGCCCGTCGCCTTCTCTTTCTCAGGCGTCTTAGCATCTCTTCGTGTGTGTGAATTCGCGACGACAACGGCTGACATCCTAAATGCCGTTATCTGGGAAGGAGCAACGGCTTTCCCAGGACATCTTCGTTCTTCACCGATAATTATTCGTATACAGATAACAAACTGGCCAATTAATGGCCACCCGGTAAACGGTGCCCGTGATACTTTGTGCTGTCCTCTTGCAAGCTCGCTGTATATGCAGCGCTACTCTGTCACGTATACAAGGGCTAAATCAGTTAATCAGCTTTAGTTAGCGTAACTGCCCGATAGGCGAACATGTAACCGCGCACTTAAGTGCCGTATCATCTTTCAACACCCTCAGATCAGGCGGTCTGTACGTTGTCCCTCTATCGCTCTGCACATAGCCTGTAGCCCAAAGTACGCGATGTTGTCTGCGTGGATCCCATATATGCAACAAAAAATGAAAAAAAGAAAAGAACAGTAAACAGGAACAACTCCCCCAGCTTTGCTCCTGCTTCGATACTGAAATCCCGCCGCTAATGAGGCGAAGAATCGCCAGACCGAGTGACTAGCGATCATATTTAGGCTCGTAATTAAGAAAGAAGGAAGAAAAATCGCCTCGCTAAGGACTACGGGCGTCGTCCCCGGGCAAGTCCATCAGCATCTGCGGAGCTTAATTAAAATAGCCGATCCGAGGTCCCACGGTTACGGAACGAGTGAGTTGCGTAACCGAGAAATCACGATGGCGCGCAGGAAAAAAAAAAAGATGATTCCCGCACTGGGAGCTACTCTTCAAGGAACATTCCTCACCCCACCCGCAGCTTTCTCGTTTCGGTTTATTTACACACTCGAGACGCTTCGTGTATATAAATGAACTCGGGCGACGTGAACGTACTGGAATGAAATATGCGAATGCGCCACTACGCTGGGCAGGCGGGAGCATCGTTATTATTTATAATCCAGATGAGACAGCATGAGAAGTATAAGACGGGGATGGGGGGGTGTTATCATCATAGCGTCTTCAACAGGTATAAATCACGCACGTGCCATGCGTAGCGGCACCGAGTGACTTTTTGGAGGCGTGCCGTACATTGCCGCAGCTCGGTGCACGTGTTGTATCATCTTCTTCGATGCCTCCGCGGTGGGGGGCTTTCGAAGGCAGGTGGAAAACTCGAGGAACCCATTTAGGGCCATAAACTACAAACGAACGAGGTGATCGAGAGAACGAGACCAACTCTTATCCCTTTCTTTCTTTCTTTCTTTCTTTCTTTCTTTCTTTCTTTCTTTCTTTCTTTCTTCTTCTTTCTTTCTTTCTGTATGTGCGTGTGTCACTTATGTGTATACCTTGTTCACGATCGCCTTCGGCGTCTCTAAAAAAAATTAATTTTGTCTCCGCACCCGCAGTGCACAGAGAAATGATGCGACGCCTAGAAGATGATGCAACACATAGATGTGTCTAATAACTTCACCCCACCTTTCACGCCCCACCTTCCCCTCGTTTCGTTCCTTTTGTCCTTTATAAATTTTTGTGCAGTCTTAAAGAATATTCTGCGCCTTCGTAGTGCGTTTCGCAACAGTTGCAATATCTTAGGGGTACTCATCCACGTCATTTTTTTCTTCGTTTTCTGAGACGCATAAGAAAGACCCCTGAGAAGAACGGTGCCTGCAACCGTTTATTATGGACTCTATCGAGTTGCAACCACCCCTCCGTCGCAGCCCCCTCCCCCAACAGACACCCCTCCGAGTTTCGTTACGCCCACGTTTTCATACGCTTTTTCCTAGCCGCATCTATAGGCATACGTCTACGTCGTTGTTCATGCGGCACCTGCGGAAACCTTAAAGCTCGTTTCCATCGGAAAAAAAGAAAGAAATAAAAAGAAGTAAGGAAAATGAATGCGCACGCGAGAGAAACGAGTGAGCACTGATTGAGATGTAAGGAAACAGTGTTTAGCTTTACGTCTTCTTGTTTTAGTTTTTCTTTTCTTTTTCTTCGCTGCATACGACCGCACCGTACCACGCAGTGGTGCCTCCGCTGCCCTGAACGGCAGCGACTCTTACAGCTACTTATACCACGTGTTTGGCGACCCTCGAGAGTCTGCTTTGCGCACGAGTTGTGATGTCTCCCCGGGGCGCATGTTTATTACCTGCCTCGAGGACGCGTCTTTCGGTGTGATTTATGCGCCCGCTATTCGGTCGATTTCGTAATTCGCACCCGGCCGAAAAGGAACATTGTACGGTCTCTGCTAATGTTGTTCTAAAGTAGCCCGACGTAATGGCATTTCTTGCTTCTCAATGGCCCTAAGACAAAGTACTACCGCTCACAAACAACGCACCAGTCTCATCCGTAGGATCGGTGTAAGTAGTGTTCTATATGGCGCCAGGAACAGCGTTCATTATAGATATGTAAGAACATGGCGTATGCTGGAAACTTGGCTTGCCGCCCCTACACTTCGGTTGGCCAATGCAAGGTGACCGATACCCCCCGCTAGCAGCGTATAGTTGAGCAGAGCGATTTAGAGGAATAGACAGTCACGAGACGCACCTCGCGCCATGCTTTGAACCAGCGCCTCCTCTATAACAATAGAGGAGGCGCTGTTCGAACGATATCTCTGCCGCACTAGGCGCGGCACCTTTCCAACGCGGGCTGACTATACTGAAGTGGGCTCACTACACTCTTAGCACGGTAACTTTAGTTCATTTCATAGGTACACAAAAATGTGAAAATATGCTCCTTTACGAAAGGTTGATACACAAAAATGTGAAGATATGCTCCTTTACTAAAGGTCGATGAACATATTGCAAAATACGATTTAGAACAGGAAATGTCGCAGAAGCCAACGTTTCGACAAGTGGACTGTCTTCGTCAGTGGACTGTCTTCGTCACTTGTCGAAACGTTCGCTCCTGCGACGTTCCCTGTTATAAATCGTATTTTGCGATCTGTTGATCGATTCAAGCATCCATCTTCCCCTCAGCTTCTCTTCTAGTTTGGATTTTTACTGAAGGTTGATACACAAAAATGTGAAAATATGCTCCTTTAATTTTTAGTAAAGGAGCATATTTTCACATTTTTTGTGTACCTATAAAATAAACTAAACGTTACCGTGCTAAGAGTGCATACAGTCACCGCCGGTTGGAGCCCGTCATTCCCGTCACTTCGCACATGAGCGCGATCATTGGTGAAAAATGACACAGCCTTTGTTTTTAGCCGCCGCCTACCTCCAAGACGTGCCGTGTGCCTCTGATACGTGTAAACGTGCCAATATCCGTGCAGTCACTGCGTTATTTGCGTGTTCGAGTGGTCGCTCGTTAACGCGCCACGAAGTTGCTCGTTGCAACGGTGGCTGCGCTGGTGTTTACGCGTTTGTACGCATGAAAACAAAGGCAGCAGGCGCGTCCTGCAGGGTGAATGGGCATGCGGTTTCAAACAAGGTATGTGTTGTTTTGTTATTTATCCGTGTAAGTAGAAACGCTACTGGTGGTCGTTCCCTGCTGTACTATGAGCAGTAAGTCTCAGCGTACGCGCAGGCATCGTTGCTGCAACCAACGTAGCTGCAAGCCTATTACGGCACGCGAACAACTACGAACACCGCTGCGAACGTTGGGCAATACGCCCACACTACTGTGCCCCCTCCGCACCCTCCCCCCCCCCCCCCTTTGTTTTTTACATTGCGCACGCTGCATTGAAAACAAGAAAAACGAGGGGCCACCGTGTGCCCACGCAGCATATGCGGGACTACAATAAACAACAGCTCTCTGTCGTGAGTTCTGTCGTAACGACAGACTTCACAGACTCGCGCACTACAGGGAGTCGACGGCGCCGCTCCAGCTACGGATGTTGTCATTAGAATTGTTGCTGTCGGCGCGCGCTGCCCACGGTCTCACGCAGTGCGTGCCGCGGCTGTGCTTGATGTACTCGGCGACTACTCGCATATGCACTGTACACATGGACTGGCCGACGTGAACCACGCGTGTTCTTGCAGGGAGGACTCGGCGGCAGTTGCGAACTGCTCCTCGAATATTTGACGCGGGGGTGTTCTCTTCAGCCTCTCGATGGTCATGACGGGACAGTCCGGCGTGTGTCAGACCAACGCAACGGGCAGTTCGTGCTACGAGAGGTGATTGTTGGATTCCTTCCTCCTAACCCTTCTACACCTACCCCCCCCCCCCCCCCCCTTACTTTCTCTATAACTCAAACAGCTGCTTCGAAGGGCTGGCTGGTCTTGACCATTTCTGCCCCCGCAGTAGTAATTCTCAAAGTGGTGATTCTGAAAGACGTCTCGCACTTCGCCTACTCATTTGCACATGTGTTGTTTCGGTGTATACAAAAGTCATTGTTGGGTCGGGGCCGTACAAGAAATGTGCGACTGTAAACGCGTTGGAAAGACGCCCCCTGTAATCCCCCGCGTTAGCTGACCCCTAGCTCGTCGTTGAGAGCCAACGTGTGAACAAGGGAATACGCTTGACCTGCAACTTCGATTCGTGCTTCTTTTTTTTTTTTCTTTTTTCTGCCACTTTCACGGAGTGGCGCACGGCACGGTGCAGTAATTGCTGGGCGCGAGCAGATTGACGTCGGCGCTGTTCTGCATGTGTACACACATGCCCTACTCGTGCACGTATTCTGCGAGCGCTCACAGTGCAAGGCTGTCGTCTCTGTGGGCACTCTGCAGCATCAGGCAAGCGGTCACGTAGCGTAGACGCGCATCGCTCGCGCCTCTTGCAAACGCGGTCGAGGCCCGAAAATTGCGGCGCTGATGAAAACGAATGATGGCAGGTTAGGCATGAGTGTGCGCTTCGGCTGTATATCTGCGTACCCCTAAGCCTTTCTCCTTGTTCACTTGTGTTTATACAACCGTGATACGAGGCTAAAACCTTCAGACCGACAACGCCGACTCGGCAGTATGCGAGATGAGCATGCGAGATACAAGTGTTCGTGCATCACCTTGCTTCGCGCATTCTCGGAGCCATTTGTATCGGACAGTCGCACGTGCAGGGTCTTATTCGCCTAGCACGCGGACGGGATGCTTATACAAGAGTGAGTTGCAGCTATTACGGAGCCGCGGAGGTTGTATTAGCGCGAATGTTCTTGTGGCGATCTCGTCCGCATAACTAATTTAGATGATGGCAATTGGCGCTAGCCCCAGACACGTGGCAGTGCGCGAGCGTGTGTTCGTGTATGTGATTGAGTCTTGAAGTCCCTGGCAGGGTGTATAGTTTCTACGCGCGTGAGCTGCGTACGTTGTTTTGGCGATGAACCCGTAACGTTGAGAGTGCGTGACAACCCTCGAGGCGTCCCCCCGTCGGAAACGCTGAACATTTCTAGCCTTCTTTCGTCGCAGGTTGCGTGGTAAGAAGCCCTGACAAAAAAAAATAATAATAAGGAAAAGAAAATACAGGGACGTGACTTTTTGTGCCGGTTAGTTTAACGCAGCTCGCAGACAATAGAACACAAACGAGCAAAGAGAAAGTTGATGTTGGTGTGATGAAATTTCAGTTATCACTTCGAAAAACTCGACGGGCTCTGCGGGGTTGCATCGTGAAGCTCATCACGAGATGGCGTGAGTGTTGAACTTGATGACCTGTACTCGAGAAGTCGGCATGTCCACTTGAGTGCGCGAGTGATTCGGTCACGTAACAAGTGTCTCCTCTGCAACAGTTCTTTATTTTGTTCATTTTTTTTTACGTCGTATAAGCCGCAGCTATAATTCGATGACACTGGTGACAGATTTGCAGAAATAATTTTATTGAGGTGTTATCATGGTTCAATTTCTTCTTGATTCCCTTTCCAGCCAAGCAGAATATCCACATTACCTCGATCTTAATTGCGCGTTTCGCGGAATCTAATTATGGTAAAAGTTTACGTGCAGCCTATGCATATGACGTGTTGTATGACGTCAATAGTAGGCTGGCGGGCTTTCATGGATCGAACGTGTAACAGGTGGGCTTAAACGTTTCCTTGCTCTAAAGGCGTTCAAGGTACAGATTGTGGAATGTCCTGATGCCCGGTACATCACAAATGGTAAAGGAGGCCGGAGACCGGTGTGCACCACTCACGAACTGAAGGCTTCATGGGTTAAACCCATTGTTCTTTTTAGGCGCGGATCACCTTAGTGGCTGGGCTTGTCGGCGTGTCCTGGTGTGTGCATTTGTGGGCCGATCATGGAGGCAGTGCACCCAGGAAGTGTGTGTTTAGAGTTGTCGTGTCATAAGCGATTCTAACGAGTTTCTGCTAATGAGCTGGTGCTATCGGCATCCAATGGATAAAAGCGGTACGAAATGAACTAACATAATTTAAACTAATTTAAAATAATGTAATAGTAAGGATTTAACTGCATTAATAAGAGAAATTTGTTAACTTCGGTTGCGAAAATTGCGTGGGCCCATCCTGGGGCCAGTACAGTCACACAGCATGTGTGCATGTATCGGCCGATCCTAGAGGCAGTGAACCCAGACAGTGTATATGTAGGGTTGTCGTGTCAGAAGCGATTCTAACGAGTTCCTCTTAGTGCCGCACGGGCTGTTGGCGTCTAGCGTCTTAGTCGTGGCCACGGTAAAGCAAGCCCATTAGCAGCTAATGGCGTTTCCTGTGGGAAGCACCGGCGCATGGTTCGCATCTTCCCAGGTTTCACGTTAGTGGAGGTGTCATGATTTTTTTTTCTTCCTTACTGTCTAGTGGACGTTTGAATGAACGCGTGGTTTGTTTCCTTTAATGTCAATTGAAGAAGTTGGCCTTGAAATAAAAAAAAATACAGCTACGGTTTTTCATTACCGCGATGTGGTTAGAACTTTGATCTCTCTTCGACAGATACGTTGCGGGGGAGAACGCTAGAAGGGTACGCATTTGGGCTGGCTGGTTCGTGATACCAGAAGACGAAACAGCGCTAAACAAGAGGACGAAGGAAGAGCACAGCCCCAGCGCCCATGTCTGTGCTCTTCCTTCGTCATGTTGTTTAGAGCTGTTTCGTCTACTGGAGAACGCTTGTCATTAATTTTCATAAAATGCATGCACACCTCTCGCTGATAGCTTTAATGTTGGTCAAGGATTTGCACACGCGAGTGCGCCCCTTCTTTCGTAAGAGTTTCCACGGGCGGAGCTCACGAATCGGAAAGCACGCTCATTCCATTTAGCACGGGCCACACCTTCTGCTAAGCTTATTTATACACAAAGTCCCAGTGTATAGCGACGCTTAAGTCGTACATTTCGCCTGCGTAGGTGTGCTGTACTCGAACGTTTAGGTAGTCCTTGGTATACGTCTGACGTGCGAATCTGAAAAATGGCGTCATTGTCAAAGTTGCCTTTGATAAAACGCTCTCTGACGAGGCGGCGGATACGGCGGTGCACGCCGACTATACGGACGTGCCAGCAAACACGGGCATTCGTGCGCGTTGCCCGGATATTCAACGCTTAAAGGCTTTCGTTTTTGCTTCGTCTTTATGCGACGTCAGTTTACAATGACCTGCATACCAGTGCGTTGGGAAAACAACGAACGAATTGTTACAACCGCACTTGTATGAAGGAACGTTCAGTATATGGCTTCATGAAAAACAGCTATTTCGCGTAAGCAGTCTGTCGCGTTATTTTCTATTTTTCGTTTTTGTTTTTGCTTTTCTTTCTTTTCTTGTGTTTATAGCTACAGGAAACCGCCATATTTAATCGTGCTATAAAGCACGGGATAGGCAGCGCGCTCATATTGACACTGTGGCTGAGTAACGCACTTTCGAGCAACTTTATATAGTGGAGCGGCCGTTGGAGCTTTGTGCTTCATTCAGTATTTCTTATGTCGAACTATTTTTTTTTTATGTTGAATGGCCGCGGCTGCTGTGGTTCCCGAATTCTGCGGCCGCTACTTGTGACTTTCAGATTCGGGTGAAATCCTAACAATAATAAAAAAAAGCACAGGTCAAGTTGTGGCACCTATCATATTCGACGCTGGGTACAACATACCGTCTCTTATAAGGGGACATGTGATGTTAAACGCCCTAACCCAGCCGAGGTAGTCCACTGGCTATGGAACTCGACTGCTGACCATATAAGGTCGCGGGATCGTAGTCGAATCCCGCGGCCGCGGCGGCCGCATTTCGATGGAGGCGAAAGGCGTGAGGCCTGTGTGCTGTGCGATGACTGTGTGCACGTCAAAGAAGGTTGTTGAAATTTCCGGAGCTTTCCCTACACTCTTAGCACGGTAACCTTTAGCTTACTTTATAGGTACACAAAAATGTGAAAATATGCTCGTTTACTAAAGGTCAGAGTTCTTGAACCTTTACTAAAGGAGCATATTGTCACATATCTGTGTACCTATAAAATAAACTAAAGGTTACTGCTCTAAGGGCGTCTCTCATTATCATATGGCGGTTTTCGAACGTGAAACCTCAGAAATTATTATTACAGTAAACACCCTCGCTTATGAGCGAGAGATGAGTGCAAACAAGATCACATTTTATAATATGAACAGATAGTAGGTTGTTTAGTTCCTCTCAGAATCACATGGCCTGCGAGGGAGTTCGTTCCGCAAGTGTTGGTGTAAAATGTCTGATTTGGTTTGGCTCTTATCAAACTATAATTGCAGGTTAAAGAAACCACGGAGATAAATGGCAGCAAACTGGCACGGTATACATAAAACACAAGCGAGAAGGTCTTCTCTGTGCATTGCTTCACATAAGCTTATAACCTATTAGTCCCTCGATGTTCTTCATACATAAGTTAATCTGGCTCACGGTTCTGACCTCCAGACGTGTAATGTTACATCCCGTCGTCATACAGCGCCGTCACGGCGTGCAACACTACGCATAATATCAATCGCGATATGCGTGACTCGCATTAGAGCCGTGAAAAAAAAAACAAAAATAAACACGTCTCAGCCATAAATACGAAAGGAACAAGGTTTCGCTCACAACGTCTGGGGTCACTGCGAACCCGATAGGAGCTTCCACAGTCGTTCCCTGCTGCTCGCCCGTTTCCGATACGCGCCTTTTTCTCGTTTCGCGACCGCCGCCGCCGCTGCCACACCGAATGTATACACAATCTATACGCGATGCCGTGCCGACTGGCCGCGGTTCCCGTATCATGATGGGGCCACACAGACACTCGCATAGCTTCTGCCATTATTCGGGTCCATTGCTTTTTCGCTCGCCCCCTCGCAGAGCAAGCCTCGCTCAAGCCTCCATTGTGTTCACGGCAATCGTTGAATGTCGGGACGATTACGCGGGCGGTGCTGAGCGCGCTGCCTTCGCGGACGCTCGGCGCGCCTTTAGTATATATGCATCGGTCTCGCGAGGTCCAGGCCGGCCGCGGGGGCCCAG
Organism: Hyalomma asiaticum; assembly: GCA_013339685.2. Classification (NCBI taxonomy): domain Eukaryota; kingdom Metazoa; phylum Arthropoda; class Arachnida; order Ixodida; family Ixodidae; genus Hyalomma; species Hyalomma asiaticum. The sequence continues at coordinate 116,127,876 of CM023483.1, read as the reverse complement.
ATTGATTGCTCGTGAAATTGCGATTGCGAATGGGGCTTTTCCGCCGAGCCGCACACCTTGGCCTGGACAGCAGCTGGTTGCGGCCTGCCGTATATGATGAAGCTTTAGCGGTCAGCGTCGGACAATGCGGCAATGTATGCAGGGCTGATCGCCGCCCGGTCTTTCTGTTTGCATATGCAGGTGTAGCGCGTTACGCAAGGTTCCGTATCGGTGTGTACGAAGATGCGCCCGCGTGAACGCGAGTGGCTCAGCTTGTCTTTCTATGGGAGTCCCGGCCGATGAACGATGATGCTACGCGGGTGTAGTGTACGCTCGTGTTCCCTTTCTTTGGACCGCATGCACGTGCCGTGTCAGCGGCTGCGTATGCCCATCCGTGGCTGCATTGTGCTAAACGCTTACGTAATGCGCGCTTAAGATCTGGTATACATATTCCAACTCGAACGGCAACTACAGATTCTAAGTACAATAGACGCATGATGCGCGCGAGTGTCAATGAGCCGTTATGTATAATAACATCCCCGAAGCGAACCGGCAAACAGTGGGAGTGTATACGTCAGTCCGTGCTAACTCTTGGTAAGTGACGTAACCATACGGTGCCCGGATAATAAAAACGCGCTTATTCATTCACTCATTAGGAACGCCAGCGCATGTAATGACATGCTGTAGTCATTCGATGTTTGGGAAAAGATGCCTCCCTGGTGTAAACGTGCCGCATGTTTCGACGCTGGCCGCAGCATTCTACAAAGGTGGTCTCGCTTTCGCCTGCGTTTTTTTTTTTTCCTGCCCTTTAGGCCCCGAATCTTTATTAAAGGTTGTTGAAGGCCATGGGTTCCGAGGCATTTATGCATACGCCTAGACGCAATTGTGCGGCCGGCGTGCTCCTGTAACCCAGATACTTTCTTCACCTGCAGAATGTGGCCAATGCGTGCTAGCACGCTGGCACGCATACTAAAAGCGCGTAGCATCGGCGCGGTGCCCAACAGAGGGCTGCGTCTCCCCTACTTTTACGAAGACCTTCGAGCAGTTAACTGGTGAACGTGGGCCTATCGAGATACTGGCGTGCACTGGCTCGTGGTAGCCGTGGAACATTTTTTGTTTGTTTCTTTGTTTTGCCACTGGCATTATCAGCAAGGCTACGGGCTCGCACTGCAGGACCAGCAACGCCGTTGTGACCAGCCAAGCGCCCTTCCATCATCTCAGGTTTACGAGACAAGTGAAGGGCGCTGGGCCGTATAACGTGGTCCCGATTAACACCACGCGCAGCCGAAGATGCCGGGCGCAGCCGGCGATATCCATCGCGCAGCTGATTCGCTCTCGTCATTAGCCAATGGCGTTGAAGCGTATCGTGCCACGGGTGGCTGCCACTCTGGCATTTCGCTATATCGGAAGGGTGTTTATACCGCGGTGTATAGACCCACGGCAGCGGGTCGCAGTGGCCAAAGGCATGCGCTCGACCTCGCCGATAACGTGGGTATGCCAGTCACAATTCAAGTGTACGCATATGCATATCGCCGTGTCTTTGCGCTGACCGGGTTAGAGAGCGTAATAGAGGCCTGTGTAGCCAAGCGTATGCGTGATCACCTGGCGTCAGTCCATGCTAACTATATACCGTACGGCAGCAAGCGTATTAGAGGGTGGCGCTTTTCTTGACGCGAGATAAGAATACGGCATGCCAGACCAGTGTTCCGGTGCGTGCACCCCTCCCTTTGAAGTATAGCAACAGCACCGGGAGCTGTATGTTATAGTTTGGTTACTGTTTTACCTTGTTGCACCTCTTCTCTTCCCTTAATTACTGGCTTACTCCAAGTTCCGCCTCCTACTATCATGGAGACATGTCGCTGGATTAGACGGATGATGAGAACTGAATGTTATCCGATGGAATCAGTCCATGCAATATGCCTCCCCAGCATGCATTCATTATCTTCCTTCTTTTTGCACAGCTTCTAACGGTGCAATTCTGTGACAACGCAGCTAGTTCCGCGTGCAAGCTCACAGCGCGCACCGGGAAGTTCGGCCTTTGAAGAACAGCAGCCTGTTGAGGACTGGTACATCGTTGCAGTCATACTTGATGTGCTCATCGGGAGGCTGGACTCATCATTAACGCTGTCTGCGCAGCAGGCGCTGGACCGTCAGTCAGGTACTTGCGAGCACTCAGTATAGACGTGGTGGCTCGTTTCATACCGCAGTTCGTCAGTGAGGTCCCCGATGCGTCGATTTTAAATTGCGGTGGACCTTAAGTCTCACATCTGGTGCTTCCTGATCTGCGCAGGAACGTATTGTTAAGTGGTCAGACACATGCTCACAGCTTGTTCCTCTCTTCCTCTGCCTTATCCCCATCCCCCAGCGTATAGGGTAGCAAGCTGGACGTGTGCCTGGTTGACTTTCCTTCCTTCCTTCCTTCCTTCCTTCCTTCCTTCCTTCCTTCCTTCCTTCCTTCCTTCCTTCCTTCCCTTCCTTCTCTTCCTCCTCGTGCTGCTCCAGCTCAGTACGCCACAGACGCAAATGGGTTGCACATTCATCGTCGTATGCGGGGTTGCTAACTCTTAAAAACAATTACACACGACTCATAGAGTGTGTGCTTTCTTGGTGACGGCCATTGAGAGGAATTCATGCTTCAGTACGGTGCAACCGCTTTCAGGAGGGGTGCCGTAGAGTGAATTCGTATTGAAAATGTATGAGCGGCTAGACGGCAGGTGAACAAGGGAATTGACAATTGACAGGACAGACGCTGTCTGTCTGTCCTACCTAAGGCTATATGTGAAGTCTGGTCAGACCAACCAGATGGGCCGCGCTAAGCGTATACAAGAAAGCGGAGCTTCTCTGCAGCGACTGTTATCGATAGCGATAATGAAAATTGGCAGTCCTGGACGCGCACAGGCTGAACGGGCAGATTTAATTGGTACTTTAATTACCTTAGCGCCACAATGGCTTGGTAACCAACGGACACTTTCAGGAGCTTCACAGTTCAAGAGCTGCGCGTCCTCACCAACGCGAGGTTTAACTCCAGCACTGCCAGCTGACCGCTGCACAATGTTGACGGTACGCACTGCATTGTCGACTTAGTCGCAGAATATTGCTCATTTGTGTATTGGTTCGTCATTAATTAATGCAGTGCTACGCGGCGCACAGCGCTGTGTGTGTTCGGCTCCTGTGGCCGTTTTCTTGGGACGAGCAGATTGGCCCTTGATAATGGTGGCTTGTGTTGCAAGCCCGCCGCGGTAGCCTGGTGGTTATGGTGCCTTACTGCGGTCGAGGCGGTCGCATTTTCGATAGATGCGAAAATGCCCTGTGTATTGTGCGACGTCAGTGCACGTTGAACAACGTTATAGGTGTGCAAAATTTCCGGAGATTTCTGCTGAGGTGGTCCTCCCCTTCTTACACTCTCATTCCCTTTCACCGAAACCCATGGATTCTCCACTGTGCTCCATATATATATATATATATATATATATATATATATATATATATATATATATATATATATATATATATATATATATATATATATATATATATATATTCGAGGGGCGGGGCCATTGGTGAGCCTTCTGCTCATAAAGGTTTTACGGCGATCGCGGGTTTATCACGGCGTCACGATGTAAACTTAAGCCTAACTTAAGCTTGAGCTAAACTTAAGCCTACAACTATAGCGCAGAATACAGAGCCAACTTGTGGACAAGTGTCAAACCATGCATGGGACACATTGTGGAGTGGTTATTCGCGTTGACCACTTGCAGTTATCTGCGCCTTGATAGAATACCAACCGAGGTGACGTAGTACCGGTCAATCATATATAGGAAACGGGCCACGCCATAGGCTTCCAGAGAGTCCGCGGGAGCCACATTTATTGGCAACGTTTAACGTGAGGGAGTATATTTTAACATCTTTCGGGGCACTCTCGGCTTGAGCGCATGAATCGAGATGGTAGCGCGGCGTTGTGGGCCCTGGAGCCGCTTCGGACGCCTAAGCCGTGGTCCGTTTACTTTTTTGGCCTACTGTAGCTCTGTAGCAAACGGCGAATAAGCAGCGAAAAAAAAAAAAAAAGCCTTTGGGAAGTGTGAGCGGCACTTGAGAATCGCAAGCACGTGTGGACATCGATCAAGCATGTACGATGTATAACCTCGCGCTTATATAAACCTCCTATCTGCAACATAGGATGCAATGTGTTTGTATTCAAGGCAAGTTATCTCGGCACAAAGCAATTACTGCAGGTGTACCTCAAGGGAGCATACTTGGACCATTGCTATTTAACTTTTATATAAATGACATTTGCAAAATTAACCACGGCGCGAAGTACATAACTTACGCAGACGATACAACCATTTTCTTTCGCAGCCATTCGTACGAAGATCTTCAAAGCAACATTAACACAGCTCTTCGTGACTTACATAAGTGGAGTGCAATCAATTCTCTTGAAATAAACACCGCCAAAACAAAAGCTATTATCTTCGCGCCCCGGCAATCACCTGTAGCACCAATTTTGAATCTCACCTTAGGAAACTCGCGTATAGACGGTGGACTCCGTAAAATCACTTGGTATATTTTTTCAAAAGCATCTGTCTTGGGAAATTCATGTTAACCATGTTGTTACACAGGTAGCAAAGGTAGTGGGAATTTTGGCGAAATTCAGATTCCATTTGCCAACAGCCGTTAAGCTTCATATTTATAATGCACTATTTCTTTCTCCTTTAAATTATTGCTGTATAGTCTGGGGTACAACCGCGTTCACACACCTAAACCAGCTGTTCATATTACAAAAGAAAGCACTTCGTCACATTGCGTGCGTTGAAAAAACTGCACACACAAAACCCCTGTTTATGAAATACAATATCACATCCGTACACAACTTGTACCCGTTAAATCTAGCCAGAAAGTATAAACACGATACAGACGGACTACTTCGAACACTTTCCGAGTTGACACCAATCACAAGGTCTTATAATTCACGCAATGATGGCATCTGGAAAATACCTTTTTCACGCATTATGCTAACAAAACAAATGCTTCGTCACGCGCTTCCAAATCTGTTAAATGAACTCCATCAATGCGGAATAAATTTAGAAAAAATTGGGAAATGTGCACTCAAAGCATTTTTTGTCGCGAAAGATTGATGTATTTCCTTTTTGGAAAAGGCAGAGATTATGTTCATCTGATTTCTAAGTTTCACTGTTTTTCTTGTCCTAATTCTAAAATTGTATAAAGGAATGTTGATTTACTTGCCATGTTTATGTAAGCTGTTAATCATTACACAATGTGTATGTAAATATCGTATTGTATAGTATTTCTCGCAAATATTATATTGCAATTATATACGTATTGCATTGTACAAATACTGTATAAGCGCTACCACGCTCTCGCTATATGCCATGTAAAACGGGGCGGCTTTTCAAGTGGATAGATCCACTTTTTCTCGAGCCCTCGTGCTCCACAACACGCAGACTTGTGGACGAAATAAATTTGATTGATTGATTGATTGATTGATTGATTGATTGGCACTATACAAACTGCACTTTGAATGATGGGCGTTTCACAACCTGGTTCAATTTTTGTGGCACATCGTGAGTCACGAGCAGAATCTGGCGCAATACCCGGCGTGCCGACTTAGCAACTGGGAAAAGGGTTGAAAAAAAAAAACGGGGGGAGGGGGCGGGGATACGGGCTCTTTAACCTGAGGCTCTTTAACGTGCGCTGACATCAGCACTAGACCACCGTGGCGGGGCAATTACTGGGTTTGTCGGGGAAGCTATATACGTAGTAGTAAACAAGTATGAATATATAGTCTGCTTCAGAAGTTCCGTGCAGCACTGTGGAAGCTACAGCCCTCTTCGGCCAATCCGGACGGCGAACAATGGCTCACCAAATCGTCCATGAGGTTGACTGAAGACAAATGAGCGAAGTGCAGCAGACGTGCGAAGAACACGATGCCAGATGTTTGATGGCGACGGAGGACGTGGGCGGTTAGGCAGCTCGATGAGATGGTACCGGCATCTTGGCCAGGCGTCTCGGCGTGGAACTCGGGCCCGCAGCCCGACTGTTCCCGCTATGGCTACGGACACAGGATTCAACAGGTCCTTGCCTGGAGCTAGCGAGTCGCTGGGGTTCCGATGGCTGGGATCAGGTCAGCAGGAGGCCCCGGTCGGGTGAAGCCCTTGTGGCTCGGGTCCGGAACCCGACTGCCGTCTTCAACGCCCGGCCCGGTAGACGATCCGCTGCCTTCCTCGAACTATCCTTCCTGGAACTCTTCCGGAACTCTCTTTCGTGGAACCCCCAGGTCTCGCAGGCCTCCGGTGGGCACCGTGGCTCGGGTCCGTCACCCGACTGCCCAGTAGCGTGGCCGGTCCTCTCCGATGGTCTCTCTGGTCTCCCTCCAGTGTCCGGCCCCCTCGCCAGTTCACTTGGCGCTTTTTAATCCCCATCTTCATCGTGGGCCTTCATCATTGGTGTTCTATTGCCTTCGTGTGGAATTCTGATTGCTCTTAGCTGTACTTGTGGCCTTCTCGCATTGGTGCAGCTTTTCTTCATTCCTTTATTTTTAGCGCTCGTGCCAACGTCGTCTTCGTCTTGCTTTCATCTCTTTTATGGCGCGCACTTTGAAACACGGCGCGCATTTTGAAATCCGCGCACTCCACTCATCACAGTCATCTGCCAATGGCGGGCGCTGCAGTGGCAGCTGCAGCCCTCCTAAAAGGAGGAAAGCGAAGCGCGGTGTGCGTGTCCGAACAATGGCATTTCGTCTCGCCTCGGAAGAATTCTGCGCTTGATGGCCTCGCAGCCTTGGCTGTCCTGCACGGAACTGCTGAAACAGACTATAACTATATGCGACCTGCGCTCTGTTTCCATGTCCTTCTCTCTCCTCCTGTACTCCGTGTTTCCTTGCATGTGTTGCCACTGTGTGCGTATTCCGAAGAAGGCTATGGCCGCGCCGGCAGCAGGCACACCACGGAGCACGCGAAAGAGACCCGCTTGGCCACGCGACGTGGTGCACGAACCCATCTATCTAGGGAAATGACCAACGTGTCGCAGGCCCTGGATTCCCCCCGATGCGCGAAAACGAGTACGGGCCTCGTGATCTGGTAATGACCGAGGAGGCGAAGAAACACGGTCCTCGATCTTCGTTCGTCTTGTGTTTTCCTTATTTTCCTCGAAAACGCTATAGGAACCGCGGCCGACACGGTTTTTCACTGTCAACTCGTTCTGGCCTTGGCGCATTTGTATATAAAGCGGCCTACAGCGTAGAGTGCACAAGTCGTGTGTTGCATACGTGCAAGCTTGACTTTATATCGTAGTTCCGGTAGCGACGTGCGCCACAGCGGGGTACAGTGCGCGCTTTTCCAAATCTCTTCTCATCCTCGGTCATTTTGAGCATTCCCGTTCAAGTATATGACTGCACGCGTGGTGCGTGATATATGAATGCACGCTCGACAGTTGCACGATTCGCTCTGTACCAGGACAAAAAGCTGCAACACGGGCCAATTCAGTGCTTAGACAACGGTGGATCGACAAAAAAAGAAAAGAAAACGATGCCTAGCACCTGTCCCGCTACCGGCGTTTCTTCTTTGCATGCGAGCATGATAAACGCTGGATGCTTGACCGCATTTTGTACCTCATAAGTCGGGCTGCACAACCCAGTTCAGTGTAAAGGTATAGGGCATATTTGGCACCCCTGTCAGATGAACGGGGGAGTGGGAGTGCACCAAATCTGACCCCCCCCCCCCTCCCTCTCTCGTACACTCGTATGAGTGTACACCTAAATCACTGTACCTTTCTCAAACACTGAGTATCGAGTAGCACCGCCTTGTTCAAACCAGCGTCACCAGGTGATACTAAGGAAGGACAGACCAAGGTGCCGTTTATACAGGCGTGCCACGCTAGTTTACTCGCTCTTTAGAAGAGAAGCAAACAAAGTAAAGTTTGGCATAGGGTTCACAGTATACGCAAAATGGGCGAACATTTTCTAAAGCCTGCCTCAAAAACGAGAGTGATGCCTTCGATTGCCGCCCGGGCGCGGCAATCGAAGGCATCAATTGGAAGGTTGTAGATCCGTCTGTAACCATCCACCTTATTATAGCAAATGAGTTCTGCGGAAACCCGCAAGGTAAAGTAATGCTTATGAAAGGGAAAATTAGCATCCACCCGTTTTTGTAGCACACGGCTACAACGGGTGGATGCTAATTTTCCCTTTCACCCGCCTTATTGAGGACGACGGGTTTTATAACGCTTATATGGGTGGCTGATGGTGCAATCCTGCACGTGTCAGTGCACTCACTACTTATTTGCTCTCTTACTCCCCTCATCTCAAATATTTCTACCCCTTTCCCTTTCCCATTCCCCCCCTCCCATATGGTAGTCAACCGGATGCCTTTCTGGTTGGAAATAATAATATTGGTTCGCTTAGGTAAACGACGCTATTTCCGGCAGCCCTTGCGGGAGCATGGCTCGATGTCCGTAGGGCTGTGGGGCACGGGAATTAAAAATTACACCATCCGCTAAAGGGGACCATGAGGCGATGCGAAGGAGCACGGGGGGTGCACACCGCGTTTGCATCGGTTGCACCGCGTTTGCACACTGCGCTCGCATGAGGCTTCGAATCGCCTCATGGTCCCCTTTAGCGGCAGATGGTGTGTGGAGAGGAGGTGTGTGGAGAGGGTCACGTGGAGAGGAGGCGTGTGGAGAGGGTTTGCGCATGCGCAGTAAGGCTGGTCACGCCGCACACCACCACCGGATTGAACTCCGCCATAAGCTGCTTCGCTTCTAAAAGAGTAGAAAGTAGAGAAACGCCGTATAGTAGAGAGCTCCGGAAAATTTTGACCGTATGGGGTTCTTTAACGAGCACTGACATCGCACAATACTTAAACGCCCTTCTTTAACTGTCGTTGTTTCCTGTTTCCCATCCCTTCCCTTCCTGCAAACGTAGATTAATCAAAAACGAGTGTGTGCTCAAATGAGCGTTCACACGGAACGCGCAGCGTTCCCAGTGAAATGCCTTAACGACCTGTAGCCGTAGAAGTCGTCCTTGCTACCGTTACTTCGCTGACTCGTACACATTTATGCTTTTTCTTTTTATCACCGGTTCGAACGCTCGCAATTTTACTTTCGTCGCCTACAGAGTGACGGTGAAGTCGTATAAGCGGGAGCTGCCGCCGATCGAAGGTCGGCACTTGCCAATATCGTATGAGCGATTACGCCGCCTATAGCAGTTAACGCTGCGCGCTCGGCTACACACTTCGCGCCATTAGGACACCGAGACACCCTCGCGAGCATGCGCGCCAAATAGGTGCCTCGCTAACAATCTGTCACGCCTTATATAATGTTGCGTATCGGCCATGTTCCTTTCACACCTGTACGTATAGAACTGCGCAAACTGCAGCTGCCGCTATTCATTAGCACGGCTACCCCGCAAAGGTGCCATTTTTTTTTCTTTCCCGATCGAACTAAACCTAAACTAGCTCGTTCGATCTTCATATGCCAAAGTGATTGTTGTTTACTCCTCGCCCTCTTCGACTTCGACACTTTCCTCTTCTCCTGCGCAAGCTCTCTCCCGTTATACTTCTGGTTAGCCCTGTACCATTAAGTATACGGCAGGCGTCGCGACTGCGCCGTCCACCGCACGAAACCTGTGGTTAGCCTTCCTGCCTTTCCTTCACTCCCTGTCTCTCTCTCGCTCCATCGCCCTCCCTCCTCCCCTTGCAGACTTTATGTGCTACTGCAATTCAGTGCTGAACGCACAGTTCGCATATTCACTGGACCTTTCTCGCTGAACTGGAAATGGCTCTGCACTACAGCATGACGTTAGAAAGGTATAGGTGAAATAAGAGAGAACGAGAGAGACGACGAAAAAACGAGGGGTGGTGAGGTGGGGGAGGAAGAGGGGGCGTGTTGTCCGTGCAGTCACAGGTGCCGCCGGCGGCGTCGGCTGGTCGGAACAGCGAGCGATTACAAGATTGAGCGAGATCTCGAGAGACACACGCACCGGAGCACGCAATCGTTGCGCGCATTTTCCCCGACGTCGAAATTATATGTGTAAGCTTCCGCGTGCTCGACCAACAAGTGCGCGCTTTCTGCGATAGACGCATGAAAAAAAAAAAAAACACGTATAAAGAGAATGAACCGGGTGTACACGTCGTGGAAGCGACAGAGGATATATAGGCGAGAACGAATGGACGCCATGCGAACGCCAGCCCGTCGCCAACACTTCGGACGTATTTCTTTCTTTCTTTCTTTCTTTCTTTCTTTCTTTCTTTCTTTTCTCTTTCTTTAAGCACAGGACGATGCACTAGATGGGCAAGAGTTGAGCGACAGGGGTGTTCGAGCAAAACAAATCACAACCGAAGGAGGCTTGCAGAAATCTGATGGAAAGGGGTGTACACGGCGCGCGAAATGATCGCTCCAGGGCAATGCCTATCGCAACATCGCAACAGGATTTGCATGCAATGTGCAAGGGTTTTCGGCGCCGGAGCGGCAACGTCGCGTTGAAATGGTGAGAATTAGCGTGATCGGAAGAAAAAAGAAAGCAAGAAAGTAAGAAAGGAATAAAGAATTGAGAGAACGGAGCCAGACGAAGTGAATAGAAGCAACGAGATGGAAAGTTAAAGCAGTCAAAACACGGATGGCTTTTTCTTGCATTCTTGACTAGGGAACCGTGCCACCGAAGTCGGCCGGGCGGGTGAATGCCGGTGGGTATTCCATCAACGTCTGTTGTTGAAAAGAATATTGGATAAGATACAACGAATGGGAGCATGATTTGTTCTTGTTTCTCTGTTTCCATTGCTCTGGCTTACGTTAGGATGCGTTTGAATTAATCAGAAACGTCGCTGCTGCCCAGCCGCGCTTTACTAGTGTATCGAATCATTTGTAAGTCACATTGCGTTCCGGCGTAACGTGACGCATAATTGTGATTCGGCTACAGGGGACCTGCAACACTTCTCATCTAAAGGACATCACTAAAAGAGTTTATTGCCTCACGACGAGCAAGTTTTTTTTAGGTCAGTTACGTATCAGGGGAGTCAGAGTGACAAGTTGGAGCCAAGTTGCGCCTACAATCTCCCGGCCGCGGCGGCTGCACTTCGACGCAGGCGAAATTCGACCGTCGTGGCCAAGTCGCCATACACTGCGGTGTCACTGCTGTGGGCGAACATGACACATAAGTTGGCTTTATGTATGCGTAATTGTTAAAAGCAATGGTAGGATGAGTGAGAAGGGTATATTACGGCAGAGACACAGAGCCATCTTATAATGTCTTTTCGTATATATGTCGTAGTTTTTCTTTCTATCTATCTATCTATCTATCTATCTATCTATCTATCTATCTATCTATCTATCTATCTATCTATCTATCTATCTATCTATCTATCTATCTATCTGTCTGTCTGTCTGTCTGTCTGTCTGTCTGTCTGTCTGTCTGTCTGTCTGTCTGTCTGTCTGTCTGTGCCATTTTTCATGCCCTTCTCTCCCAAGTACGTTAGCGAATCAGACCTTCGTCTCACTTGACCTCTCTGCGTGTGTGGTTGGGGTTCGCGAGGAGGAGGACAACGCGTGACGATGCTTTCTGCAAACTCCGGAGGGAGTCTGGTACAGCTCGAGCCCGTGCCTTTAGTACTGGTGCTCTCTCTCTCTCTCTCTCTCTCTCTCTCTCTCTCTCTCTCTCTCTCTCTCTCATTTCTTTCTCTCTCATTCCTAGAAGATCCGGCTTGCGACATGATGAATAACAAAATGCAGTACAAAAGGTACCAACTGGCCGCAGGGAAGATTTAAGAGGCGAAGCGTGCCTTCGCACCATCACCTTTCAACCACACCTTCTCTGTTAACTCCTATTGGTTATCTTTTCTTCCTTATTCGGCACTCACGGAGCGAGAAATTGTGCTCGTAATCGTCGCGTGTTCTTTCGCGAGGAGGCGATATCCCGTTATACACGGCTACCGCGTGTGAGGAAGCCAATGCCACATCACCAGGGATCCATTAATCCTACAGACGCCAGCAAACATACAAGCGATGCTCTTACGTCCTCTTCTTTTTTATTATTATTATTATCCTGCTTCTTTGCCGCCATTCGTATCCTACTCAAGCTTCGCGAAAGGAGCACGATTTTCGGCTAGTACCGCGTGTCCAAACAGGTAGCGGCGAGGAAACGAGCAATTTTGCCGAGTTTACGGAAGACACCCCGCGGAGCACAGAGAGTCATTGCCGCGGAGCCATTTACATACTTTCGCATTTTGCTTCTTTTTTCTGAAGCATCCACGCCCTGACCAAATAACGCGAAAAAGGAATTGTACCGTTGAAACGAGATGCGAGGGAAAAACGCGGCCGGCAGAGGATAGATGGTGCGAGCACATGAACAGCTGTACTACAAGGAAATGAATCCCATCAACAAAACCAGCGAATGCTGTTTGAGGCACGTACAGCTCGCGAAACAAGAAAAGTACGATGATATATACCAACAAATACGAGACCAACGGTGAAGTGGGAACCGTTGAAGCGAAGAAGGAGAAAGACTGGAAGAAGGGAACGAAAGAAAAAGAGAGATAAAGGGGCAGGCATGTCGAAGGGGCGAAGGAAAAGAGGTGAAATAATCTCGGTTACGCGTGTATAATAATGACGAGCGCTCACGCAATGCGATTTGCACGCCCTCCTTGTGTTTTGTCCTTTTATCGTTGCTTGTTTCTCCGCACGCTCCCTGACTGTGAATGATAAATTGCGGCCTCAAATGGCGTGCACCCCTACTCGTCGACTTTGACTTCACGTGCACTGATCGCTTGGCAGCTTATAGGTCGCTCGGTCTCGGGCAGCGCATGCAGCGCCGCCGTGCGACGGCGTATTCATAAACGCCTCGGGTATATCCCAAACGAATAGCCGTGTAGTATAGTGCGGCATCCGCTGGCCAACCAGGCCGGCAGGGCAGCCCGTTCTCTGAAGAACGTGCGTTGCCGTGTGCAGTGATGCATTACGCGACCGAAACGCATTTTGAATCTGCGGTACTGCGGCGCGGCTGTCAGCGAAAGTATAGTGGTGGTACGTGGCTGGCGCTTAAGCTCGAAAAACGACGAGAGAGAGAGATAGGTGCGAAACAAAAATGAAGCAGAAAAGCAGTTCCCGCATGTGTAATCAGCTTTGATTGCGAGGCAAGAAAACAGTTGTGTGCATGTACCTTATAACGAAGCTGGTTGCTCAAAATGTCGATGTCTTTGAGCGGACGCTTCATTTGCATGGAGCGTATCTCGGGGCTCTTCGATCATGCCTGAATACAGGGTTCGCGCGCAGATCTGCCTTGAGACGCCGGTGTTTGCGAAAACCGCACTGCACTTGAAGAGCAATGCGAAAAATTAGGCCACTCTTACGCTGAAAAAGCAAGCACGCAGTGCGTGTTCAAATGGCTTCACGGTTTGTCTTCGTGTCCGTTATGCATTCATGAGAATAGAGGCCAATCTTTAGTCTTTAGTCATCGTTGGCTACTATACATTAGACCGAACACATCAACCTCTCGTAACTTTTCGCGCACTGAGGAGGCTTTCCGTGTCTAAAAGACATACTGACGTGGCTGTCGCCGTGTTGGAGTAATCGAACGTCTAGTGTATAAGCTGTTCAACTGACTTTTGTGCTGATTGACCTTCTGGTCTCTCTTTAATTTTTCCTCTTTCCCTAACTATTACGATAAGTTTCTACTCTTGTGCGCTTGTCGCCAAATGAATGAACGGTGAACCGCAACATGGCATATGTACCAGCAATATCGGGCACCTCATGACGTAACGCACTCGGCAATGGTACTTCAATGCACTCGGCAAGCAGTCGAGAAGCGGGGTAATAGAAAGGGAAGGCAATGGGAGCAGTTATCCTGGGCCTCTGTCACGGAACGAGGAGTTCTTTTTTTTTTTTGTCCACATAATATCTAGAAAATTTGCGTGTCACTTATCTGTACATCTTACACCAGAAATAAACAGTACATTTGCCAACTCAAAGGACCCTGATACTGTTCGTTTGGTACACGTCAAACTCGCACGTTGAAGATGAAATGGGTCGAACTCGATGAGCTTATTCTCTTTTGAGGATGGTTTATCACTCGGCAGCTATGTCCCTGGGTGAGCACACTTCGGCCGCCGTATAGAGCACTTAAACAGCAACATCTACTACTACTACTACTACTACTACTACTACTACTACTACTACTACTACTACTACTACTACTACTACTACTACTACTACTACCACCACCACCACCACCACCACTACTACTACTACTACTACTACTACTACTACTACTACTACTACGAGCAGCGCATGGTCTCCATTCATCCGCTAAGCTGAGGTGGACTGTGCAAATATAACTTAAGATGCATATGTACCCGAAGACGTGTTTCTGGACAGATGACCCATACGGGAACATCCCTCGGCGCTGCGATATTTTTTAAACGGTGTTGCAGCAGCTGCATCGATCGAAAATACACGTATAGTATTACCTCTGTGATGGCTGTCCAACAAAAATGAAACTGGCAATTGTCAAAGAAGTCAGTGTTGCGGTTGAAGAGGATGGTATCTTGTTCCCACGCCGACGATCGCACTGACGAATACCAGACGCGTGTGAGAAACCGGATCTGATGAATGGCAACCGCTGACACAGCTGCAGATGAAGACGTTAACGGTTATGGTTTCCACGCCGTTATTGAATGAAACAAGAAACGCTACGCTAATATCCTCGCTATCGCAAATGCACACGCTTCCCAGTGCATCAGTCTTTTACATAATGACCCTAACTAGCTTATTACAGGAGAGTTCACATTGCAAATCATCGTCGAAGCCAATGATCGCCGACTTTTTTTCAGCTCGACACTTGTCCATTTCAAATTACCCAAACTGTCCTCGTGTGAGTGAGATATCAAAAACGAGACGCGCCTCGTTCGCGAAACGAGAACGAGACGTCATTGCACTCGAAGCTCTAGACCCCCGACCGAGAGGAAGTCACGGGCTTCACTCACATCATCACGGACTCACCCACCCACACTCCTCCCAGACGTCATCGCCCCTCCGTACATGCTGGGCTCTTGCTGCCGCCGCTTCTGCCACGAGCATGCTCTTCCCCGCGGGATACGACGAGGTCAGAGGTCGTGTTTACCTCCTCACGATGGCCGCGCCGCTAATGAAACCCGCACCGCGGCGCGCGCGTCCGTATATGCGCACGCCACGAAGCACCCTGGACGCGAGCGCTGCTCACCGAGTGATTAGGAGCTCCGACGCGAACAGCCGGCGTGTGTATACAAGTCCGTGCGGTCACCGATCGTTTGCGTTTGGGCCATTCACCTGCCTGCATGCGCCAGCCAGCCGGGACCTGTCCAAAGATTACCGACATATAGTATATATACAGCGCTCCAAGAGGCGCGCATAGCAACGATGCTTCCTGGTCGTTCGAAGTTGCACCGAGGCTGCTGCTGCTGCTGCTGGCTGCCCCGTCGCTCGCTCCCACCCCACCACTTCTAATGACGGGTCCCCCTCCCTCCCCCAACTCCCTCCAACGTTTCCAACGAGTGTACGTATACGGGGGATGCATGTAGCACGCGGGAGGCGCGTGCCGCGGATCGTCAATCTTTCAGGCGGCCGGGTACGGCGATGCGCGGTATAGTAACACGCCAGCGGCCAGCGAAGCTGCGGAGATGCGTCCCCTAGAAGGCCCACTCTATCAAACCTGCGTCGTCTCGACGCCCGTGATCGATTCCTGCTTGCTCAAGAATAGGATAGCGGACAAACCGAGGCACACGCAATCGACGTGCACGGACCTTTCCGGGAACAAGCCGCGGTTTCTTGCTCTTGAGACGTGCGTAACTCTGCGGATGTCTCCCGTCGAAGTGAGGTCAAGTAGCACCTTGCCTCACTTGTCCGAAAGAATGCAGAACGTTGTAAGATGGGAGAGGGTGTACAGTTGGCGATTATTCAAGAAAAGGATAGAAAAAAATACGAACGTTGCAAATTTACATTTTATTGATCGATTAGTGCTGCGTTTTCAATTAACATAAAACACGAAATGTAAACTTCACCACCGCCTCCTTTCGCAGATTTACCTTGCTAATTGAGTGGTGTGCACTCGATCAGACATGCACCGGCGCTGCCAGAATGCGCTCTTGAGAGGAAGGTGCCGCCCTGTCTCCCTTTTGTAAAGTATCTGCCTGGATTTCGTTACATGTAATTACACATTTCGTGCCCCCACTGATAACGGTGTAGCGCATAGAAAACTCTTTCCCTTTCGTAAGTGTTACAGCACAGAACACACACACACGAAGCATTCGATTTAGAGGCTTTCACAAAGGCCGGTAGACCTGACCTGACCGTAGGACTGGCAAAAGGACGTAACCGCGGAGTGAACATGGCAGACTCGATGTAGGCGAAAAATAACAAAGCGGTCGAACTGAATTCACTTACACTCCACTCGTCGCTCACAGCTAACAAAAATGGTCTAGTGGTTATGGCACTCGGCTGCTGATCCGAAGGTCGCGGGATCGAATCCCGACCGCCGCTGCATTTAGATGGAGGCGAAATGTTGAGGCCCGTGTGCTGTGCGATGTCAGTGCACGTTAAAGAACCCCAGGCCGTCGAAATTTCGGAGACCCTCACTACGGCGTCTCGCATAATCAGAGCTGGTTTTGGGACGTTAAACCCCAAAAATCAAATCAAATCAGCTGACAAATGACTTGCTGTAAGTTATCGAAACTGCTGTGCCACTGGCGCGTTTCTTTTACATGCCCAAAAGCACCACTTAATGTTGGCGGTTTTAACAGGCACTGAAGAACTTTTGGTGATCATCTTTTTCTGATTGTAGCTGGAGTTAATGCCATGTCACGGTGAAATTCGCAGGGTTTCCACAAGTGTTACCGGTTATCTGCTCCCACGCTTGTGAGTGGCTGCAATGTCCGAGTGCGTTTTCGACCAGACTGACCGGGCCATTTATGTGTCTCCGGCAGACATTTGAATATCTTCATGGAGTGACCGCACTCCTCCTCGCTAAATTACTATTACTATCACGCATGTAGTGTGCGGCCAGCATTATGACCTTGACCCTAAGCGCATTAGCCATAAGACAAACGAGAACATTGAAGAGTATAAGACCTCTCTCTTTCTCTCTCTCGCTTTCTCTCTCTCTTTGCACGCCATCTTGTTTTGCGCGTACGTTAAGCCTTCCCCATCGTTTCTTCGCTCCAATCTGTGCAACTATAGCATAAAACCTCTCCACGGACCACTTCTAGGCAAATAATATATTCGTCCGCTCGCGCAGGCGACTGTACAGACAACGTAAGAGAACAAAAGAACCCAATTAGGCCCAAAGTGTGTGGGCTAAGCAAATAAATAATATTAATAATAATTGTGGTTCGACTAAGGAAAGGACGCTAATTTCTGCAGCCCATGTAGGGAGCACGGCTAAGCGTCCGCGTGGGTGAGGGAAAGGGAGTGAGAGAGATAGAGAGAAAGGCCGTAGTGGAGGGCGCCGGAAATAGACCACCTGGGGTTCTTTAACATGCTTCTGCCAATCACGAGGGCAAACACGTGTTAAACGTATCCCTCCGCACCATGGCATCTGCCAGTCGAGAACCGTGCAGAGGCACGAGAAGCCCTGGAAAGGGGAAGGGGAGGACGGAGTGAGGCCCCTATTGGCAGGAGTGTCTCGCATGTGCGTGTCCGAACAATGACATTCAGTCTCGCCTCGGAAGAATTCGGCGCTCGATGGCCTTCTGGCCTTGGCTCCGCTGCACGGAACTCCTGAAACAGACTACAGACACAGCTGCAACATACATGGCTGCAATACGTGTGCCGCCACGCGGCAGTGTCGGGTTGCTCATAACTTTTTCCGGTTTTAAAGCCGATTGCATTGGGCACACGCCGGCGCTCTCTGCCAGCGATAAACTGCCGACGTGAAGAATAAAACGGAACGAAGGAGAGGATTTCCACTGCCACCGCTGCAGCAGCAGCCACGGCGAAGTCGAGTGCGGTTTCTGAGGCAACCTGAGTCTTTCTCCCTCTTTCCGTCTTTACACAATCATCACCATTCTATGCAAAACGGACCACCTTTTCTCAATACGGCTTGCGTGATTTTATTATTATTATTATTATTATTATTATTATTATCTGCAGCGTTCGCGTGATACTTAACACAAGCGGTGCTATTGTGCGTGCGACCGTACGTGTCTGTGTATACCACACTGAGCGAGCGAAATGAAAAGTGATACTTCGTATCGGAAAGGGGGGGCTGAGAAGATGGCGGCCTCGGACAGAAACAATTTATAGTTTTCAGCGCCGCAAACGCCCACGCCGTAAAACGGGGCTTACCGAAGGCGTGGTTGCTCAAACGTGCTTGGTTATCTAACCACCGTGGTTGGTAATCTCGCCGCTGTCTAATTTTCAAGAATACGAAAAGAAAGGAAAAGAAAAACAACACAAGAGACAGCTTTTGCTTTCGCAGGAGGAATTTCATTTTCTCAAAGCATGAAGCGGGTCGTACCACGTACACAGCGCGGCGGATGCCATAGCGCGGCCAAGGTCGCGGGTCCGATTCCCGGCGTCGTCTCGGCGGCGGCCGCGTTTCGACAGCGCCGATTTCTCAACGCGCTGAAAAGTAGCGAGCTAAACCTGCTGGCATGGACATATCCATTTTATTTTCTTTCTTTTCTTTTATGCACAACTGATAGACACACACCGCTCGGTCACTGCGTCTTCCATTCTTCGCAAACAGGAGTGCGTCCGGTCAGTGATTTGAGCGGCGGAAAGAGCAACTGCAGCAATACGTTACGTCAGAATCGACTAAACTACGATGTAGTATAAGTTTCTACACGTCGCCTGCACGGCGCGTCATCGAATGTCCTCAGAGCGTGTGTACTTTAATCGCACGAGTTCGTGGAGAGGTATATGGTAAGTATGAGGTATGCGTACATAGAATGCTCGTGGACAAATACGAGGTGCGTATGGAAGGAAGGGTGCCTTCTCACATTTTCACTAGAGTGTGAATAAATATTAGGGGTGCTTTTTCTTTGTTTCGAACCATCTGCAGAGAGATGGTCCGGAACTTGTGGTTCGGAGCAGATGGTCCGCAATCATTATGGCACTAACGTTTAGACAAGCATTCATTATCATCATCATCAACAGCCTCATCATTATCATCATCAACAACAACAACAACGAAGACGACGACGACAACAATACGTAAAGACGGGATAAAATTAGCAAAGAAAAAACGCAGGCAATAAACGGAATCACAAGCACAAGACAGGGAAAATTAGAGCTACCCATGGGAGAGGCCGTCGTGCCGAGTGGGACATAAAATGGAGTGAAATTATTATCGTTGTAATCATTATTATGATTGGGGGTGGTGGTGGTGGTGGTGGTAGTCGTAGTAGTAGTAGCAGTAGTAGTAGTAGTAGTAGTAGTAGTAGTAGTAGTAGTAGTAGTAGTAGTAGTAATGGATGTGGTTCTACAGTGGCAGCAAATCTGGAAGCATGACAGGCGGCTTAAAGTAGCCACTTTTTCACTCCGTGATACTTCAATAGCGCAAAATTAGGACACGCAGAAGAGGCGAGGCAACACAAGGGCTAAATTGCATCACTTTGTCAATGACCCTTTCTGAAGGTGTTGTCAATGAAGATGGACGTACCTAACGTAACACGTATTCGAGATTTGGTTCTGTTGCAACGCCAATATTAAGAAGCCGATGGCAGCGGCTTTAATTGCGTGTTAACTGCTGTGAATTGAGGTGATCTTTAAAAGTAATGCTTCAACATTTCGCTGCACGCTCTTACGCCATGCATTACCTCAATTAATGAATATTTCTTTTTTGCTTCAATCAACCCTGATAAGAAAATCTACTCATGGCGGTTGAGGTTATACTTGAAGGGTGATGAGACGGAAGAAGCAACCGCAGACCATGCAAGAGTTTGTTGACTCACGCATTCAGAAATGCGCGTTTTGCCCTCATCTCCTGCCCCCATCCTCTCGCGGCTGCAAGATGCGCTTGCAGTTTACCAAATCGAGTCATCGCGACGCACGCAGACGCACGCACACCCAGGAACTGGCGTCATCTCACAGTCCTTGACACCCATGGCAAAAAAAATCCGCCATATGCCACGCAGCTCGCGGGCCTTCTTCGTTTGGTGTCCACGATGACTTTTCCTTGACTTAGTTACAAAAAATAACTGAACCTTTCGCCCTTCAGGATTTAAAAAAGAAAGATGAAGAAAGCGAATAAGGAGGATTATGACCAAGAGTTGGAAGGGGAGGGGAGGATCTGATTCTGTGATTCACGGCGTTGCTGCGTCCTCAGACGGAAGACACAGTCCCAGCAGACGCTTTTGACCTTCCCCCTGGGTCGACCCGCCCGGTCGGTTGGCCCGAGTGTTCTCCCCCCTCCGCCATCTCTTTCTCCTGCTTAGCAATTTGTTGCACTTGGACCGATGTTACCTTGCGAGACGGAGATAGAGGCAGTTGGAATGAGAAGGAAGGGACACAAGAGAAGAGAGGGGGACCAACATCTAGAGCAAATAAACTGCGCCTTCCGCACTACGTGCACGCCGCGTGTGTCTTCCGAGAGATGAGGCGCGCCGCTCGTATTCGCGGGACCAAGAGAGCCAGCGCCTTTCGTTTCGGTGTGGTTGTAAAGGCCTGTTGCGCAATGCGTTTTGTACGCAGTAAAAGAAAAAAAAAAACCCGTTTGTTCGCGAACTCGCGCGCCCGTTTGCTGCATAGTTGGCGTCGGCGAGGCCAAGCGTCTCAAATTACCTTCGCCATGTTTCGATTGTTACTGGTCGTTAAGATAGAATTTGTGTATACGATTGCTTGCGGAGATGTGTGCGTGAGAGAGAGGAGCGGGGCTGCCGGACACGAGCCGTTACATAATGGGCTTAGAAGCAAGAGCTGCTGCAGAACGATCGTGAGGGAATTGCGCCCAGTATCCAATTTCTTTCTTTCTTTCTTTCTTTCTTTCTTTCTTTCTTTCTTTCTTTCTTTCTTTCTTTCTTTCTTTCTTTCTTTCTTTCTTTCTTTCTTTCTTTCTTCTTTCTTTCTTTACACACCTTTCTCTATTTACACATTTATTCGTGTGTATACGCCAGTGATGCCAAGTACTACAACGTTCCCTATATGGTACCACTGTGTGTGGCGGTACTTTAGCAAATCGGCGACGTTTCGGCAACCGTGGTTTCGTTCTCCTTCTTTCCTGCGTACGGAACGCCACTTCTCTCTCACTCCGGGACCCGCATCGCTCCGCATAAGCGTAGCGCCGTGAATTCAAAATGACGGAGGTACGGAACGCCATAGAGTTAACGCTCCGTGATGCGGGAGGCACTTCGTCTTAACGGCGGTTTTAGGCGCGTGCGCCCGGCGCTATTCCGAGGGCGTGCCAGTACTTGCCACTTGAGTTAGGTTTTTTTTTTTTTTTGGCAGGTGTTATGGCGAAAAACGGCCCAGTAGTAGCGCAATGGCCGGCATAAATATTCTCGCGAGCGGTGCGTCAACCGCACGTGCGGTTTGCTCCTCTGCGTCTATTCTTTTTTTTTTTCCACGCCACGATACCGGTCGGCAATGTAGGCCTTGCGAAACAACAATAACCGAACTGCAAGTATGGCTACCGGTTCAGAGTTTCTCAAGCTCACACACAGCGCCGACTTGCTTCGTTAGCTTTTTCCGGAAAGGGCTGTAATCTCCTGCCGTTTATAGCGCTTGCCGAAGGAACACGTATGCATCTTCAATACTGTTTATTCACGTGCATTTGCTCGCTCTCTCTCTTTAATTATCTTGAACACTTAGTGCGGCCTTTTCTTTCTTTTCTTTTCTTCTTTTCTTTCTTCTTCTTCTTTTTTTTTTGTACATGGGAACTATTAAAGGAGGCAAGAAGTGGGAGCTCAACAATTGCGTAGAGCAGCTCTCAGTGTAGACAATGCGGATTAGCCTCAGAAAGGTACTTTTCACGAGGTACGAGAAGCAACAGTTATAGAAGAGCGTCGATGTGTTTTACTCGTTGAGTTGTTTCCCTGGCTTCAGTCTTGCGAGTTGATAAGGAGAGCTTGAGCTGCGCCATTTTAAACTGCGAAATAGCTCTCCACCGCAACGAAGCATTGGGCTGTTGATCATACTTTACCACCGACATACGAAAACATCCTGGAACGCGACTACACTAAACCTCTGTACTGATAGTCATCACGATATTAGAAGGCAAATTTTCAAAACTCCCAGAGACTCCCAGAACTCACAGGATAACGCCCATCCCAGAAACTCACAGGATATAAATAAAATCTTTTCTCTCTCACGCGAGCTCTTATACCGAGATTGCTTAGATACTAAAGCGTTGTGGCTGTTCTTCATTGATAAAGTGGTGCAATAGCGTTCTGGTGCCGCGTTGAAACATTGGTTGGTATCAAGGAGGATTAAAAAAAATTTTTAATCCTCCTTGGTTGGTATCTAAACCGATTAACATTCTAACGCTGGAGGGTTTAGGTTTAGTTGCTTCCGCAAAGAATAAAAGCAGAATAAAGTAATACGGTGGTAGCGTGCGCAACCTAAGGGCAAAAAAAAGAAAAGAAAGAAAGAAGACGAAGCGGAGCGGTATCTTCTATGAACCGCTGCGCACCTTTACATAGTTGTGACATCAAACCGCATCTTTCGGATTGTTATGCATACAAGAATATGAACTATTGTACATACAACCGATACTAACTGCACAAAGAAAAAGATAGCTATTCCATGCTGACATTCTGACGGATAAAACCATTCCGCGGTGTTATAAAGATTATTCGACGTTTTCCTTTCTCATTGCTTTAAGACTATTGCTGAGGAGTTGCTTGCGACGTTTATTAGAAACAGGTACGCACGTGATAGTCCTATGGCGGTCTTTTGGCGTGAACATATCAAGTAATAGTCATGTGATATTTTGCCGAGGACACGTCACGTGATAGCCATGTGATTTTTGGCGGGAACATGTCACGTGATAGCCATGTGACAATATGGCGGGAACATAACCCGCGATATTACGTTACGTGAATTTATCATCATCATACCGGTCTTCATCCTTATCTTCATCTTGATCATCATCGTCAGCACCATCTGCATCATCATCCTTATCGTCACCTTCATCGTGGTCTTCTTTATCATCATCTCCCTCGTAATCTTCTTCGTCATGTTCTTCTTCAGCATTATAATAATCTTCCTCTTCGTCATTATCTCATCTCCTACATGATCATCGTCAGCAGCAGCATCATCATCATCATCATCATCATCATCATCATCATCAGATTTTTCAGCTTCATCATCATCCTCAACTTCAACTTTATCTTCTTCTTTCGCCTTTATCTTCAAGTTCTTCCGGTCACTTGTCGTTGTGACGTCATATTACGTGGTATAGCATGATGTCGAGGCCATACAAGGTTATGCTGGTAGATGTAGCGTCGCGTACTTGCTAGGCAAGGTCATGTCAAGGTTATATTTCGTGACAGGACACAGATATTTCGTGATGGCACAAACTTTGGCTAGCTTAATTAATCAGCTTCGCCACTAAAAACAACAGCGCAATGACCGCATTTGTGCAATCATCACTGGACGATCACGTCCATCGCGTCCAATAATAATAACGCATTGAACAGGCAGGGCACCAGCGGTTCCTCCTGGCTTTGCTGTGGTCATCGCAGGCGCCGATCACGATCGCATCAGGCGCGCCACTTTTAATTTGCGGCGGGCGAACGTGCTGTTGGGCAGTCTATGCTCGCGGTGACTCCTGCATGGTGTGCAGAACATGGCGCAACCCCTTTGAAGACCATACAGCGTATATATCTCCCTGGGGGTGCCCGCAATATGCAATTAGGCTTCCGTACCGAAAAAGCTATCACGCCTGTTGCTATCCGGCACTCCTGTCGGATGCTGGAGCCTCCGTTCACGAAACATGTATGCTGCGCGAGTCGTGGGTGCAGCGTCCACGCCGTACGCAACCAGCCTGCGCAGTGCTTTCGCACTGCGTTCTCGTCCTATTTCGCGGGCGTGGCTCGGGCAGTGTTCCTATGCAGAGCGCGTACCGATTAGTCTTTTATGCCCGCTGCCTATCTATTAGCGTATCTCTCTCTCTCCCTCGCACGCCTGTTCTTATTGGCTTCGATCGCCGATGGTCTTTCGACAGCGGCTCATCAATTGTGCGCGTTCCGTGCTTCAGGAACGCAGCGCAGGGGCAGCGGCATCGGTATACCAGCCAAAGACTCTCGCTGCCCTGTCTCGTTGCTAATTTTATTTACTTACCAAAGCGTGAGGGAACTATCCCGTCATGTCGCGAGGCTGCCCGCTAATTGGTTCCCACTTGAGTTTCTGCTGTATATATACTGGACACATACGTATAAATGCCCAAATAAATCTACGAACGTTCATAATCGCTTGGGAGGAAAACTAAGCTGTGCGATTCTACACGCTTCTTTTGATATTGTTGTTCTTTTCATTCGTGTGCTCGCGTATCCTTCGAATGCAGAGGGCACGCCGATAGACGCACGCGGCGGTTCCTGCCACCACATCGCTCTTGCCAATACTCCTGCCATATTGATGCTGTCGCATTGCTGCTGGCACATTGCTCTTGCCACTATGCTGATGATGCCGATATTGCCTAAAAGCATGAGTGCCGAGCTATACTGGTCCAATTTACTATATAGAGTGTCCCATCGTTGATGTCCTTCTCGAAAATGTCCTGTAGCTGTGTTGTAGCTGGTTGAAAGTTCTATAGTGGTCGCTGAAGCAGTAGAGTGCTTACAGTGTGTGGCTGCTGTCCTGAAAGACCGCGGGTTCGACCGCGGGTGGTCGAGGCGAAAAGGCCCATGTAGTATGCGGTGTCAGTGCCCTTTATAGAACTTCAGGTGGTCTAAGTTTTTCCCTACAACAGCATGACACATAGCCGTGCTCCCTTGAAGGGCAGCAGAAATGGCTGCAATCTTCTCCCCCTTCCCCTTCTCCCTTTTTTCCCGCGTTGACCCCGCCACGCACACACTGCTCCGCTTGCACTATCAAGCAGCTTAGGATAGACCAGAATAGACCATATTTCGCTCTTACATGCACCGTTGCTTCAATATACCCGTTATCTCCGAAGAAACCATCCAGCCACAGCTGCGAGGTTACATTAAGTTCCAGCGCTACTATGCATAGGCTAGTGGACATGACAGCAGGCGTCTATGGTCCCAATACCAGAGATGTGTATTGCAAAGATGATCTAGACTCTGAATTTATGTAAAACGCGCAGCTTCAGCCCCTCCGCCCTGCCTCCCTCCCCCGGCTTCTTTTCTCCAAAAATAAGACTTTACGTAGGTCTTCCTTACCTTATGTGTGCTTGCGCGTGACCCAACCACCTTTCAGAGTACTTACAATTATTATTACTTACAAAAACGTATTTCTTTCGAATGATTTTTTTTTCCCGTTCACAGAAAGCGAATTGAAGTGGCACTATGAATATATTTAACTGATCATCCCGGGCACATTCAACCTAATCTAACCGCGAGTTCTGGGATACCTGATAACTTGAGGCCCACTGAGGAGCTATACGCAATGCCAGAAATCCCGAAGCCATTTCAGGCGAGGGCGATACATCGACGCCCGTTGCTCTGCACTAGCTTTATCATATTATTAGCGCGCTAGACATTTTAATCAAATTTGTTCCAATGATTGCGATGCCAAGGCAGGCACAGGGGGGGGAGCACGTGACTGTGCTATTGTAAAGGCGCGCTGCCAAAGAAAGAAAGAACATCGCTGCATGACGCCACTTCGCCTGACCGCTTGGTACGTCATCGATCTTCGACCTCGAGGGTGGCTGTCATTTATGTCCCGATCTCATTTGGCAAATGTATATTCAGTAGCGCGATCAATTATTTCGCGTTTTGTTTGTACGCGCACTCTACACACTCCTCACATCCTTGTTATTTGTTCATTGCAATCGTAGTGCTGGGAAGTTGTGGATGACCCTGTCCTGACAGCGTGGAAACCAGCGATTAATATTAGAAACATATTATCTTCCTTCATGGGAGTGAACGTTTCACCGTGGCTTCTGTACGAGCCAAATGACTGCCAGGAAATCATCACGTGTGTTGCCGTGTCCTGCATCAAACTGCGTACCGATTAATACCATAGTAAATTATAACGGCCTTGCTTGGTCGTCTATAGTATTCAATGTGACAAACTCTATACATTTATTGACTGTATCACTAAAAATAGATTAGAGGAAAAAAAATCAGCGGTTTGTCATTACAGGTTAAGGCCGCTTGACGGCGGTAGCGATTCCGCAAACTCATAAGTATTATTTGATGTATTTCTTTGTTATTCGTCAGACCATGGCCTCCGGTGATCCCACACGCTGGCAGGTCGCGCGCGCAGTTTCGGAGGGAGTGATTGATTGATTTCTGAGGTTTAAAGTCCCAAAACCAGCTCTGTTTATGAGAGACGCCGTAGTGGCGGTCTCCGGAAATTTCGACCACCTGCGGTTCTTTAACGTGCACTGACATCGCACAGCACACGGGCCTCAACATTTCGCCTCCATCGAAGTGCAGCCTCCGCGGCCTGGATTCGATCCCGCGACCTTCATATCAGCAGACGATTGAATGCCATAACCACTAGACCACCGTGGCGGCGAGGGAGGGCGTGGTCGGACAAGCGCATAAAGGGACAAAATGTACTTCGTGTTTAGCGGACATGACCGGAATGTCCGGCGGATGCTCCCAGGATTTTCAATAAACCGCGGTCGCCGCCCCTTATGTTGTAGTCCGCTTCGAGATATAATTTTTGTCCTGCCCTACTGCAAAACCCAGTGGCGCTGGCCAGCGACTTACCTATTTTTGGGAACAATCGGGCACTGGACGCTGGGAAACTGGCACACTGCACGCGGCACACTAGTATAGTCACTGGCATACGATGAACTGTCTCACTGTTTATGAGCCGAAAACGGCTTTTACCAAGGTTCTTGACAATTGCGATCATGCAGAGATCGTTAATGTAAAATAGGGGTATAGGGTGCCCCTATAGTCCAGGGCTCCACTGGCTTGTGCTCTGCGCCGTGCCTGATCGAGGAGTGTTAGTCGCATCTCCCCATACTCGCTGGCGAGCCAAGTCTCCCATCTGCTCTCTTCTTGAAAGTTTGCTAGCTAGTTTCGGTGTGTGAGGTTTGAGTGGCATGCCTCGGTAAAGATTACGGTCGCACCGGTGGCATCTCCCACTAGTGCGGCAGGCGTGTTATTTATGTAGTTAAGTGTGTGACACGCGTGTACGTGGACCGATTCTGAGGGCTGTGTAGCGTGTGGAGCAGTAGCTGAAACCCGAAGTAAAATGCGAATGTAATCGGCCAAATGGACCAAGTAAGAATTAACGTGAATCCAAAGGTGATTGAAGGGGACTAAAGGTGAATTGATCTTAATCACAGGTTAATAAAGTTATTGAAAAAAAAAAGGCCTATAAACCAAAGGCGTAATGGATTTAGTTTTCTTGCCTTGAGTGGTTCGATGTATATAGTGCATTGTTCGATCGTTCAACGCTACACTCATAGCACGGTAACCTTTAGTTTATTTTATAGGTACACAGAAATGTGAAAATATGCTCCTTTACTAATAGTTAAAACTCTTGACCCTTTAGCGAAGGAGCATATTTTCACATTTTTGTGTACCTCTAAAGTAAACTAAACATTACCGGGCTAAGAGTGTACGTCATGTTGGCCAATGGGGACTATCGGGAGAAAGCTTTGCTGGTCATCCATATTTACAAAGTAGAACGGCTCCGAATTATTTCGTATATACGTTACGTATAAACACACGACATACATAAAAAACACACGCGCGAACATACATATAGCGCTATCGGACCCCCCGACAGTTCCAGTAGCGCAATTAGGGAGCTTTAGCAGCGGCGGCTTACCGTACGGCAATGACGGTAATACCGTATCCTCATGGTCGGCACGCGGCTATTTTAGTCAGAAAGACCGGCACTAGTTGTTCGGTTTGTACGGAAACGTCGTCAGATGGTAAAACTCAATTTTCTACGTGCCAACCGCGACGGTACGGCCTTTCCGTACTTTCCGTACGGTAAGCCGCCGCTGCTAAAACTCCGTATTAGCTATTCCAGAACGCCACTGACCGCTCCAGTGGCTCTGTTCCAGGAAAAGTATTCTTGTTAATCTGTTCCATTAAACGCTATTCCAATGGGCCAGTAAAGGGCTGCTGGAAGCACCAGTACAGAACCGCGTCGCGCCCAAGGGCAAACGTTCACTCTCCACCTTCCGCCGTCTTTCCTTCTTTCGTCCTCACCCCGGAAGAAACGCGGCGGCACGCGTCTCAAGAAGTCGGCCGACCGCGCGCAGCTATCCCCGCGCGCGCCTTTTCCCCGCTTTTTTTTTTGCGAGCAGCGCGCCGTACTTTGGCGCCGAATCTTCGCAGAGGTGCGCTTGGCGCCAGCCGCTCCGGGGGTGCGCAAGCGCGGACGCAGTAACGATAATAATGAACAAACACAAGCGTCGGCAAAAGACAGGGGGGAAGTTGGGAGAGGGAGGAAGTGCTGGGAGAGAGCGGCGCGCGCTGTGCGCCCGATCGGCCGCAATTTTAGTGTGTCCCACTTCTCTGCGTTGAAGGGGGAGGGGGAGACCGCTTATCAATTCGGCATTTATCTAGACGAAACTCTACCCTCCACCCCTTCGCCTTCCCCAGCCGCTGCCTTCCTTCTCTCTAGCAGTCACCACTTTGTTTTTTATTCTTCTTGCCATCATCTCGCTTACTTGTATTCGCGCAGTATGCTCCCACGGAGGGAGCGCGCTTTTAATTGGGACTCACGCTCCCCTCTTCTCTGCACCCCCTCCACCCCCCCACCCCCCTCTCGACACCTTCTTCGCCGTGGTTACGCGAATGCTTGCTTCGAGCTAGCAAGGCGGCAGCGTGGCCGCTTAACCTCTCACCCAGCAAGGGAGGGGGAGGGTGGGTGCTAACTGTAACGCTGCGCCGTGTCGCCACATTGGCGTCGCCCAGGGGGCCGCCTATGCGCCGCCATTGGTGCGGCCCTCATCCTCTAACGCCTCAATTATGAAATGAAAACAACGACGGCTCTCCTACGATGCCGCCTCTGTTTGTGTATTCTCAGGCCCCACACTGCCTCACACACTGCTACATTCCGCGAGTAGATGGCAGCGACTAAAAAGTGAAAGTGTTCGGCTGCAGTGAAAGAACATCAACGAAGGAGCATAGCGAAACTGCACAGGGAAAACAGTAACAGGAACGCTGTCACAGAAAACTAATAACAATAAAAAAAAACAAGAAAATGAGGCGATTAATAAGCGACGTGAAGGGGCAAGAAAGGCTTTAGACGGGCCGTTTTTCTTTTAGAGACCGCGCAGTTATTTGGACCACCGGCATTATATGGTACATACTGTTGCACAGAGCGAGTTGGAGAGTGCGTACTTCGTATAGTTTTCGCCGACGCGTACCTGAGCGCGCGCGAGCGTTTTTCGTGTGGCCGCAACAAAACCACCGACGGCATGCGAAGGGCGGTCTACCCGGCCCCCACTTGCTTCGCAGCCGGCCCTCTCCGTCCCGAACTACGAGTCCAGCTCCCGCCTTTTTTTCGCCTAGACCCAAGATACGGCCGAGTGCCACTCGCAACTGCTCGAGTGGAGAGGAAACCCAACTTTTGAATGCTTTACTTCCTCCTTCTTACTCTTTCTCGTTTGTTTCTTTGTTCCTCTTCGTACTTCTTTCTCTCTCGCCGCTCGCTCTTACGGCCCTCCGCGTACCGGTTGATAGCGGTTGGAAGCGGAGAAGGCGGCCCTTGCACCAGTGTTCGGCTAAAGTGCTCTTTGTACGATGCCATTACTTCCAGAATACGTGCATGAGCGCACAGTCTGTGGGTTGTCTTTTGCTTTTCCTTCAATTGCGCGAATGGTATGGAGGAGCGAGCCTTACACGTCGATTTCGAAATCAGCTGATACAGTCGGGCGCCTATACATGCATAGGTGCCGTCTCTGAGGAACGCTGTCGGGGTGGTTTCTTGAGAGCGAACGAGTGCGTTGCATGCATGCATTGCGTGCACGTGCGCGCTGACCTCAGCAGCTTCCAGCTCTGCTGCTGCCCTTGGCTTCCATTGCGGCGAGTTGGGCTTCGTACGTCTATATGTATAATGCTCGCAGTGTGCACGTGCTCGGTATAGGCAATATGTTTATCTGTATGCGAACATATTTGGGAACGTGAACGCGTGTTTAGTACAGCAAGGTTTTTCAACAGGTTCTTTCAATGGAATGTCTGTAGATTGTGTATAGACAAACGGAGGAATCCGAACGGGCCCTCACGCATGAAACGTCAACATGGAGAGTGTAAAGAAGTATATCTTTAGCTTTACTGTCGCCTGCTCCGCGATGGAGCCTCCTTGTTCTTTGTTGTTGTCGTCGTCGTCGTCGTCGTCGTCGTCGTCGTCGTCGTCGTCGTTGTTGTTGTTGTTGTTGTTGTTGTTGTTGTTGTTTTCGTGAGCCAGTGCCTTGCACTGTAGGCATCCCCGTCCCGTGTTAGGAACCTTCAGCTTTGCTTGTGCCGTGGTGACGAACCCAACCTTGCAACATATAGCACCTCATCTTTATCGGTAGCGATAGACAGAAAATCAGCCCTTTGGAAATATCACGTAAGCTGTTGTGGAAACATGCGTATAAGCAGCGTAGAGCTACGTGAGCCGTGATGTCGGAACCGGGGAGGAAGCGTCACGCTTGGATGAAGACGGAGAAAAAGAATGGTTGGACCACAGCCAAGCGCGGAAACGTGCGTGCGTGCGGCCATTATCGGGTGTCGACCCCGATGCTCGTCGATCGCGTACTTTGAGAGCGAGGGCAGGCGCTGCATTCAAACAGATCATAAAACTACAGCTGTATATTACCAATTGGGTTCTAAACCTCCATACCGACGCATGTGCTGCATTTTTTAGAACCGTGAAAGGTTTCCTTCTGTGGGCTATTTCATTCTGAGGCAATTTTCGCCGCGAGAGTTGTTCTGTTCTGCAGGGTTGTCCGCATATAAAACACCAATGTCAACGACGATGAACTAAAGAGGAAGTGCCGCTGTTTTACGCGAATTTAAAATTCGACAGCAACAATGAGAGCAAGCACAATGCGTAGAGAACAAGTATAATTGGGGACAGAGCAAGTCCTTCACTTGGCTTCGCCGTCAGCTGTTTTATACAGGAGCTGAGCGACGGTTCCTGCCACGACAGTTATCTTCCGATGGACGCGGCATTTGCAACAAAAGCGCAGAAGGCACGAATAGCTGTCTCGACTAACAAATCACGTTTGTGCGTAAAAACACGCGGTGCCGTCTGAGGAACATGTGAAGCCGAAATTAATGCAATAGGGGCAGATGGAATCAAGTATACAGAGTTTTCCTTGCATAAGCGGCAACATTTGGCAAAAAGTTCGGCTTGCATCTCCCTGTCACACTTCAAGGCGAAAGCCTGCTTCGTATTTGGTAATGCATGCGTTAAGTTACACGCGAAGTCATGCATTTTCAACATACAGTTTTGGGCAAGGAGTTCGTAAGCCTTAATGAGCATCGATGAGCATGCACACTTGCTGGCATTTAGGTCGGCATTCTTAACGATATATGGAACATTTCTAACGCATTTCCAAATGTGCAGTAATCTTCTGCGCCATGTTAAACGACCTGTGAGCATACCCATATGGCGCATACCCATATGGGTATGCGCCACACGTGATTGGAGGCATACATCTCATCAAGGTCACCTCTCGATGCGGGTATACCCGCGCGTGATCGATAGAGGCAATAATTTTCATACTGTTACGGTGCGTCAAAGCTAGTGGAGCAGCAGCAGGAGCGATCACAGCAGCGATAACAAGATAAGAAGACGAGCGAGGAAGAGCTGTCCGTCCGGCTTCCTTAAATAAACGCTCCTACACGCCCCGTAACAGAGCGGTGGACGGGCGGGGTACCCGAGCACGCAACGACGGAAGCTGTACTCTTTGCACTTCGTCGCAGTCGTCGCCTTGCGTTCCACCATCCCCAACAGAAGGCATGCCCCCAAGAAACAGAACCTCCGAGGCCAGCGGCCCCTTTCCAGCTCTACAAGGAGCCACCAGGTTTCACCGGCACTAGCGGTGAGGACGTGGACGAGTGGGTGAAGCAGTACCGACGGGTGAGGAATCATAACGGCTGGGATGCCACCGCTCAGCTGCCACATGTTGAGTTCGCGTTCATGGACATTGCTCTTATGCGGTACGAAAACAACGAGGACAAGCTTACGACGTGGGATATACGCTTGTCGAAAAATGGAAAAAGTGCTTCGGCGACACCGTAACGAACAAGCGGAACAGATCTTGTCCCAGAAGGCCGAACTCTTCGGCGATAGTTGCACAATGTACATGGAAGAGGGTCTTATAATATGTGCAGACTCGCTAACCCTGGCATGACCGAAGAAGAGAGTGGAACATCTTAAAGAGATAGCTGAAGATGTCTGCCAGTTTTTGAAAGCCAAAGAAAACCTGACCTTTGTCTCCGACACAATTCCACAGAGCCACACACTTGAACCTCTCAAGATGCATCGCACCACGCTGAAGTTTGGCCGTTTTACTGATATATAGTTAAAGCGGCCAGAGTCGACGCAAGTTCACCATCCGATCTCTCGTCGACGATACGACAAATAGTACTGGAAGAGCTGCTCCGGTGCCACGAAATCGGCCGTTGAGGTGGCCACGAGGCTCGAGGCAACAGTATGCGTCTATTGTGTGCGTCATCGCAACCATATGTCAATGCGGCAGGCTTAGACGATTACAGCACTGATGTCGCTCGGACCCACGAACCGATGTCACCTAAACAACGAGCAGCAGCGCCGTGCTTCCTATCCGACTCGGTGGTGCCGTACTACACATCCAATGGCTACAGGATAGAGGCTATGAAGACCGCGATGGATACCCCATGGTGGTCGACGGAGATTAAGACTCTGAGCAGCGCTACGAGATCCGGGTTTCCCGTATGTGGTATAGTTACGATGATCGCAGGACACATCTCCACCCTTTGCGACCGTCGCCGAGTTTCCCGTGATGAGCCTCCGCGACTGTTGTACCAGGCAAATTACCGACGTTCTTCCGCTTCATGGTCAACACGCCCGCCAGCATCTCGTCGATTCCGTGGAGGCAGCTTCCGGAACCCATCACCAATCTACGGTCACAGTTTAAAGCCTCCTGCTGCTGTCCCATTACCTTTGGCGCATTGTTAGGAAGCTTCACTCGTGTCGCTGGTGTGTTCCTCCTCAATGTCACCACCCCATGCTACACTTAGGGCCTTCGCTTTATAAACACAAATAGCTTGAAGGAAGCAGCGTGTTGGCAATGGAACCAACGCGTCTATGCTTATTCATCTCGCTCTGTTGGATAGTATCCTTAAGCGACCTTGTTGATCTCTCGTTCTTACTCATGAGCTGCCGTTCATTTGAGACGACTCACCAGAAGTCTTTGCTGCTTCTAACCTCTTTCGTTCTTGTTTTAAAAACGACGCCCACAAGTACATACAAAACGAAGTTGCTATCGCTGTTGCAATCTGGCCATGCAATTATATGAGCACCAGCTGTCCTTGCTGACAAGCTATGTAGGTTAGTAGTGGCGTCTCACTTTCAAACTTGGATCAGGGCGCCCCGATCCTCGCGACATGACACTGAAAGTCATGACGCACGTGCGGCGCGACCAGGGCGGACTGGATCTCGAAATCGGAGTCAATCTCGCCGCTTCGAGACCTACGTTTCGCTGTGATGATAAAAGAAAAGCTAAACACAATCTACCCTCAATGTATTCGGCCCATCAGGCGGGCCCGACCACACAGGTGTTGTAACACCAGTTCTCCCGCATGTAAAACAGCGACAGCACGCGTATCCCACGCAGCTACAAACTCATAAGCCGCTGAACACGTCTTTTCTTGACAAAATTGTGAAGCCAGTTTCCGATGCGTAGGTCGACGCCTTCTGCGTGAAAATTAGGTGTTCAATGCGCGTGTATGCGTACACCGGTGTCACGAGGCCTCCGTACAACATACACGCGTGCGCAAGAGCAATTTACGAGGGGAAGTTTTAACGGTTCGTGCATTCTAAGTGCCACGCAGCACTGTAAGTGTGTATATCGCCGAGTCGCGCTGTCTTGAAAATGGAGGGGGGGGGGGGGGGGGCTTCCTGAACGGGGGAATCGGAAAGCGGCAACTATAAAACGAAGCGCGAGGCGGTCGTGGTGTGAATAAGCGAGGTAGGAGGTGATAAAGGAGTCACCATGTACAGGAAGAGGAGGGGGGGGGGTGCAGGCTGAAATCTAGGTGAAGGAGATGCCGGTGTGCGTAGCTCCCTGACTGCTGGCGATTCCCACAGCATCGCGCCCCCATTGGTCCGCTATGCATCCTCGGCAGCCGGGCGATAAGCGGGACAAGAGGGTGAGGGAGTTGACCAGTCTTTCTAGCCGTCGTGGGTGCTCTTGAACGAGTTTCCCGTTTGTCTCGTTGGCTTTCTCGTCTGCGGCCTTTTACTTAAAAAAACGCCATAGGGCCTGGTGCATAATGCCACGCTATCGGAGAATAAGAAATTAAAAGAAAAAAAGAAAGAGTACTGGGACTCGGAGACAAGTTTTGCGAAGCAGGTGAAGGTTGGCGCAGAGTGGTGTATACTGAATGTAAAGTCTTGTTGCACTCAATGCCTGCAATTAAATATATCTCCTTTTTTTCTGTTTTGGGAGTTAAGTCTCGCACGTTGGAAGCGCGATTACGTTTCAGCGATGGTGTACAGCTGAAGCCATACGGAAATTCCCCTGACCCCACGACATCCGTCCCCTGCAGAGATGTGAGCCAAGGGTGACGCTTGAGCGCGTACGCGTCGCAGAATCTAGCATTCATGAGCAATATGAAAGAGAACGCGGAGTCCACGTTGAAGCAAGGATTGCTGGTGACTTGAGGCTGCGAATAAGTTGCACCGATTTGCAAGAGGCGCACTTCTGCTTGAACATGTAGTGTCTTGAACATCTGTGTACTAGGCAAATGCGTTTAGCTGCTGTGGAATACTGAATGTAATTTCACCGCTCCCTTTCACACTGTTCACGACTTACGCCCTCCTCGCGTGACCTTGAATGGCATCTGCCTCGTACGGTGCTGATTGGTTGATTGATTTGTGGGGTTTAACGTGCCAAAACCACCTCTGATTATGAGAGACGCCGTAGTGGTGGTCTCCGGAAATTTCGATGGTGGTTATGTGGGGTTTAACGTCCCAAAACCAGCTCTGATTATGAGAGACGCCTGTGGTTTTTAACGTGCACTGACATCGCACAGCACAGAAGCCTCAACATTTCGCCTCCATGGAAATGCGGCCGCCGCGGCCGGGATTCGATCCCGCGACCTTCGGATCTGCAGCCGAGTGCCATAACCGCTAAACCACCGTGGCGGGGCCGTACGGTGTTCAACGACGATCAACACTTGCGAACTCGAAATATATTGATCGGAGAAGATAAGTGCATTTGTTCTCATGAGATCGCACGCATTTTGGTCCGCTTGAGAGAACATTGCCCGTATGCACAAAAAAGAACATAAACTAAAAATGTTCTTAACAAAATATCTCAACCAATCGCATCACTGGACATATGATTAGCAAAACACTTCAACCAATGGAAAAAATCAGTTAGGCGTGAGAAGCCTTGCGAATTTGTACCCTGGAGCTGAGCAGCACCAAGCGGACATGTCTTCGCAGCGAGGAATACAACTTCACGTACCGAAACATCCGCCTCTTTGTTCACAAACCTCGCGGCTGCTGCCATTATGTTGTCGCTCGTTACTACAGAGTCGTTTGCCGGATGAAGAGCCCACGTCCTGCTTTCCCCAGGCTCGGGAAGTTAAGTATCACATTCGTTTGTTTGCCCAAGACTTTAATTCGGGGAGACACGCAATTATAGTTATTCACGCTCTGACCTCGGGAAAAAAGACGCCAACTTCTTTAATTGCGGACTTGCGATTAATCTCTCTTTAATCTCCTTCCTTGTTCCACGCGCACTGAATCTGTACAAACTAAGGGAAATTTTTACGAGTATGTTGACACGCACAATTGTTACCGTTTGTTTCACGTCGAATGCCTTTATCACTTTCTCGTGACACACGTTATCGTTCGGCACAAGCCGCGCCTATAGCTTACGTGCTGCCTCGCGAATGGTGCCAACTGTTCTACAAGCTTTGCACGCCCGGCGCGTATATTTGAGAACATTCCACATTGTACGCGAACGTCAGCGATAAATACCGCGGAACGCATTGCTACGCGTGTATAAACGCCGACGCATTTAACCGTTGGTCAGTTTTGTCGATGACTGTTGTCGCAGCAATCGTCTTGTAAGGTGATTTGCTTTTGCTTTGCTGAGCACAGCCTCGCCCGATAAAAAGTTGGACTTTCCACGCGTTGAATTCTGTGTCCGTAATCGTCACGGTCACGTGGCAATATCCCATGCTGTTTTCACTGGAGACATCTACCCAGTAAGCGGAGGAATCAACGTTATATGAGCCTTAAGAAACGAAAAAAAATAAGAAAAAAATGGCCGCATATCTCCGTGCTTTGCTGCATATGTCGTCGAAAGACAATAGTCTTCTGCCGGCCGTACTACGCTGCGTGAGATATGGACGCCGTCTGGCAGCGCCGTCGGGAGACATGAGCTTGTGCAGAATCCCTGCGCAACTGCTAGGTGCAGCACCAAATCGTCGCCAGAGGTCTTTTTTTTTCGTGCACAGCGTCGCATTTTTAGCGCAGCCTAACAAACACTAGGGTCTTTATAATTACGTATCTATGTATTTACTAGAAAATGCATAGATACGTAATTTACATAGATACGCATTGATGTTGCGCCTCAGATATGCGTAATATTTGCTTTTTGATCGACGATGTTAACAAGTATGAACGCAGCTACCAGTTCAAGATGGCTAGGCGTTAGGCAAGTGCTTAAACTTGGGCCGGGTGTCTGAATCGTGTGACACACTGACAAACAGAGACAGACAAAGATTTCTGCCTTCAAGTATCCCAAGAAGGACTATTGTCTTTAATAGATAAAAAATAGAAGGGTCGCTTGGTAGTCGCAGTATTTTTTCGTTTGGGCGGCACGAGCGACGAGTGATATTTTGTTTCCTGCGCTACACCTGCCGTTCACGTCCGCCTTAACGCGTTACGCAGTCTGTTATATGACATCAAAAACGTAAAAATATAAACTGCACGATAGAGGACACTGCTAAGAGTTAGTTGTGTACGACAGATGTCACATGGGAGCATAGGTCTCTATTTCTAAAGAGGGATTTAACACTCCAGACTAATTAATGAATATTGATTAAGATAAGTACGCGGGAAATTGCAAAACACAGAACATTTGTGCATGGTGGGAGTGCCACTAGCAGACGCCTAGGTCAACGATTAGCGTCCCCCACCAGTTGTTGTCTAAGATCCAGTTCACTTAGATTATGTTACAAGGTGAAGATGTGCCTGGAACCCTTCACTACGGCCTGCCTCAAAGGTGACACTCATACCTCAAATTCATATTGTTTCGCCGCCACTGGGGTTTAGTAGCAATGTCACTCGGCTTCTGGTCCGAAGGTCGTGGGATCGAATGCCGACCGCGGCGGCTGGATTTCGGTGGAGGTGGAATGCTGAGGCCTGTGTAGTGTGCGATGTCAGGGGGCGCTAAAGAACCCAAGGTGGTCGAAATTTGCAGAGCGATCCACTATACGCCGTTTCTTATGATCATATCATGCTTTGGGACGTAAAACCTTAGCGATCAATAAGATATTATTATTACGTTTTCATCACGCATTGTCCTCTTCCACTAACCTTGCCTCGAAGCCGGTTGAGCAGAGATACGAGCCAGTGTGCTGTGGCATGCATGCAGGCGCCACGACTCGACTAACCGAGCCGGTTACACTTGAGTACAAAAGCCTACGCTTTCCTGGCCCCAGTTTTCTGTACTCCATCTTTAACCCGTGAAGCGTTTCTCGCGATATTTCAGCTGCGGAAATCAGTCAAGGACGACCAGGATTTTTTATTGCTCGCTTTTCTTCCTAACCACGGAATCATTGTTAACCAATGGACTCGCGCGTTTGCGAAAGCATCAAGAATGCCGACTCACCGCGTGAACGCGGACAAATTTTTCTTTCTAAATAAAAAGACAGAGGAAAAGCTTGAGTTGGTTTCTCGGCGTCGTCGTGGGATACAAGGGCGTCGAATTGGCAGTCGCGTTGTTCGCAGCGAGCCTGACTTGACGAAACGCCATGAAACAACCGTATTTGGGGTTCGCGTTGCAGTAGTTGTAATAGCCATAGCTCAGTCTCAGTTCAGTCTCATTTGAAGTTTCGCCTCACGGGCTTGTCACAATACTGTAATGACAATGCGCTAGCATTCCAGGAAGGCGCACGCGACGGGCAAGCGGAGGCCTCAGGAAACTTGAGGTTCGGCTACGAACGAACCCGCATCGTCGCTATGCCATCCCTGTGCCCTCTTCAGTGTCCTGGGGCGGCTGCCTGGCGCGCTATTATGACACGTTGTGGGCGCTGAGCACTTGCGCAGACTGATACGTTCTTCAGGCGCACATTATGTCTCTTGGGGCATTGAGTCTCGCTGGGCATTCCAACTCTATTGGATATCGTCTTGTTGGACATTTGGTCTCGATAGACATCCAGGTTCTCATTCGTGCGACCAATGGAAAACGATAGAGTTCAAGGTCCTCAGTATCACAGCCTGCGCAGAATATTTACGCGCTACTGTGCTTGTCCATCGCAATGTTGCCCTACGTGGCTAGGATCAAAGGTACAACGAGCTCAGCAGCACGACTATACCTAGCTGTCGGGCCACCACGGCTGGTACAAAGCGCCTCGCAATAGTCCTGCTTCTCTGTAGAGCAACGGAGCCTTTTGCTTCGCGTTTTCGTTGCGAATACATTTGTAGGCTCTTATACTGAATAGGCTCATTACATCCAAGCTTTGAAATGTTATTTTGAAATCCTAACACACCTATAGAATGAAACAGAAACTGGCACGCTTGTTACAACCATGGAATGGCTTAGTCTGTTCACCAGTGGTGAACACACTAAACCATTCCATGATTGTTACGAACACCAGTTTTCGCCAAGGTGTTCGAGGTTGCGGGCCATTTCTTTCCTCTCCTCGTCCAGTCGTTTCAGTTCGGTGCATATGGAGGATACAGAGACGAACGCTCCATAAACGCCAGCTGAGGTGGCCCATGCTACCTCGTGATAGCAGCAGCCAAAGCGAAAGCATCGTAAACAGCGGTGAAAGATAGGCCACATTTCAGAGCAGAAAAAGCAGATGGCGCATCAAGTTGAATTCTCAACGAACGCATATACCATATATCTAACACGCACACCTGCAATCTCTCTCTATCATTAATAGCCTCTTTCTCACTCCCTCAGGCACCACGGCCAACGGTCGCGCACCACCATTGCGACACTTCGGAGCCATCTCATCCCTTTTAGAGCGCCGCGCTTATCGAAAAAAAAAAGTCATTTAGCGCGGGAACAGATTGGGAACGTGCTTTTGTTGAATTCCTCCCCGGTATATCAGGTTCATGCCTAACGAATTCCGCTAAGATGAACATTGCGTAAGATCAGCAGTGGACGACGTTCTTTAAGGTGCTGCCGAGTATGGTGTGTTCTCCGGTGTGTCATATATCACTTGAGCGAGCGTTGCATTTCCGTCTGCCATACGTCTGTATATACCTCCATGCGAGCATACACACACGGCAGAGGAAGGCATGAGGAAGGATTCATTTGCCGATCGAGGCTCTGATTTCGGCTTCGTCTGTCCTTTTACGGCTTATACAAGCCCATATACCTGCGGGGTCCACCAGAGCCCCCGGTAACAAATTAGGACGGTGCACGGTGTCGCGCGACTTTTTAAGCGCGGTACGTTCTCGGACGATTTATCACGATACCTTGTGCTTTACGATCGCGCTCGGGAACCGCTACGCCGCGACTCCTAGGCGCCTTCCTGTCAGCCATTCCTTGGCGTCGGTGTTGTCTTCTTCGTATTGCCGGCGTCGCTTGAAGGAATTTAGGTTTATGGCGTCTGTGGGAGCCCGCTTGGTGGAGGTCTGACAGTTTGTTTTTCGTCAGGCGATCTTATCGCAAATGAGATTTGTTTAGGCTAGCCGCGATGTGGCGCACATTAGAGCTACATTCGCGCTTGCGGCTCGGCCGTGACACGTCGTTCGAAAATTGCGCGCGGATTTATTCTTCAGTGCTGATTGTTCTTGCAATTACGCTTCCTTTAAGTGCTCTCAATTTACAGAGACAAAGCCGTTCCGATGGCGCCATAATCGTCGCTCGCATCTGTGCTGCATTCGCGACTGAGCATGGTAATGTTACGACGTGCGATGCGCTCGCAAAAAATTTGCATAATCTCCAGGCGTTTTCTAGGGGAGGCTATATACATGTTGGCTATGCACAAGGCTGTGAACTGATGGCCTTGCGCTCCTCGTCGGCTAGATTTGTTGATTTTATGCAAACTATCGTCTCAGAACCCGCGCAATAAAGCCAAATGCTCCGGAAAATAAATACGTTTGGTAATAAGATTTGCACGTGATCGGTACTTATAGTGTGCCACGGAGGCTTGCGGTGCACTTATCTCCATAAATTCGCGACAAGTGTCGCCTCACATATGCGAGTCATTGCTCTCTCAAAGATTCGCATACGTCGGGTCGAGGTCACTGAGCTTGACCTCGGCCTCGACACCGACGTCATCGCCTCGCCACGGTGGTCATGTGACTATGGCATCTGGCTGCTGATATAAAGGTTGCGGGATCGAATCCAGGCCGCGATGGCTGCATTTCGATGGATGTGAAATGTTGAGGTCCATGCACTCTGTGATGTCAGTGCACGTTAACAAACCCCAGGTGGTCGAAACCTCCGGAGCACTCCGCTGCGGCGTCTCTCATCATCACAGCATGGTTTTGGGACGTAAAACCTCAGAAATCAATCACGTCATCATCGATTGCATCTATCCATACAGTCAATTGTTACTGGGAGAAAGTCGTGCCCTCTTGTACTGCTCTTGGAATTCAGCCGCTCAAGACGAGTCCTAAGAGTGTCAGCGCTAGAGATACCACGACTTATAAGCGCATAACAACGACTTGCAATTGGCCGTCGCACCAATTCGACGGATGACCGCGGATCTAACGGAACGTACTGCAACAGGGGACGTTGAAGGAATAATGTGTCAAAACTGCGGACGTGGCAACGAACTAGCGCTAGAGATAGCCTGTCAGATTGTATACAGCTGTGACAACAACAGGATTGAAGGTTCCCGCTTCAAGCCCGCATACAGGTAAGCGTGCGGGTCCCTAAATACATCGGAACTGAGGCGCAGAATACTTGTATGCGCATTCCGCATATGTGCTGCGTATCGGACCATGACACCCCCCTCCCCCCCCCCCCCCCCCCCGTTCCCCTCCCGCTCCTTTTTAAGAGGCTGTGAGTGAGACAGCCACTATAAAAATAAGTGCTGCGGTTTTACACATAAAAGCCACCGTATGATTAAGACGCACGCCGTGGTGGAGTGCGCGGACAATTTCGACCACCTTAACGTGCAGTGGTAATGCACAGTATAGACTCGCTTCTAGAACTTTAGCTTCCATCGAAAATGCGACCGCCGCGTATACGGATCCAACCGCGTCGTTCGGGTCACACAGAGAGCTATCAAGCTACTGCAACACTATACAGAGAGCTACTAAGCTACTGCAACACTGTCGCAGGGAATACGGCAACAATAAGCAAACACAGCAGCGCCCAGCATGAGATTTATCACTAAACGCACAAAAAAGACTGCAAAGCCGAAGCTATAAACGAAACAAGAGCATACTGTACAGATCGCCAAGAATGAGAAACCTGTACAGCATACGCAAGCGGGCGTCACCCGCCCGTCCAACACTGCGCGATCGGCGAAACAGCGCACAGGCATGCGTGCATGCGATCTCAACCAACCTTGCACTGCATTACGAATGGCGCAACGCCTTATAAGCCACAGCTCAAAGCCGGACGAATGGGGTGTGGCCCGCGGTGCTACGGCGGAAAGAGGTACAGGGCGCTGCTGTATTCGATGAGAAAGTTGCCTGTGACGAAATGATGAGGGCCGACCCGAACCGCATCGGACGCGGCGCGTGTGTGTACGGTATATAACGTACACGCACGTATACACTACATCTCGCCAGTACTTTCTCACGCGCCTCGCGTGAGTCAGAATGTCAGTACTACGCTTGCTGCTTGAAGCGAATGGTCCTTGGCTGGAGGCGCGCAGCCTGCATGTATGCCAAAGGGGACGCGATACCCGCCGGGACCCGACGTCCTGGGCGGCGGCATGGCTGGCGGGTTTTTCGGGCGCGTGCACCGGCCGCTGACAACCTGCAATCTTCGCGGCGGCGGAGGTGTTCCGTCTCCTGCACGGACGAGCACCGACAATGGCCAATCCGAAACTTGTTTGCTCCCCCAAGCGCGCCGTCGCTAAACCCTTTCGTTCGCTGTCCGCGGACCTCTCGTGCGTGCATGGCGACGCAAACGGGTGTGCATCAGAAACATGGAATAAATAAATAAATAAATAAATAATAAATAAATAATAAATAAATAAATAAATAAATAAATAAATAAATGAGGGGTGAGGAGGCAGGTGCTTTTCAGAAATGACAGTGTTCCTCAGGTGGCCTATATTCTATGTACTCAAAATCTGCAGTAAACGGGGATGGTCCACTTTGGTTACG
This sequence comes from Hyalomma asiaticum, assembly GCA_013339685.2. Taxonomy (NCBI): domain Eukaryota; kingdom Metazoa; phylum Arthropoda; class Arachnida; order Ixodida; family Ixodidae; genus Hyalomma; species Hyalomma asiaticum. Next base: position 116,085,141 of record CM023483.1, on the reverse strand, counting down.
ATCAAGTGTGCTTTTCTTTTCTTTTCCTTTTTTTCGTTGTTCGAAGTACTTAGGCCCATAAGTGTGAACGACACAGACGACAGCACTGTCGCTGTCAGGCCGAACCGGCCATTACTTTGCATGCCTAACATTATTTCACGGAGTACACCTTTGTTCCTAGTCTAACCACTTATACAAACTTAATCAAAACTTTATTTACATGGTGTAGGTATGGGTAAGCTTAAGCTAGAAGCGAAGCAGTTCGCTTGAAGAAAGCTCAAGCCCCTATGACACGAGGCATGGAGCAGCGACGTACGTACATGCATGTATACAATACTATCATAAAAATAAAACAGCGCGTTAAACACATGAAATGATGAGCAACATAACCATTCAAACTTTGTTAGCAGTCCAAACTGCCATATCTGCTTGTGTGGTGCAACCACATGAAGCAGGTGTTGTGCAATCACCACGCTTGTTAATCCTATTATAAGCAAGTTGTCAGGTTCGACCAAACAAGACCAATGTTCAGGGCAAGATGGAGGCTTTTTTAAGAATGTTGTCGAGGTAACACAACTGATGTCTGTGATGGGGTTCTTTGAAGTTAGATGGGAACGCACGTTCCGTCTTACGACGGCAACGTGTTCAAGAATACGGCGAGGCTGTTTTCTGTGAAGACCTTATGAAAACACAAACAAACACGAACACAGAACAACCAACACAACAACTAAGCAAACCGCGACACTCTCGAGCAGGAACGAAAGACAACGAGCATGCAAACGAACGCGCCAGTTGAGCCACCGTGAAACAGTCTCACCGAGGCTGCATGGCTGACGCGTGAAAGAAGTCCACGCAGGCGAGGCGTCAGTGCGGACGGGAGGTCGCCGCTGTCGCTTGTTGAATGGTGCTGCGTCACGTCTGATGCTACTGCGGTGCGGACCAGGGACGGAGACGAGGAGGACGACGGGCACCGGAGTCAAGGGAGGCGTTGCGTTGCCACTTGTGGCTCGAAGAAACAGGGCAGCACTCGGGTCTACGCCCGACCGTGCTGCGGGTAGTGGTGGCCTTCCTTAACTCCACGAAGGTAACGGTGGAGCTGAGGCCCCACATAGTTGGTGAACCTGGCCCCGAGGTTCTAGGCCGGTGGAACAGCACTCGGGCCTACACCCGACGGTGCTGTTAGTGGCACGGGCGGCTCGTCAGGCGTTTCGTGGACAGCATTGGGAGCTCGGTGCCAAGCGAAGCCATGCACTCCGACTCTTGGCACCCGCCACGCACTCGGGACTACGCCTCGACCGTGGTTCTGGCGGAGAGCTCCCGTGCTACGTCCGCGCTGGTAGAACGCCGCCTTGCTTCTCTTCCAACATGGCGCCTCACGTGCACGCCGCACGCGCCACGCTCCGTGTTTTCTCCTTGCGACTATAGTGTACTATACTTGCGGCCGTGTGCTGCAACCTCGCGGCGGTCGCATTTTCGATGGAGGCGAAAATGCCAGAGGCCCGTGTACTGTGCGTTGTCAGTGCACGTTAAAGAACCCCAGGTGGTCTAAATTTCCGGAGCCCTCCACTACGGCCTTTCTCTCCTCTCTATCTCTTTCACTCCCTTTCCCCCACCCCCACGGACGCTTAGCCGTGCTCCCTACATGGGCTGCAGAAAGTAGCGTCCTTTCCTAACCGAACCACAATCATCATCATCGTCGTCGTCGTCATCGCCTCGCGTGCTGAACCCGCGTTTCTACGTGGCCTCTTCTTCGCCTTTGCAGCAACGCCAAACCAGCGCTTCAAATCTTTGATAAGTTTCCCAGCCGCTAAGTCCCTCTCTCGCCATCAGAAGCATGGTAAAAAAAAAAGAGATCAGAAGAAAGAACGTCCGAGGTCTGAGTACTTGCAAAATAATAATAATAATGTTAGATACAATCGAAAAGTGGAGTGAGTCTCTCTCAGAAAAGTGTTCGGAAGGTGCGATCATGCTGCACGCGTCGAAGCCTACAACCCCAGTTCGGTTCAGCAAGCATTCGTTGAGGGTCGTGTACAGCGTGCCAAGAAGGTTATTCGTATTGGCTTGCAGACACACTACATAAGACAGTCGCTGCTTCCACGGACGCCTCGCCATACGAAACAGCTAACAAGCCTCTGTGAAACAGCACTGCATGTGTTTCAGCGCAGATTCTCAGTTACCACAACGAATGCCGACTTACCTTACCTTATCGTATCTTATGTTACCTAACCATATACACTTAAAACGTATTTGTACAGCCGATATATATGCTCTCATTCGAAAAGCTCTGGTATATTGCATATACGGACCTTTCGACTCCGCAGAGCATAGGAGAAACCAAACGAAGAATTGCTGGAACAGAGATACGAAGCTGTAGGGACGACAGGGTCTTTCTTCCACGACTGAAGAGCGCGCAACAGTTGGCAGCTTCACGCGCCCGAAGCGAGCCGGCTGGGTGTTGCTCTAAACTCGGGGGCGCACGCAGCGAAATGATAAATGCTGCGGACGCGACATGGAATTCTCGACGAAGGCGCTTAGTCCCTTGCTTGAGATATCAAGAACACGTCCGCGCGCAGCGCGGCGCACCGGAATTCACGAATTTCCGCAACGTCTCTGTTTATAGCTTTTTCCTCCTCTTATATACGCTTGTATATACCACGCATGTGGCGAATGTGTTTCCCATGGCTTCGCTCCCCTTTCGCGTGTGCATTTCCTTCGTCCCGTCTACCGCTCTATCTCTCCGAGCACTCGGGGGCCAACACATCAACCACGGAGCGGGCATTAATCGTGACCGGACTAATTGCTCCCGTGAGGTCCCGCCCGTGACGAGACTCTTCTCAAATTACCGGCCGCCACCGGGCGTACGAAAGAGGGCGCACGCGTTAATCACTTCGTGCGGACGATGCTATCGAATTCCCCTACATGTTCTCTCTCTCTCTCTCCCTCTATAGCTAGCTATCTATCTTTCTATCTCTTTTTGTTTTTCATTTTTGCGCGCGTCTTTTCTGTATAGCATCAGTCTTGAAAGCTCATGCAACCATGCAGCTATTCGTGAGACGTAGGATTGTGTTTCTCCTTCGAACATGACGTGCGGTTATGCAGTGGAGGTTACACGAGCATTGGCTGTATATATGAGAATGGGACATAATTAAAGAAAAATAAAAGTGAAGAACGACCGGAGCAAGAAATCGAGAAGGCGCCGTTGTGGACCGCTAATGGGTTCGTATATACATGGAAGAAAGACTTGACAGCACAATGGTTAAAGCACGGTACGTTGTCTGAATTTTAAAGCGACTTGAGGCTTATTAGGTCGCCTATGCGAGGCTAATTTCTTTCGAGCTCAGGCTTGCTTAACGGTTACGTGCAATGCTGAGAGAGAGAGAGAGAGAGAGGGAGAGAGACGAGGGAATGAAGTAGAGGCTGAAGTGTGCGACTAACTCTAATATCTAGGACTACGGACCTACGGACAATTTTTTTTCTAGTTTTAAAGTCATTTTTATTAAACTAATTTAATTCTTGTTTCTAAACCTTGCCCAGTGGTTATTTCGTTTTTGTTGGTTTTCGGAAATGCTTTGTTCGTGCGAGACGCGGCATGCGATACGTGACTTGTCTGTACGAGAGTCATATACGGTGCATTGTCTATGAAATTTCTATTTTTTTTTTATTTTATGCAACTACCGTTGTCCTGAACCTTCTGCAGGGCGGCCAGGTCAGTCCCGAGCCGTTTCATCAGATGTTCTTCCCTGGTGTCCCCTAGGATTTGTTTATGTCGTCACAAAGAAAACTGAATTCACTTCGATTTAACTTAGCGGCTTTCCTACCAATTAGACTTCTCGGCAGTTCTTAAGATTACGAGAACTTAAAAAGCCTTTCTTGAGGGACATTCCGCTATTTGAAGTGGGAAACAACGGTTTTTAATTGAGCAAACCCGTGGAGAGGAATGCGAGCGAATGGGCCAAAAACGAAACGATATTCATGCTTTATAAGGCCGAAAATGCTTTAAGTATGCCTCTTACAAAAGTGCCATATATAGCTATATAAGGCATTGGGCATATCTGGCCATACATGGTACGTGTCCTCATGTAACCATATTTGTCGAATTCCTTTTAGAACCGTATGTTGTAATACAAGAACTATACAAAGAATTGCCCCATATGGCTATATCACAAATATGCCAAATACGGCCACACAGTAGTATGCGTGCCATATATAGCTCGGTATGCATATATGGCTATATCAGGAATTGGCCGTATCGGGTTCTGTATGGCACATGTCTGTATTGGCATATGGTCATATCTGCCCATATCAAAATATGACATTACACTTATACAAGAATTGCCATATATGGCTCCATTAAGAATTGGGCAAATAGGGCCGTCCGTGGACGCCTTCCATATATAGACCGATGTGCTCAATACCTGATCTGGCCATGTACGGCAGTGTGTAACCGAGTTCTGCATGCTTAGAGTTCCACATAGGCCGGCGTGTTACCCGGAACTTTTCGTCAAAGGCCCGATTATCACGCTTCCTTGTTAAAATTCGAGTTAAATATTTGTTGGCCCGTTTCTGATTGCAGCCTGCCCGTGATCCAGGGTTTGCGAGTTTCTTAAGTGAGCTCGTTTCTTTGCTTAGCGTCTCACGTCCTACTAAATAATGTTTACCGCAGCTTGTTTTTAATGCAAGGTCATTTTCTTCGAGTGCTAACGATTTTATATGCATACAATACAATTATACTCGTTGAAGAAACGTTAACATCCACTTGTTTGTAGCGTAAATCTATAGATAAATCCATACGAATTTCTAAAAAAGAAAATAAAACCTTCTTGACGAAGAAATTGTCCTGGTCCAGGGTTCGAAGCCGGGACCAACGCCTGTCCGGGGCGCTCGCTCCGCCAATTGAACTAACCAGGAGGCTATGAATTGACAGTGCGAGGGCGACCACGCACTGTCACCTTTGTGCTACAAGCAGTTGGTTGATAATTTTCCCTTTCATAAACGTTGATCCACCTTGCGAGTTTCCGCAGAACTTGTTTACCAATAGCACTTTTACACTGCAGGTTCGTGAGAGCCCTCAGAAACTGTGACTGTCATCGCTGGATATGAATTGGACATCCGCCGTATTCGTGTACACTCTCTAGGACGCCCCACAAGGTACGATATCCCATATTGCTTTCATTCTCAACGTATATGCAAGACAGAATGGCTGCGAGCTATTCTCGCATTGATGCTTTTGATTGCGCTTTTGTGCGACACACTCGTTTCGCTCGGGACGTTTGACAAATGCGTAACTGTTAGGTGTTCTGAAATTACCTTTACATGCGCAGAGTACGGATTGGCGCATACGCCATGTGACTTTCTTTTTGCCATTCTGTACGACAAAGCAATGTAAAAGTGGCCTAATGCTCCCCACCATAACCATCGCTACCCATATAACGCTGTATCGTACAGCGGTCACATGGCCTCTTACGCTGAAGACGTCCGTCCACCCGCGCCCGTTACATGTTTCATTCGTCGAAAATGCACCAATAAATCTTCGCATACGCAGATCAGGGCAAGTACTGACGAAAGATCGTGTAGCTTGTGTCATATATGCCATCCTGTCAAGAGACCGACGCGGTAGTTATTGGTCTTCATTTGCTGCAAGAGCTAGGAAGATTGGCCGCTGAAGGAGTGATGGTCCCAAGCTTTCAGTTAAAAAAAAGCGACAGAGGGGGGCATAGTAAAAAAAAAAAACACCACGCAATCAAGGGGGTGTGTTACTAATGAAAAATACCGATGGCGTTTTACCTCGTGCTGTCATTAATGGAAGACATAGAAGTGCTGATTACCCAACAACAATATTGATCCCTGGAAACGCGCTGCCCAGTTGAGAACTAATCAGGATAGAACACCAGAATAAGCTTGACAAAGACAGAACATCACTTCGAAATTAACATAAATAACTCTTAATGAAAAGATGCGACAACGCTGCCTTATTGAACGAAGGGCCCAAGAACTACGGCTGATCGTCGATGAAGCTTTATGCATCCGCCCCTCACCATGCATGCACGTCCAACACAAATTAGACCAGAACCAGACTAAACTAGACGAAACTGCTTTAGCGAAATACAGTAGTACGGCATGTCTCTCCTCTGTTGCCGTTTATATAAACGTTCAGGCTTTCCTTTAAATCAATCGATCCATTTCCTGCCCGTTGATCGATCTTTGGTTCTGAGGAAACAGTCGGGGTCGCTGCTTCCATATTCGTCTTTATCGACGTGCACCGGTTGGCTCGCCGCATTCAGCTGGGCCTATAGCTTTTGTTCGTCTACCGTCGCTAATCTCCTATTTCGGCGCGTGCTTACCCATTAAAAAAAATAGATAAGCGGTGTTTGAATTTACCAGTTCTTCCTGCACGTTGTAAAAAAATCCATCAAGCCTGAGCCCTTGCGCGGCCAGAAGGAGTCGATGTTCTTTCTCCCGAACCGTCGTCCTGAAATGTCGTCACTCTTAGAAGTACCAGGGCGTCGCCGATTTCCGAGCATAGTCCGAGCGAGTACTTACGTGGTACGGGAGCGTCTTCACCTAGTGTAACCGTGCGCACAAGAAAAAAGAAAGAAAGAAAGAAACCAAAACAGAAAGGAGAAAGAAGAAGACACATCTATGAAGACGTTCCCACGCGGCAATCTATTTTACGGTCTTACCAAACAGGTATAGTAGAGATTGCTGGTTAGCGCACCATGTAGGCCTTCTATACGGCTATCTCACTCCTACATCACCACCCTCATACCGCGTCAGCCTTCCCACTCGGTTGGTTAGAGGTGTTCGGACGGTGTTTCCTGTCTCCGCGATATCTTGCGAGTGGGCAGCCCGTCATGTTTTCGCGGTGGCGCGTCTCGAGCTGTCGAGTCGAGCGAGATTTACGACCGACGATTTTATGAGCAGATTATACGTATGGGACGTTGGACTGCAACTGCGAGGTATATACCCTGCTAGTCCACGGCATATCCGTCACTTGCATAGATATTTTGCTGTTGTGGTTGTTTATGTTCTGTACTTCGCGTACGTGGGAGGAACGAACGGGCGCAATGCTGTTGCGAAAGCCTCGATCGCCCGCAGTGGGAAGCTGCTGCGACCAGCGGATGTGTCCGATGTACAGACCGAAATGACCGCGTGATCGTACGATGACCGCATAGCATTTGAACTGCGGGTAAGTTGAAAGTTAACTTCGTATTTTCGCCCAGGCAAAAAGCAAAAAGAAAAGAAAAGCGCTTTCTTTCACGGTCCTACACCTTTGCGCCTTAGCATGAAGCTGTACATCTTGCATGTTCATGATGTGCGTTAAGCATAGTTTGCAGGAACCTCGAAATAATACGTATACAGTCACTATATACTTACGCGAACATTGGTGTTGTGCAGCTGTGTTGTTGCGTCGTGCCCTACAGCAACTCTCCGTATTCAAACAGTTCTATATCTTTCCGTCACTATGTCCCTATGGACTTCATGTATCTTTCGTATATCTGTTATATTTTCCCAGGTGATTCTTACCGAAACATATGAGATTATTTCAATGGCCGTGCGGAACGTCTCAGCCGGGTGTGTTCGCGCAAGATGTGTGCGTGCGCGCGCGTTTGTGTGTGATAGAGACAGAGGAACAGAGAGAATCAGTTCTATCTTGTAAAGTTCTGTAAAAATTGCCGTTTAATCTTGCTTTAAACAATGAAAAACCGCGAACCAGACGCGGCACTTAAAAAATTAGGTGCCTCGCTGCAACTTAACGCCGATGTTCAATTACCTTAGGTTGATTTTCACCACTTTCTTGGGCAGTGACATTACTCTGAATTGCCAACGTTAGTGACACCCTACATATATATATATATATATATATATATATATATATATATATATATATATATATATATATATATATATATATATATATATATATATATATATATATATATTGTAGCGAAACGTCGGGGCCGTGAATGGTAGACGCATCGGAAGGTCAGGAAGACGAAGAGGTGTGGGAGCCACTCCGCGCAGGCAAGGGATGAGGAGTCGACACGGTGAATTGGGAGAGCACTCATTGGGGGGTTTATTTAGCTAAGACATCTTGAAGTTGTAAAACACACAGGGCAAAAATTATACAACAGAGAAAATGGTATCATACCCCGTCGGCCTGCCGGACTGGCCCCCGGTGGTGACGAGCGTCATGGTCCCCGAGTCCGCTCTCTCTTAAATAACGCTTTTTCAGCACCCACGGCAACAGGAACGTCTCCGAGCACCACTGCCTTCCACCAATAGGAAACCGGCTTACACGGACAAGCCAGGCAGGTCGACGGTAACGATGTTATACGAGCTTTTGTCATCGCGTGCATCCGGCCTCGCCACAAAACAACAAATTCCAGAAACTGGCCGCGACGTGTACACACGCTCTTCATTTTTGGTGCCCCGTCTCCCGGAAGGCTCCCTGCGGTGTGCGGGCTCGTTTACTAGAGCACCCTTGTACAAAAGCAGTCGGAAAAGAAGAAAATAACAAGAAAACATTCTACGCGACGCGGTCCTCGCGACACCTCCCCCCTACGAAAAAGAGTGACCCACTCGTTTTACTTGCAAGACACGAAAAGAAGTACAAAAAACAATTATACATACAACAATTATGTGAAGTGCTCTTTTCAGAAAAGGTTATACATCTCTCTAAAGGGTGAATAACTTAAAACAACGAATGGAAAATCGCGAGACTCAAAAATCACTAAAGTTCACTCGCTGGCACTGTAATACAAGTCAGTATCAGTATCGTAAGCAGCGACATTTCGTTGTCCGTTGTTGCCGTTTGACAATGTCTTCCAATCGCTGTAAAGTTCAGTTTCAGAGTCAGAGCTCTCGCGCTGCTGCACTACATCACTGGTCCCTGATTCGCACACACCATGACGCAAACGAAGTTCTCGGTCCGCTCGCGAACCACACTTGCGCACATCACCATTGACGTCGCACTCGCGCACAACACAGGGGTGTAATTCGTGGACATCACTCCCGGCACTGCGCTCGCGCACTTCACCCTGATGGAATTCGCGGTCATCACTGCACTCGCGCACATCACCACCTGGATCTCGCACCTCGTGATCGGCAACGGACTCATCGTCTGCGTCGTCGGCATCGTAGCTGCGCTTGTTCCTTTCTTGCTGGCGCTTTTCCCGTTCATTCATTAATTTTCGAGCCTGCCGCAGCCGGCGAGCCACTTTCATCGCATCCAGGGTGTAGTCGCATCCACGTTGTGCGCCCGACCCGACATTTACTGGTAGCGACTGCTGAAACGGTTGACCTTGTAGGGGTTGTAGGGCACGCGAACACAGAATAACACACAAAAATAACCATGCAAGGAAGGAGAGCCTAACCCCGGCTAGCGCACCCGCGACCGCGAGCCCTCAGAAAAAGAAAATAGAAGAAGAACATACAGACATGGGCGTCGGTCTCAGGTCGCCGCCGTGGTCGCCGGGGCCTGCAGAGGCACGCCATCCGACCGATGGCCCGGTCGGCCGGAGGGTCACAAAAGTACGTGCGCACCTCTCCAGGACCCAGCAAGTTCTCCCGAGGCATCTCCAAAACCAGAAACGCCAGAACGCGCAAACGTTCTAAGAATTTCTCGCTGCCCAGTGGCAGCCTATGTTAAAACCACATGGGCGAAGCGGGCGGCCCCGTCGCAGTGGTGGACCGCCGCTCCGTCAAGCTGTGGGAGAAGGATGCGAGGCATTTCGTGCAAAAACATGGAGTCGAGCGGGACGCGGCCCCACAACCTACAGCAGGGATTGGTTGGAGGAAACCGGCCGGCTTCCCCGGCGGTTGCTTTTGCGTCTGGCAGTCAGGGCAGGAGAGAACGTACTTGCTGACGTATGCGAACATCTTCGGCCAGAAATATCGGTAACGCAAGTTCTCCCATGTACGCTTGACACCCAAGTGGCCTGCCGTACAGTCGTCATGGCAGTGCCTTAACATCTCAGACCTCAAGCACTTGGGGACAACGAGAGCCGCGCGATCTTTCTCAAAGCCCTTCGCCCTCCGATACAGTACACCGTCGATTAACCGAAAACTCCGTGCCGTTCTTTTGGTATTCCTGACAACGGGCGCACTCGGTTCTTCGAGGTGCTGTACAATGGCTCTAATCCATGGGTCTGCCCTCTGCTTTTTTCCAACATCCGCCTGACCCAAAACCAGCAACGGTAAAAGGTTTTCTTCACTTACTGGTGCAGGGTCGTGAGGAAGGCGGGAAAGCGTGTCGGCATTTCCATTCTTGAGGTCAGGGCGGTGTCGCAACGTTATTCTACCATTGGCTCGTGTGGGGACTGCGTGAAGCCGGCTTTCCGACAATGTGCCGATGGGACGGCCGGGCTGGCCCCTTAGGCCCGGCCGTTCTCGTTTCCCGAAGGGTTACGCTGACTATCGTGATTGCCAAGAGACTCCGCATGATCATTTCTGTCGTCCCGGAAGCGCTGCCAGCACTGTCGTGCTTCGTGGCCGATGCGACTGCAAATCTGGCATCGGGGACGCCCGTCGTTGGCACGGGATGTTCTCGGTGGCCAAGGCACTGGGGGGCGACGCATCTCGTCTTCAATGTTTCTTAGCCGGTCCGATAACAAGGCGATGGAGTCTGCGGTCGGCAGCCTGCCGCGGGCAACGCAGTTCTGCTGCGGCGCAGGTGGCGACACACGTAGGAGTATACGCTGTACTGCCGCGGCGGTGGATGCCATCCCTACCGGAGGCGCGATGTTTTGCATCCACGACTGCAATCCGGTAGGATAGTGGGTGTCGATCGGACGCGACCAAGAAGCAGGGCTCATCAAATCTGCGTAATTTATGCGCTGTAAAATTTGGAGGAATGCGGCGCAGGTTTCCGGGTTTGCGATGATCATTTTTTCCTGCACATCCGGACGCAAACCGCGCATAAGGTGCCGCAACCGATCATCTTCTGCCATAGACGGGTTGACCCTTGCGCAAAGCTGCACGACGTCATAGTAGTACTGCTCCGGGCTTTCGGACGGCAGCTGAGTTCTGTTTTGTAGTCGCAAATGGGCGATCTCGACTGAGTGACGACTCGTAAATGACGTTTTCAATAAGGTCGCCCATTGTTCCCATGAATTAGGGGCACCCGTAAGAATCTGAGTAGTGTGCCACTTCTTTGCATCGCCGTCTAAAACCAAATATAAAAATTTAACTTTCGTGGCTTGGTCCCAGTTGTTGAGCGACGCGACATGTTCGTAGCAAAGAAGCCACTCGGAAACGGATTCCTCTGGCGCGCCTTTAAAGACTGGCGGTCCGACGAAAGGTTTTGCTTGGGGGGTAGCCATAGCAGAGAGAAAGGAAGGGGGTTCCGTCATAGTGGAGCAGTCCGAAGTAGTTTCCTGATGCTTATTGACTCGGGGCATAATTTTAGAGCGGGGATATCGCTACCCAGCACCTCCACCACTTTGTAGCGAAACGTCGGGGCCGTGAATGTTAGACGCATCGGAAGGTCAGGAAGACGAAGAGGCGTGGGAGCCACTCCGCGCAGGCAAGGGATGAGGAGTCGACACGGTGAATTGGGAGAGCACTCATTGGGGGGTTTATTTAGCTAAGACATCTTGAAGTTGTAAAACACACAGGGCAAAAATTATACAACAGAGAAAATGGTATCATACCCCGTCGGCCTGCCGGACTGGCCCCCGGTGGTGACGAGCGTCATGGTCCCCGAGTCCGCTCTCTCCAAAAAAGGCCGGTGTCACCGCTTAAATAACGCTTTTTCAGCACCCACGGCAACAGGAACGTCTCCGAGCACCACTGCCTTCCACCAATAGGAAACCGGCTTACACGGACAAGCCAGGCAGGTCGACGGTAACGATGTTATACGAGCTTTTGTCATCGCGTGCATCCGGCCTCGCCACAAAACAACAAATTCCAGAAACTGGCCGCGACGTGCACACACGCTCTTCATTTTTGGTGCCCCGTCTCCCGGAAGGCTCCCTGCGGTGTGCGGGCTCGTTTACTAGAGCACCCTTGTACAAAAGCAGTCGGAAAAGAAGAAAATAACAAGAAAACATTCTACGCGACGCGGTCCTCGCGACAATATATATATATATATATATATATATATATATATATATACTGTTTGTTGAGGTGCTGTGCACCGCTGCAGACTACAATGTATTTAATGACATAGCACATAAGAAACGAGAACTGCACCAGGCGGAAGCCTCGAGAACATACCCCCTGGAGACGCATAGCCACTCAGGTGTGGTCATGCCTGCCCATCGGCTTCAAGGAATGCTCTCAGAATTCCTGCAGGGCTGCGGATGCGAAATGGGCCTTATTCTCCTGCTCTCACGCGCACGAGCCACGCTGTTTCTCTTCTTCTCTTTCCTTTTTTTTTTTGTTCGCAACGTTTGCGGATGAATATTGAAAAAGGCTGCTCCTCTGTATTCCGCGATAAATCTTACTGTCTAGGAAACGAGGTAAAAAAAAATCAACGAGGAAATAAAACCAGCGGGGACTGAAGGATTACGCTGCTGTTGTCCAGGGCTAATTGCAGCTGGGTACTCAGTTTTAAAGTAAGCTAATCAGTGCGGCTGAAAAGAAAGCCGCCGAGGAAAAGAGTATACAAGATGTCGAGGGCACACGGAATACTATAGCGGTGACATGAAAGATGGGCGAAACGTGAAACGCGATGAAAGGAGAGCTTGCAGTGAACACGCGGGAAGGCGCGCCGAAGCGTGCCGACCCATCTAGGCGATTAAAAAGCAGCCTGCCTCCCGAAAACTACGTCGTTCGTACACAGGCGTTCGAACAAAGGCGCCCACGAGACCGTTCTCGTCGGTGTCCCACCATTTTAACTTTCTTTTTCGGTATTTTTTTTATTGTGGCGCTTTAAAACTATGGGCCCCAAGCTGCTTGACCACTTCCAGCGCACTGGCCCCAAGAGTCAACGTTGCTGCTTGCGCAGTTGTTCGCCGTGTGACAACCAGAAGATGAAGAGGTGAAGTAGGGAAAAGTTATCGATCCGCTAGCTATGCGTTGTTCGGGAGAAGGGGGCAGGGGGGATGTAGTACAGAAAATGGGACGAGCTAAATATAGATTGAAATATCAGCTGCACTCTGAAAGTGTCCCGAATGCATCTATACAATCTTAAACCTTTGGCAAATGAGTTCTGCGGAAACTCGCAAGGTGGAGTAACGTTTACGAAAGGGAAAGTTAGCATCCACCCGTTTTGTAGCACAAGGCTTCAAAGAAATCCATACGGATTTCTCATAAATGAACGATTCCTATTTGCCGAAAAATTCTTCCTGGTCCGGATTTCGAACTCGGGACCAGCGCCTGTCCGGGGCGCTCGCTCTGCCAATTAAGCTGTAGGGAATGACAGCACGAGGGCGAATCCATCGACAAATCGAAGCACATGGGCGCGAATATATGGCAAGTGAAACTAGGAAGCTTTCATTTCTGAGAAATCCGTATGGATTTCCTTGTGGCCTTGTACTTCAAATGGGTGGATGGTAACTTTCCCTTTCATAAACGTTGCTCCACCTTGAGGGTTTCCGCAGAACTCTTGCCTTATATTCACGCCCATGTGCTTCGAGTTGTCGATGGATTCGCCCTCGCGCTGTCGTTCGCTAGCCTCCTGGTTAGCTCAATCGGCAGAGCGAGCGCCCCAGTCAGCCGTTGGTCCCGGGTTCGAACCGCGTACCAGGATGAATTTTTCGGCAACTAGGAAGCTTTCATTTCTGAGAAACCCGTATGGATTTCCTTGTGGTCTTGTGCTACAAACGCGTGGAGGCTAACTTTCCTTTTCATAATCTTAAACCTTGGCGCTTTAGTGTGATGTCAAAGAAAAGAAGTGATATCGTACGTACGGATGCATATTTAATGCAATTCTCAAAAAGGGGTGCTTCCTTTGGTGGCTTTATGTTAACTGCAAACGGTAATACAAAGCTGGGGACACTGACGCTGACGTTCGAATTATGAATGTCGTCGACGCGGTCATTAAGACTTGGTAGGCAGCTTCTATTGGATGCCACCGCGTGTGGTCCCATCAATCGCTTTCAGAAGTATACCGCGTCGCGGTCGTGTATTAGTCGCGTAGATACATTGTTACCTAGCGAATGACGTATTGTTCACCTTGAATTCCGCATTGATATGTATACGTAAGAGTAGTAAGAGTATAGCCGCTAAGTAAGAGTAGCCTGCATGTCACCCTGACCGCTTAACTCATGGCATAGGTCGTTACTGGAGTGTTCTGTTAGTACTGCATTACTATCTGGACAGTGTTCTTGCTTACATAGACTATAAAGAGATGCATGCAGGCCATGGTCGTCATTTGCGCTCGTATGTATTTACCTCGAAGCGTCTCAAGTGACAGAAGCACAGAGGTGGACTTGTTGCGTTATAGATCAATGGTATGTATAAGAAAAAATCATAGGGCTGTCGCTACACAGTGCGCTGAAGCACCTTCGATGATGGTCTGCCGAGCGTGTGGACAGCTCGAACGAAGCGATTTCATCGCCATTCACTTTCGCTTACTCGCCTGCGTGAAAAGGGACAATGAAGAAACAATGACGAGAAACAATGGTGTAGCCTACTCCGTGCACGGTCAATATACATTACGTACCTTAACTGATTGATGTTCAACAAGCTCCTGCGGAGGCCAGTAGGGTGGTTATGCGCGTTCACTGTTCGAAGCTGCATCGTATATATAATGCGATATAGAAGCGGTCGGATAAGAGGTGAGCTACATCCATCGGCCTGTGTTTTCCGTTGTAATATTTTCCTTTATCATTTGTTCCTTCTTTCCGTTACCATGTATGGAGACTGTTGTTGTCGTGCCGCCGTGGTGGTATAAAGTGGCAAAGGCACCCTGCGCTGACCTGAAAGACACGGGTTTGATTGCGGCAACAGCGGTCGCATTTTCGTTGGAAGAGGGTGTGTCCCACCCATCGTGGCTTGGATACGTAAACGGCCAGCAATTATTATTATTATTATTATTATTATTATTATTATTATTATTATTATTATTATTATTATTATTATTTGTAGCGTTCGTACAAGGAACTGAGACATAAAACACATTGTCTCCATTAGACGGGTGTCGTCCGCCTCTTTATTCCTACTTCTTTCTCACTCCTGAACAACTGGCTCCTGAAATCAGCTGGCTCCTGAACAAGCTACCTGGGTAGCGCGTCGGCATCTGTGAGAAATGGGCCAGGACGGTGTGAAACTGGGAAATCGAATTGTTCGAAGTAGTTCACCCATCTTGCAATGCGTCCTCTTGGTTGTGCCATATTTAAAAGGTGAGTCAAGGCTTGGTGCTCCGTGAAAAGCTTGAATTTCACGCCTTCAAGATATGTTCGAAAATACTGAACGGCTTTTAAGACGGCCAGCGCTTCCTTTTCTGTAGTTGAATAATTTATTTCAGCTTGCTTCAGCGTATAGCTGTAGTATCCCACAACGTAATGTTTCTTCTGATCAGCTTGCTTGGAAGTTTTTTCGTATAGAACAGCTCCAGTTGCGTAGTGTGATGCGTCCGTGTTCAGTACGAATGACAGAGAAAAATCTGGTATTCGCAGGATGGGATGCGATGATATTAGCTTGGCGAGCTCATCATAGGCAGATTCGCACTCCTGGTTCCATTAGAAAGGTGTGTCTTTTTGAGTTAAGCGCGCAAGGCACCTTGTTTTCAGAGCATAGTCCTTTATAAACGCCCGGAAGTGTCCTGCTAGTCCAAGAAAAACACGCAGAAAGTGCACATCATAAGGCTTTGTTAGCTTGGAAATTCGTTCTACCGATTATTGCTTTGTGCTCTTAGTATGTGCGTAGAACACCCTTCCTAGAAATACAAGCTTGTCTTGAAAGAAAGCGCTTTTCTTGAAATTTACCTTGAGGTGAGAAAGGCTGAGCACTCACGAGTGCCTTTCGAAGTTATTCATTTGGACTTTGCAGAGGTCAAAAGAAGGGGGAGGGAGTCAGACGTACGCAAGCTGTCGAATGCGCCAAAATGCAGCGTTCCTACAAGGAACTGAGACATAAAACACATTGTCTCCATTAGACGGGTGTCGTCCGCCTCTTTATTGCTACTTCTTCTTTCTTACGCAGATGAAGCAAATTATATCGTGGAAGACAGCCAAACGATGACGATGATGAAGAAGAAGAAGCAGACAAGAAGGAGCGCGACTCCGGAGAAGAATAAGGGTAAAAAAAAAAGACGACAACGATGAATAATAAGGAGAAAAAAGACGTCGAAGACGAATATGAAGACGAGGGAGGAGTGGAGCACGAAGACGCACGAAGGAGCACGAAGACGAGGAAGGAGTGGAGGATGACGACAACGAATACAAATAGAAAGCAGAGGACGAAAGAGAGGAAGCAGAAAGGAGAAGACAATGGAAGAGGATAGAGAAGAGAGTGAGGAGGAGTAGGAACGTGCGAGGAAGACCGAAAGAGTGAGAGCACGCAGGAAACTCCAGCTTACGCGGTGACTGCGCTGCGTCCTTTGCGCAGGCCTAGGAGCATTTGTTCCAGCAAGCGAAGACGCGAGATTGTGGTTGTGGTTCGGTCAAGGAAAGGACGCTAATTTCTGCAGCCCATGTAGGGAGCATGGCTAAGTGTCCGTGGGGGTAGGGGAAAGGGACTGAAAGAGATAGGAAGGAGAGAAAGGCCGTAGTGGAGGGCTCCAGAAAATTTCGACAACCTGGGGTTCTTTAACGTGCACTGACAACGTACAGTACACGTGCCTCTGGCATTTTCACCTCCGTCGAAAATTCGACCGCCGCGGCCGGGATCGAACCCGCGTTTTTCGGGTTTCAGCCGAGCACCGTAACCACTACACCACCGCGGCGGACCGCGAGAACGAGAGATAGACGATGCTTCTAGTAGTGAATTACCCTTTGTCTTATACCAAAGGAACCCCGTTTGCTGCGAAAGGAAGCTTGGTAACCGCAGAATGCGAGAAGAGAAAATGCAGATGGCGGCGCCCCGTTCAGGTTCCCGCTCCCGCCATGCGCTCTTTCCTGTCTTCCTTGCATCCTTTCTACTCGCGCAGTGTAATAACTGTGACGTAGTCGGTTGTCATGGCTTCTAAACACCTTAATCGTTCCCTACTGATAAAAATGACGGTACTTTGTCCTTTGAGGGGGACAGAGAATTAACTCACCGAGTCTCTGGACATTTTTTTAGACACTATAGAAAAAAATACGATAAAATAGTTACATCTTGAAATATGTGGTGTCTGACAATCATGCATCGGTATTTCAGCGTGAAGTATGAAAAGCTTATATGTGATGTGCATTTTCTCTAGAACTAATAAACCTATTATGGCGAAACTAACGGTAGTATATAGTTTTCAAATAATAATATGCTCCATCTAAATTATTTTCTCGTTTCTATTTATTGTTTCTTTAAATTAAGCAACATCCGTCTTTGTTTCTCATATCCAAGTCTTGGTGTGATGCAACTTTTTTATGACATTTCACCAGGGCATATGTTCAACATATGATCGCCTCAGACGTTGATAAGCAATGAACAGCATTTCGCTCAAATCCTGCAGGTCACATCATTGCGCTCGGTACGTCCGTTATAGCAGAACTCACGTTGCCTTGTAAACGGAAGACGAGACGCAGCATGCCACTTGCGATATAGGACGCGGACTCGTCGGGCGCGTATACGCGACGCTCACTTACTTTCAATTAATGCTTCATTCAACCATTCCCGTTCCCATGGACCCGTATTCACTAAAACGTCTTACGCGTAAAATGTTATTTCGGCCAATTATGATGGGAATATCCTTAGCGAAGCAGTTGACTAATGGCAGAGACCCCTTACGAAAGAGAAGTTTTGTGACTTAGATCTCTGATTCTCAAGCCATACTACAACCGCAACAGCGGACTCGGTATAGTGGCCGAGCGATGACACTTGAGGAACAAGTGAGCAAGTGAGAAAACAAGATGGTTGTATGCGCCGTGAGAAAGAATGCGGCTATCGCAGCAAACAAGAACCCCATTTAAGACATCTTTCGTAAGTGCTTCGGAACTCCAGGTTCCATTTCTAAACTGCATGAAGACGCAGTGCTTATAGTTAAAAGTCCCCTCGCAGAGTCGACTATCAGAGCTACTATACGTCTCATCGCGCTTCGTCGACAAAAATATAACCAGATCATCAGGCTATTATAGTGTTTTTCCATACTGCCGATGCACATGACTGCAGGTCTTCAATACTGAGAACAGCACGCTTTATGGACTCTTAACGCAATTTCATATCTGCTGATGTGAGGAGTCTCGTGACTGGGAAGAACTTTCTTTTGGAGGTCCAAATCAACAGTGTGCTCAGTGTTACAAAGAAATTCGTCAAACAATAGGAACTCTAGAAAATACACATGGGAAAGAAACCGATTAAAATCCGTAGAGCCTGGGGGCCATCGATAGACACGCGGAACCAATGAAACTTGAAGAAGGCTAGAAGTGAGCGAGCGGTTTGAAACTTTGCCACCTTGCCTCACAATATCAAATGACTTGTTCACACTGATTTCAAGCGCGGTTTTTCCGCGGCACGAAATCCGTGGGGAAGGAACCAAACAAGAAAACAGGGACAACGTAGCACGGAATACTCGTGCGTGACCTGTTCTTAGAAATGTGAAAATGTGAAGCGCCTTCAGCGGAAACGGTGAAATCGAACACCAAGATCGATCGTAAATATAGCTAGAGTCATTGTGATACTCTCAGCACCGCGCAGTCAATATTAGAGGTATCGACTTTTGCTTCACCGGAATTTCGGACCAGACAAGCAAAACAAACATGCGCGTTCTAATGAAAACACAAGCGTTATATGATTCAGGTATGATTCAGAATGATTTAGATGTAAGGAAAGAGAGAGTGAGAGAAATATGCTGCATACAGCGAAAATTCTTATTTGCATATTAGAACGAGCTCGCTAGGGCATGTGGAAGCATTTCGGAGAGACCTCGGATGCTCATTGCGATTCGTATTCGCGGAAAAGAAGCATATACCAAGAAACCGAATTCGACGAGTCACGCAGTGCTTTCTTACGCCGCCGCGCTTGGTTTTGCGTTACCTGACAAAGAATGCAACAGATGTTACGCTGTCCTCCTTTCGCACTGGTCGCTTTATTGAGTGGTAATATGGACGCCATCTCTTCGGCAAAGGCAAGAAGCCGCTTCAGATTGGTCGCCGCGGCGGCGTGTTTCGCGTCGTCATGGCGACGGATGCTGTCAACACTGCAACAAGCGACGGCGCGTGCGACTGCTAAGGGGACCTCCCTGTTCGCGTCCGCGCCTCTCTGTCTCTCTCTCGTCGTTCCCATCCATGTATCCTTTCTTTCGGAACGTTAGAAGGAGGAGAAGGCGAGGAGAAAGAAGGGGGAAATTGTCGAAGTTCCCCTGCCTTAGTTTTCTCACGTTCTTTAGGCCGAAGCGAGAAAGAAAGAAAGAAAGAGAGAAAGAAAGGAAGAAAGAAACCTCGCAGATGTGACGTTAACGGGGCGGTACAGTATTGCGGTGAGAAGAGGTGGCGATGATGAGGAAGGTGGAAAGGGTGCGTTCATGCTGCGACACAACATGACAACAGCGGCTGCTACCGCCGCTGCCTCTGTTACAGTTTTCGAGGTCGTTGATTCTTTCCTTTTTGCTTCTTCCTCTCCGCTCGTTTCCCTTTCGCACTCTGCCTTTTGTTTTATTTTGTTGTTGGCCGCGCGTTTCGGAAAGCGAAAGCGCGCGACTTAAACGGCGGTGGCGGCCCGCATTTGCTGCTGTAGTCTGGGTCGACAAGAGAGAGGAAAGGTTGTGCCGGTCGGTGAGGGCACGAGAGGCAGGGGGGGGGGGGGGGGGTTCGTTCCGTTACGTGATGAATTGGGGGGAGAGACACACGTAGTGGTGGAGAGAGAGAAGCAGATTCGGCACGTGTCTTTGCGTATCGTGTGAGACGAAAAGAGAGAAGAAGAAGAAAATCCTCTGACTTAACGGGACATCGACGGGAGAGAGGAGTTCTGTAGCAGTTGGGACAAGGCAAGGGAGTGGTGAGAGTCGAGGAAGAGTGCGAAATCGATTTGAGCGATTCCCTATACGACGACGACGACGACCGAGGAAGCCGTTGCTGCTCGTGCACGTTTTTTCGCTCCGCGCAACGGCATATAGTCGCGTCGCGTGGCAGCTCGCACATTTGGTCGTGTGACTTCGTTCAACGGGCATCTATACCGGCTTTGTGCGTGTTTGTGTGTGTGTGTGTTGGTGCGCGCCTGTGTGGCGGTCCTCGGCAGTCTTTCGGCCACGCTTCATTTGAGCAATTTCAGCTTTAGATTTTTTTTCTTTGCTTTCCCTCCTCGGGCGGGCTTTTTGATTTTTTGGAAACTTCAGCGACGTTGTGTTCGGCAGTTGGAATCACGGCAGCGGTCGCCGCCCACCATCGTAACCTGTTGGTTTGCTTCCTTCCCGTGCTGCGGAGGTCTTTACAGGTGAGTGCCGGATGGTCATTGGTCAAAACTTCTGCGGTTCCTCGGACGCGAGCACATTTCTTCTTTGCCGCTGTTCGCACGAAAAGTTTGAAGTGAGATACTGAACATATCAGCGCGCTTGGCACGTACGTGATTGGATGACGCCAAGCTTAAAATTTTCAGCGCTCGTTCAACATTATTTTGGTCAAGCTATAGATACTCCGTGAATTGACGAAAGAACGCATCTTCAGGGCAGGAAATGCCCGATTTATGGATCTTTTGTTACCTGTATATATTGCAAGTCTTAAATGAAGATCTCTCGCAAACAGTGGGACGTTTCTTGTTGCAGCTTGGTCTGAGAATGTTAGTTTGCCTAATATCGTGAAATGTGCCATTAAGTAGTGGCTCGTTTCAGCAGTCAAATGCTGTACGTTCGATTTGAAATTAAAGCTCTGTACTCGAAGTGATGAACATGCAATATATCCTTGTAATGACTGCCGTACAAACGTGAAGAATAAATTAACGGGATAACTAAGCATGCTGAACGTCGCGACACAGATTGTATACTTCCGAATGGTCCCCCTGCTCGGATGATTTTTCTCTCTCGGGATGCGTGCATTTCTGCGTCATATGTATTCTTTGATCTTCCTCTGTGGTCTTTCATTGCCACATATGACTCTATCACGATTTATGTAAATTCGGCCACATACGGACACGTGCCATACATATAGCCAGATATGCCCGATTCCTGGTATCGCCATATATGGCATTTTCGTAACGGTAGTTTGCAGCGACAGTCATATCAGTAGAGATAGTAAGAATAATCATGCGACAGCAGAATATGTAAAGCTGCTGCCCTGGTAACGACTGCTTACAGCAAGAAATAACCATCATTCAGCGTCACTAAACGCATCACCAAATCCAGTAATGCAGACGCTGAAAGTAACGTGTGTTGTATGGTACAGAACGCGAAGCTAAACACATCGCGCACAACTTCTTACACGCAGACATCTCGAGGCGCCATGCAGGCTTATCTAGCCTTCTTCACCAGTTCCCAACATTAAGCATTATCTATTTGATTACAAGGAACACACGGCTTCGTGCACAGGAAAAAATAAATGGCTGAATTTATGAAATAACGTTGCCAACGATGTAAAACACGTATTCCGGGAACGCGCAGAATCAAAAGACTTAAATCAAAATGGGCTTTGATATAAGGATGGTGTACTTTTAACGAGATATGTGCTGCCGAAATATATGTGGTCGCAGCGCGAGACGCAACTTGTTCAGCGAGATTTAGAAACCAACATTTGGGTCATCAACACGTTACATCGATATACATGCCAAGGCATTCCCTCACGGAATCCACGCATAGTTGGCACACGGTACACTTTAATTATGGTTCCGTGGACGTATATACTGCATTCGCAGCGTCATTTGCACTACGAAGCGGTGCACACTGCACTACACTCTGAACACGGCAACCTATCGTTTATTTTATAAGTACACAAAAATGTGAAAATATGCTCCTTTACTAAAAGTTAAAGCACTTTAACCTTTAGTAAAGAAGCATATTTTCACTTTTTTTTTCAGTAATTCTCAACGGCACCGCATGCTTCACGTACACTCTAAACACGGTAACCTATAGTTTATTTTACAGGTACACAAAAATGTGAAAATATGCTCCTTTACTAAAGGTTAAAGCACTTTAACCTTTAGTAAAGGAACATATTTTCCCATTTTTCTGTAT
Source organism: Hyalomma asiaticum (assembly GCA_013339685.2). Lineage (NCBI taxonomy): Eukaryota > Metazoa > Arthropoda > Arachnida > Ixodida > Ixodidae > Hyalomma > Hyalomma asiaticum. The sequence continues at coordinate 116,062,979 of CM023483.1, read as the reverse complement.
CTATAAAATAAACTATAGGTTACCGTGTTTAGAGGGTACGTGAAGCGTTCGGTGCCATTGCGAATTGCTGAAGAAGAACAAGAACGTAATCTAAATGTATCCAGAGGCAGCCATTTTTTACAAATTCCTCCGCTTAGCGTTGTTTTACTAGCTTTTTTTTTTTTTCGCCTCCTTCAGCTGGTAGCTCCCATGACGTGAGAAAAGTACGAAAGTTAAGTTTTATTACCCTTTCTTCTAAAGAATGTTCATCATTGTACTCTCTAGTGGCAGTTACATTTATTCCTTTGGCAGCCTGCGGTAGTCCCGGAATTAGTCGCCAGCCACGACAGTTCAAAAACGTCTAGCTCTCTCTTCTTTCATGTTTGCCCGATGTTCATGACTCGCTTCCACACAACTTGAGCCCAGATCTGTAGGCATACGGGAAATTTCGCATTGAATTTCACCCTCATCGAAATTTGGCGGCCGTGGCTGGGGATCGAACCTTCTACCTGGAAATTAGCTGGCGCGACATTTTATCTGGGAATGCTATACGACGAGGAGTGATGTGAATGGATATGGCGAAAAATGGACCACGGCAAAAGCAGTTTTTCACAAAGGGATGTACATATTAAGAGGAATATCTCTTTGTGAATGAGAGGTAAAAAGGCGTGTCATGCCAGATTGCCACAAATGAAATGAAAGAAATGCAGATTACATTCATCCTTTGACATATCTGTTACATAACGTTCTTGAGCGAACTTTTCAGCATGTCTCGGTTAACACTTTACGTTTTGTGTATCACTCCATACATAACGCCCTTAATACACGCAAAAGTGCTTTTCTTAAACCACTGCGCTCATCTTCTGTTTCGGGCCGAGGGGAATTGCGCTTCATTTGAGTATTTGCGTATTTTCGGCGCTCACAGACGAACGGCAAACGCCACCTGCGGCATCGCAGTTTCGCTTGAAACGTCAGCAACCAGCTGTGTGCTTCTGAATGTAAATCGCTGCCTTCACTCTTGAAAGAATCTATTCTGCAGACATCTAATGACCGCTTATAAGCGTGCGTCATACAAAGCGAGCAATTCGTGCCCGCGGTTACCTGGCACGAATCGCTCGCCTTGTATGACGCACGCTTATAAGCGGTCATTAGATGCCTGCAGAATAGATTCTGTCAACAGTGAAGGCAGCGACTGCCTTATGATAAAAATTTTCGCAAAAAGATGTTTCACCAAAGCCTGTTTCTGGACATATTATTAACGAAGCCGCACAGTCAACAGCAGAAATCACTTGCGAATAATATGTGTCGCGATTTCGCCCGCGTGCTTCCTGCAGTTCAAGGTACATTATGCTGTACGCATAGACAACGCGAACTTTACTTCGTTCCCAGATTAGCCGCGAGGCTTTCTACTTGTATATTATACTATAACAAATTGGTAAACCTTATCACGATATTGTATGGCAAAGTCACGCAAGGCCGCTTTTCTTTTCTCTCTTCGTCTATTCATTTTGTTTCGCTGAACCCTTATTTCCCCCCATACGATGTATTATTTACGTGTTTGTATAAAGTTGGCTACTTATTATTCATGGTGCGCGCTTTAAATAGAACGACAAATACATAATACGGTAAGTGGAAGTCATTACAAAGAAAATAATGTGTGTGCGTGTGTGTGTGTGTGTGTGTGTGTGTGTGTGTGTGTGTGTGTGTGTGTGTGTGTGTGTGTGTGTGTGCGTGTGTGCGTGCGTGTGTGTGTGTGGGTGTGTCTGGGTGCATTATAATCTAATAAAAAAAACGAAGCTTCAATTTGCTAGATCGCGTATGCCATGACAAGCGGCGCCGTGAATATGACGTAATTTATAGCTGCCGCGTATATTTATTTCTCCTCAAGCGGAGAAAGAGAGCTCCGCCATTCTTTTTTTTTTTTTTTAAAGACTCAATAAATGCGCGGCGCGCACTTAACTGAGAAATCGTGCCCGGGTTGCTGGAGCGAGGAAATGGGACGCACAAGCAAACACACTCGTTTCCGAAACGAGCTGGGAAACAAGAGTATAGTAACAAGCAAGAGTAGCAAACAAATGACGAGTCGTTCTCAATTCATGACCGTTTGCATGTTCTTCTTTGTTTCGAAGGCTTAGCAGGCTTGAAGTGGGCGTCAGGAGCTGTCGTTTTGGATGAGTGTGCACATATATATACTATGGGATGAAACATACGCTTGTCTAAAAAAAAAATACATACGGTTACGGAGGTACTTGTGTGCGGGGATCACGCAACGGATAGAAGTCTCGCGCTAATTGCTAGGAAAGAAAAGTAATTCGTTGGCAGTCAGCGTGTGTGTAGGCTCAATTGTAACAGCTAAGGAAAAGGAAGGAAGTAAAAAAAAAATACATGCACGATTTGCGTAGCCCGAGAAGGGGACCGTTTATAACGCGCAAACGACGCCGTAACCTGTTCGCGCCTGCTAACCGATTCTCAAAGGCACCCGTTTTAGCAGTTACGTTCTGTGAACAGCGAGCGGCAATATCTATCGGTGTATTAAGAAACACAGCTGCATGTGAGGTGAAGTTAATACGCCCACCGCTGACCGCGAAATTCTTGCAGATCAGCTCTTGCGGAACGTATATACATCAGGAAAACAAGTGAGATTTCTACGTGAGAAAACTTCTTTTATTATTATTTTTCTGTACGCTCCTGCGGCTTCTGTCGCAGTGTCTAAGTGCGGATGTTTATTTTCGTATTTATGTCGCGTCTACTGCTTATCTCTGTATATTTAACGGCCGCACTGTGCCGAAAAAAAACAAGAAAAAACAAAAAGAAAACTCATCCGCACAACGTCCTATATTCATTGCGCGAAACCCGTATACGGTGGTGGATTTGAGCTTATGAGTAGTTTTATGCCCGACAAATTCGAGTAACTGGGGCCCTATTCTGAGACGACCAACTTACGGAGGTGTCGCCACATATACTGCAGGTTTCAATGCGCATCGACTGTCCGGTTGAAGAAAGAGCGCGCAAATAGTCGCTTCGACGAATGGGCGCGTGAAATTATACGCCACACTAAAGCCTGTTTCACATGCGAGCGGCTGTGCGGCGGCTCGCCGCGAATATCGGCGGCACAGCGGCGCGAGGACGCGAAGGTGGTATTCACACCGGCGACTGACACAAGCCCGCGATCTCCGGCCCAGGAGCAATACTCACGGCAACCAATGTTCTTAACGTGCCCTTCGTTGCGCCCGCGATTGCCTCTATGAGCTCTGTTTGGTTGCTCGCACACCCATGACCACGTAAAATAACACACAGCACATTACTACAGGTATTTTGACGTCAAGTCTTGACCGCTGGTTGATTTAGCAGCCTTACGTTTCAAGAGTCAGTCACGGAGCCGGAAGAATCGCCCTGAGAGCACAGTTCCACAAAACTTATACCACTCACTCGGACTTGCTCAAAAAATATGTTTCTCTTACCTTAGGCTCACTCGCACTCAGACTCACCAGAATTCTATCGACCAAGCTCACTCGTTCTCAGATCTCAGAAAAGGCTAGTGAGCGTTTTCCTCAGCCGAACTCACTCTAGGTCGATACAGACTCACCCTACTTTTCCTGAGTCGCACTATAACTCGGATTCTCACTTTGCACATTCTTCCTTAGCTGGACTCGCTCAAACACACACACGCCAGATTTTCCCCAGGCCATACTCATTCTGACTGAGGCTCACCAATATTCTCGCTTCCTGGCCAAAATTCCTCACCACAATTTTACGCAACGAAATTTCTCAGGCTCACCGTAATCACACAGACACACCAGTGTAATTACGGGGTTAGAGTGCTAGAACCGCGATGTGACTATTATCCACGTCAATTTCGACCACCTGGGGCTTCTTGCCGTGAACTTTAAAGGGGCCTTGAATCACCCTCCGAGCTTGGTGAAGAAACACATCCTATGGCTATAGCGTATACGCTGCAATGCACAGCTCAGCCAAATTCTGTAGCCATGCGCGGCCTGTATCGCTCACAAGCGGAACACTAAGTTTCCACTTACTCAGGAGCCTTCTTTTCAGAGAGAGCCTACACTTCGTTCTCCTTGTAGCTGCTCCACTTGGTCGTAGAGCAGATCTACTACTATTGGCCGACAGCTGACATAAATTAAACGATTCGCTGCTGCCTGCCGCGCCTGCGTGGCCTCCCTGAATGCGGCTCTAGAGTTACTGTATACAGTAGCTGTACACAATAACTCTACACCTAGCTGCGCGACCGAGTTGTGCACCCAATCAGCCACGCTGTTAAAGACAATAAAGTCTGGTCAGATAACGCGATGGCAAGCCAACACGCTCACACCAGAGCCCTGTTCCGCCGAGTTGTGAAAGAACGGGCAAGAGAGATTTTCCGGTCGCAATATATTCGTTCCCGGCAAATACTTTCGAAAAATTCTTTCGGCAGTGCATTTCTGACAGACCTTCAATACACACCAAGCCGTTTTCAAAGCCAAGCGCGAGGGGTGGTTCAGGAACAGAGCACGCGCGCGTTCTCGAATTTGTCACCATCGAAATGCGGCCACCCATGCGGCGGATGCAACAACGCGCGCGCTCCAGCCATTCCCGTTAGCGCACACATCCATGAAGGGAATAAGCGAAAATATTCAGGTCTACCTGCACATGCACCGTTAGTATACGACAGCGTGCTAGCAGTGGTAGTCGTTCAGCAAGCATAGTTTTTATTCGAAAATGTGAGCTGCTGCACTAAAGCACGGCCGCTGGATGAGCCACTAGACGCACCGTATGTGTCTAGTGGCTATGGCACTCGGCTGCTGATGCGAAGGCGGCGGCCGCGTTTCCATGGACGCGAAATGTTGAGGCCTGTGTACTCTGCGGTGTCGGTGCACGTTAAGGAACCCCAGATGGTCGAAATGTATGGAGCCCTCCACTACGGTTTCTTTCATAATCATATCCCATAGGTTTTGGGACGCAAAACCCCATGAGTAATTATTTCTTTGCACCGGGGAGCAATTCTAATTTTTAAATTATTGCGGAAAAAATGCAGTGTTGCTGGCAGAAGGGGTGGCCACAAAGATCGAAAGATACTGTTTATTGGATTTCTACTAATTTTCAAGGAAATCATTCAACCTTGTACACTTTGAATGATACGCTTTCTATTGCAGTAGAGAGAGAGAGAGAGAGAGAGAGAGAGAAAGTGGATAACGATGAAGGACGATAGACAGTCCCCCTAAACGAGCCCTATAATATGTAACTGCAACACTTATTGAACATGGTCAGAAAACGGCGCCGATCATTCGCAGAGGCGCCTGTGAATATATGAGCGAAGTATCGTTGCGCAGCACGAACCACGGAGTTGGCAGTTCGATTTTAAATGCAGCTGGAGATCGCCTGCTCTTCTTTCAGAAAATGACGTCCCAGAGAGTACCGGCTGCGTCACGTTGAGCAGCATAGTAACGTTGCGTTGGCGATTTCGTGATTTATTGATTTGATTTGTGGGGTTTAACGTCCCGAAACCAGCTTTGATTATGAGAGACGCCGTAGTGGAGGTCTCCGGAAATTTCGACCACCTGGGGTTCTTTAACGTGCACTGACATCGCACAGCACACGGGCCTCAACATGGATTTCGTGATCGTGATAACATACTCAGTAATGCTTGATTTATACCGGCAGTTCGTCCCCACGGTACAGCCACCGATATAGTTGCTCTTACATGGCGCCCATTAAGATGATGGCACCGTCTGAAGTGTTCCACTGCAACAGACTCCACGTCCAGCTAGTGGACACTCTGCGTCCACTGCTCTAATGCCATTAGTAGTCCATTGCTCTAATGCCACTGAAATCATCTTCAAAAGAACAGTCGATTAACCCATGAAATACCAGAGGTCATCGTTCTTGTACCCCGTTTGCGCTTCCATATTTCCTCGCCTGGTGCGGACATCAGAACTCATGCTGGTATTGCGCGATAGTTTTTCGTCCTTTCTCAATTAGCATTATTACAGCACTGAATAGATATTTAGAAAAGTATCAAACGTTTTGTGACATCTGGGCTATCCGCGCTCCTCTAACAGTAACGTTGTCGTCATTCAATCTCATTCCGGTATCTGAGTTGTCTATTGTCATTTGAGCAACTTGCCGTGCTACGCACGTGAGTATAGTTAAACGAAGGGACGGGGGTGCCCTTGTCACAGTGGCCCCCAGAAACGACTGTCCGCGATCCAAGGGTGGCAAACCGTTTTACTGCCACACTCTATAGTCTCCGGCACTCGCGCCGCGCGCGCGCGCACATACTTTACTTGCCTTGCGAAATCGGCAATAAATGGCTGCTATGGAATCCAGCGGGGAGCCATACTACGGAGCTTATCTGTAAGCGCGATACAAAAGAGCAACCTGTGGCAGGGGTGTCCGGCGCCGAAAGTGCGCTGTGACGACGCTGTGCCTTGCCAGCCCAGTTTAAAGTCCCGTACGTGAGCTGCAGACGGGAGCTGATTTTTCTTAAGTCTGGATGCTTTGATCGTAAACACACACACACACACACACACACACACACACACACACACACACACACACACACACACACACACACACACACACACAAAGAGAGAATCATGGAGCGCTGGGGGGGGGGGGTGGGGGAGGAGGAGGTGTCACGCACCCGTCAAGGAGCGCACAGAGGCTGCGGTGTGAGTGCCGCCGTTACAACCCTGATGTTCAGGCGAGCGGAACGGGCCGTGCCGTAACAGCGATTTCGGGAACGGATGCGGCGGCCGCTGTTAAAACGCTCGGGACAAGGCTTGCTCCTCCGTGGGCGCATCTCCGCCGCAGCCAGCGGAAGTGTTATCGCTCAGATTGCGGGGATTGTTCGGCAATCTTCTCGGCTGCGTCGGGGACTTCGGGGGCTTGTTCTTGGCCTACTTGGTGTTTATGTGTAAGAGGATATGCCCACCGCTGAGCGTGTATATACACTCGCGGCAATCAAGCGTGACTCGAACGGCTACCCGGTGTTGTCCTTTTCGTTCCTGTGTTTCGACCTCGCGCATGCGGTGGCGAATGTGTCCCTTCGTCGTGTTTTCTCCGTTAGCGAATTGTTTCTGTTTCGCTTTCTTGTTTGTTTGTTTGAAGTTCAGTAGTGCAGCACTGCAACCACCCACGCATTGAATGTACGCGACTGAAGCAAACGGAATAGTGATGTTAGAGCCCAGAATAAAACGTTGCTTAAAGGTGCTCATGTGTTGCTGGACGTTGATGAAACACTCTGGGGCCCAACTCCTTCAAAGTTCTATGTCTTATCAACCACCTTTTCCCGTTTCCCAGATAATTGTTTAACCAAACTTGATGCTATATACTTACCATTCGGAAAGCCACCCGTGCTTTGCCAATGGTAAGTATAGCATCAAGTTTGAGTGAACTATTCTGTTACGAACATTTTTAGTGGAAGATATTTTTTCCTTAATATACAGGCCCTGGTGGGATTGCAAGGGTCGCTAATCTTGAAGAAGCGGCCTTGATAGCCGGTGTGATAAACCCCTCGTCCTGTACAGCTTCAATATGTCAAGTGACGTCCTCTCCTCGCTTTTTTTTAAAATTATTTCTCCGTGGCTATCATGGGCGTAAAACGCCAGCAGCGTTGCAACACTGCTTCTGTGCATGACGTTGTGTTTTCACGGGAGCGCTGGCAGCGCCTAAAGGCGGCCGTGGCTATGCGCGCCTTCTCTTCCTTCCTCTTGAGTAATGCCGCGTTCTGATTGGCTTGCGAGTAACGATGCCTATCTCCCCAAGACGTAAATCGCCCTCGAAGCGGCCGCAGCGACGAATGCATTTTTCTGCCACCAAGAAATGTTTCAGATTGAAAGACGATTCCATTGCCAACAGGAAGCCAACGTGAAATCACTCTCTTTCGCGTACTCGCGACCAAAGGGGTGTTGATGTGACGAAAGATTTCGCGGTTGTTTTTATTTACAGTTTCCCAGAGCTGCGGGATCACCATAAACAGCTCTGAAAAATTTACAGTAAAGTTGGTATTCGTAGATATGCACGCGTGCGCGCGCATGTAATGGAAATACGAAGTGTCGAGTAAGAAGATGGCCCCTCTCCCATTTTTGAGATGCTTCTCTGTATGGCATACTTGTGCCGTGGCGAAGCAATACGGTTTTAGTAGGACGTTCAAAGAAACAAAATTCGCGGATAGAATCTGTTTTGCGTTAAAATTTAGTCGTAATTCGTAAATTGGTAAGGCCGGACCCAGTTATTGCAGTATATGGAAATGTATGCTTCCGGGGCACCGTGCACTTACCAGGGGGCGCCGCACAGCTTTCACGCCATTCAACGGCCCCGTCCTCGCCCATGTCTCCAGCTCGGAATTTCAACCTACCCTTTTCAATCTCCCCTCACACCTCCCGCAACACAGGGTAGCAAACAGGAAGTTCTATTCTAGTTAACCTCCCTCCTTTCCGCACAACTCTTATCTCTCTCTCTCTCTTGTGACGGCACATTGTCCAGAGATGTCAACGGCAGTTCCAATCCAAACGTATTCGCAATCTCGGAGCGCCTGTTCGGGGTCAACACTTAATTCAGTCGTTATGCCGAGAACACCGGCATACATAGGCTTATGACCCAGGCGGTCACGCAAGGTCACTGCCTCGAGGTCACGAGGCTTATCCACCATTTTGCGACAAACCACCGCCAGAGCCTGCGCGCGCAATTTAAATGACCCACTTTCCCAAGAACCATAATTCTCCGGTTTGCGTTCAACGCAGAAACACACCAGCGCAACGACGAACTACAAAATAAAAAGAAGTAAAGAAACAAGTGTGCGAGCTGCTTACGAGTGCAAAACAGCCCCTACGCTTTGCCTAATTCCTCGGGGTTATTTAGACGCCGAGTATATTCAATCCATTTGTCAGAGGATTAGGCCTTTTAAGGAACCCTTTAAGCCCTAAGTGGATCACAGCGATCGCAAATGTGGCGCGGTTTTCTGTTAGCCTCGAGCGTGATTTGTGAGTCTGCGGACTCGTATCAATGTTTTTTTCTTTTCGGATCAAGGTGGTCCTCCCGCATGGTTCACCGAAAGTAAGCGGATAATCAACGTCGATTTTTAGCGGGCGAAACAGAGCCTGGCATGAAAGAAGATCTGCACATCAGTCACCCCACAGAACTTACAGTTCTCCTTGTATGAACGGAAACATGTACTGGATAGTCGCGAATATAACTCTCCTGCGAGGTATGGGGGAAAAGCCGAAAGGTAGGACTTTAGAGTTCTTAATTATAAGATGAAGGAGAGCACATCCTGCCTTGTCTCATGCGGGAGTTCGGCTTAACACTTTTCATTTTTCCCAAGCAACGGAAATATATAAATTCCATTTGTAACAGCCTTTAGTGGTTAGTTTCCAAAACGTGGTGTCATATTAGCCAGTTATCATATTGCACGGCATAGTTTTCATTGTGCGCTTTAACTTCAACTACAGGCCAACTTTTGGCATGTGCAGCGGCTATGGATTAGGTACGCTCAAAGTGAACGTTAAATCACTTTGGTCTCTTTGTATTGCGAGTGCGTGCCTGTAATGCCTTCAGTGTGTTGCTCAGCGAACACATAGCTTCACGTCATTATGGTTCCATAGGGACAGCATTCTGTCTCTATATAACCTCGATTCATAACCAACTAGTTTTGCGAATCTTAACCAACTCGCCCAGTCCTATACGTCATTTTGCATATGAAAGCGCTAGATTTCTGACGAGAGTGTCATGTATATGGTTCCAGAGACATTATCGAGCATTTTTTCGAGCGAGCGTTCCATTCTGAAACACCCAAGACACCAATGGCATTCTCGATAGATTCGGGTCAAGTTTCACTGGCGAAAGAGCTGCGCTTTCGCGCGACGTTTCATCAGAATATCGTAAGGGCGAAGCGCTACTACATGCGGCATTTGATGGCGCCCGCTTTCCAGGCACCATTCGCGCCAACTTACGTGACCTAGAAGGGGTCTTTTGTCTTGGAGTCCTTATAGTCTTTGGAGAAGCGAATGGTGTCCGCGGAAGTGGCGTATGGCTACACGGGAATACGTTGGCATCAGCCGCTTGCGGAGAACAAGAAATGACAGGTACCTATTGTCTTTAGGCAACGCTCTTTACTACGAGCTCAAGGCAACGAGCCTACCCGTGAGCTATGCTGTCTATCGCTACTCTGCAGGTAGCCTTGACCGCAAAACATTCCTGAGCGTAAGATTCGCGAGAGGGGAGAAAATAATGAGAAGGTTACTAACGTGTAGAACGGTAAATTAAGGACATCGTCAAGAGATAAACACTTGAAAAATATTCGACGCGTTTATAAATGTGACCGTTTTCGCAAGTTCCACTTCGCACGAGACATACGAGGCTTCCGCCTTAGTAAAGCTTCGTGTATACGCAAGTTTAGTCGGGCGAAAAACCTTATATGCGAAAAATCTCATATGGCACGTATGCCAGGTGTCCAATAACTCGTGTGAATCATATGAGAACACGTATAATTCACGTGTGTTCATACGAGATTATTGGATGTGTGTCATATGTGTCTTGTATGATATTTTTCGTTAGCATGCATCTGAAAGTTTCAAACGCGATACTTATTGCAGGGACCCTTTTGTTACAGGCGTATAAGTGTGTACACGGCTACCGCGTATATTGAAGGCGCAAAGAATAATGTACGCGAACTGGACGACGCAGCTCGCTTAACGGGTACGGCGATGCACTTTAGCATGAAACGTGATGTTAAAAGTCACACCCTTACACATATGCCATTAGTAGTCATACTGGCATGGTGCACATCGCACTTATACGCATACGACATGCGTCCGCATGATGACCTTATTTGCCATATCAGTGGCTGAGCCATAAATGATATTACGGGACCTCTACAAGTATTGCCATATATTGCTCTATCACGAATGCGCAAATACGGTCACATATATAGGCACACGTGCCGTGTGCGGTCAGGTATGCCTGATAATGTTGTAAGCGACGTAATATAGTTTCCCGGCAGGACACGCCATATAAGAGCTTTCATTTTGAGTTTCAGGCTCAAGTAAGCATATCGTATTATAAGGGGGGGGGGGGGGGGTAATACGCGTATATATGCTGCGTCTTGCTTCCTTGAAGCGCGGCACGCTTCACAAGCGCCCCATATGGACAACGCACTGTCGTAGCGATAGCCTGCTAGTCTTCTATAGCGCATCGTATAAGGAGATTGTGTAGCCATCCCTGCCCCGTAACGGTGGTGTAGTGGCTATGGCACTCGGATGCTGATCCGAAGGTCGCGGGATCGAATCCCGACCGCGACAGGCGCATTTCGATGGAGGCGAATATGTTGAGGCCCCTGTGCCGCGCGATGTCAGTGCATGTAAAGAAACCTCAGGTAGTCGACATTTTCGGAGCCCTTCACTACACACGCCTCTCATAATTATATCGTGGTTTCGGGACGTAAAATCCCAGAAGTTGTTATTTTTTACTAGCGTGTTTTCAGGGTCAACTTTGTATGACACATTTGTGGCTTTCAGCTCTCCAACGATCCCACCTGTACAGCTAATTTCTGTGTTTATATATTTAGTTTTAATCTCGCCTTAGGCCATCGATCTTATAGGAGCAGTCACGTTTTTTTTTCCTCGCGTTCTAGGGGCCGAACTTACAGCGCAGATGCTGTTTCTAATTGGCCGAACGATTCTGTAATAATACGTCCGTGACCACAATTGGCTAACATCTGACTTCACAAAGTGCTTTGGCGTAAGCACTTCTTTGTTTATAACACCCGTGCTTCAGATCAATCCATTTCCGCGTTTACTTCAGGGGGCGTAACTCCACTGTCGCTTTGATTGTGAATGCCGACTGTGAATGCCCGCCAGCCCTCCCCCTCCCTTTTTTGCTATATAATCCAGCACTCGCTTCCTGCAGAGCGAGGCCACCACATTTCGAGGCTTTCGTGGCCACCACATTTCAACGCCTTCGCGCTGAGCAAACGATATATTTCATTCCTTATCGCTCTCTGATTTGATTGTCGTTATTGTAATTATACTACGATACCGAGCGCGCGCTTCTGGGCGACGGTAATGCGAGCCGAACCGAAACGTTGTGTACACAGAAGCAAAAGCGGCTCCGACGTTGAGCGGCGAAAGATCGGAAGAAATGGTGGCGAAAGGTTCACTTACGTATACATATAAGTCCCGACGAGATCACGATTATTTCCGAGCGGCTATAGCTAGTCGCTCATTATGAGGCGTCGATCGCAGTCATCGATAGCCTGCTCAGCTGCGCCCATTATACACACAGAAAGGGGGAGGAGGGAGGGTATCGCAGTGTATCTAGTGTCTTCTGTATAGCAGCCACTCTTCGGTCGCGATTGAAAGCGATACCCGCATCGTTTGTCTAGAGCGCGTGAGTGCAGCCAGCGCAGTGTATGCATGTAGTATGTACACGTGTATACCGTGCATACTGTGCGTAGTATACGTACTATACATTTGCTTACGGGGCGTACACTCAAACACACACACACACAGTGCGCGATGAAGCACGTATAATAATCCCCGACAATCGCGCGCGAAGCAACCTCCCCCTCGCTGGCTGCTGGCTTTCATCGCGAGCGCTGCCGGTGTATCTGCCGCGTATCACGGCGCTGATGAAGTGTCTGACAAACAGCTTGCCTTCGGAAGGTATTATGTATAGTGTGTACGGGGCGGCGAAATAGCGTCAAGTGGCGCCATGTTGAGGTGGTTTGATGATGATCAGCTGCGCGAAGCGCTCGATCGCTTCTGGGTGCTGCCGCCTGCTTGTTTCCTCGCAAGCATGGTGGTACTCAGTATGAGAGGGAGAGAGATAGAGAGAGAGAGAGAGAGCTGTGCCTGTAGCTGAGGCTCCATAGAAGCTATGAAAGAAAAAAAAAAGTGCCGCTTTATGAACCAGAGTCACGCCCATAGATTGTGTTTATCGTTGCACTTTCTCGGCAGAGCCGTTGTATAGGAGGAACGGGGGTGCGCGCGTGCGACTTTTACGCACAAGGCGCCGCGGCCGAAATGTTTCGAAGAAGTCGAGCTCTCCGCGTTTCTTCGTCATCGGCGGCGGCAGCGGCCGAGCTTATCAATCTCTCTCGGGCGGACAATTGGTCTGACCGCCAGCCGAGTCCATGATCGCCGCGAAGTGTTTCTTCTCTTTTTTTTTTCCGTGGTCGAAGAAGGCGCCTTTGTGGCGGTCATTGTAGCGGCGCAGTCAGTCTGCATGCAACAGTCGATTGATTGCGGAATAGTAAAAAGAAACTCCAGCTCGCGCGTGCCTGCCGTACTTGCCTCACACCGCGGCAATACTATACGCACTCGCATCAACTACGGGCACGCGGACCATCAATACGCCGTTCCGTGGGTGTCTGTGTTACAGCCGTGTGGCAGCTGAACACAGCGGCGGACATTCCGCAGATATAACTGCGTGCTTTGGCGCCGCGCGTAGCTCGGGCTCGTGAGAAAACATTACGAGTATTATATACGATTGGGGAGCGGAGTCGAGGCGTAATTGCGTGCTACAGCGTGCGGGTTGCCGGCACATTTTTGATGGTTTCTGCTAAGGGCGAAGCGCCGAGCACGCGAGGCGAGGCTCATTGGCGGGTTGGCAAACGTGCTACCGTGCACGCTATAGTACAGCTGATTCTATGCTGCTTCTGTTCCTGCTTTATATACTGCCGCTGTTTCTGCATGCGGGTGTTTTGTGAGCGTTGCGTGGAAGCGCCAGTCGCAGCATGTTTGCGCGCGCGCCCCACGCGCGTTGGTTTGATTGCGCCACCACACCTGGATCCCTCGTAAGCACGCGATTTTGTGGCCACCGATCCGGTCGGGCTGGAATAAGAAATGACGACACTGTGTCCGCGTGTATCGGGACTGTAGCCTGTGTGCATTTTATACGATCGACCGTTCATGGGCATCGGGGTGGCCCGTGTGAATGACAGTGCGGCGTTGACTCTCAGTATGGGGGTGCGTGTGTACATGAGGTAAGGGTGAATCATGCACCCTTATGCAGTAAAAGTAATTCAAGCGCACGGGGTTGCTTGGAGGTAGTACGTGAGTGTTGCGTGCACGGGAGTTGTGCGTGCGCCTATTGACAAATGGTGCTCCAGGGCAGAACTCACGAAGCTTTCGTTTCGTAAGTGCATTTTCCGATTGGTCAGCCAGTGTTACTAATCATGTGCTTAGGATGGGTATTGGTTAACACAGTCTATTAATAATTGCTGTGGTGTTACGCATCAGAAACGAAGATATGACTATGAGGCGCGCCGTAGTGGAGGTCTCAGCACCTCCACTATGACTATGTACCGATGCGTTCACAGTTACCTGATGCAGGCAGCGCTGTCAATGCGAACAGCTCACGTCCGTCTATCCCCGTCGTTCTTTTCTCCTTGTTAGTCAAGAACGGAGTGCCTTCGGTTCAGTTCTTTGACTTTGTGCTGTTGCGTAGAAATATTTTTCACGAATAAAAAAAACCAGTTACCTACCAGTTCTCCTATCGTCTCCGTATAGTCCGTGTTCCGCCATTGACGTGATTGGTTGAAAGAAGCCCAGGCGCTTTTCTGGTGTATTTTGAAAACATATTGAAAATTTCCTGGTGCGTGCAGTGCAGTATTATTGGCTGGAATGTGCGCGGAAACCTCGCGACTTATTGGCACGTGTTTCTGGCAATGCTCAAAAAGTGTTGGAGGTCCCCTTGTATTACATTTTGCAACTCCAATCACCGTATCGACAAGAATGGCTGCCTTGAGGACTACGGCTGCTAAGAAAAGTGTAGGATGAGGTGAAGAATCAAAAGAAAGAAAATACTGCCATTATGCTGAACTAAAGTTAAAAACGTAAAAACACGGTTTCCCCACAATCCTATGCCTCAAATGGTCAAAACTGCAAGCGTGGAACCCTCCACATAAATGAGTTATCTGGGTCGGCATGAGTTACTTTCGCTTTCACGCTGACCCAAGCGTCCTGGCCGCGTGCTCGGGCTGCAATTTATTAATAGAATCGATCCGTTTTAGGCGTTAGATGAAAAGTACGAAACACAGTCATGGCAACGGGATCAATTACGTTAAGCCAGCCCCGTATGGAGATGCACTGAGCGAAAGGCAGCAAGAGTTGTTCAGAGCGGCTCGTGTTTCGTTGTCTACAGCGAATATAGCAAAGAATGAAAACTTAACGGTCGATCGAACGACAAAAGCATCGGCGTACCTTACCTTCGGCGCTTTTTAAAAGGCCTTTGTGCGGGACGGCGTAATTACGGGTCTGTCGCTGTCGTCGCTATTGAACGCGCTGGCCTCAATTTTTCTTGTTCTTCTTCCCCCGCTTGTCCCAAAAGAAAGAAGCGAGCGCGCCCGGTGAGCTATGAGCGAAAAAAAAAAGTGCTACGTTACGAACGGTTTATACACGTCTTCACGTTGGCAACAGCTCCGGTGTGCAAACAAAAGGGTGCGAAACGTAGGGGCATAAATTAGCCGTCATAATTGGCGCGGCTGGCCCGAAGGTTAATGACGTTTCAAGCCTGCACCTCCTAATTCTCCTCCCTCCCTCAACGCATGTGCACCCTCCGCTGAGTTCCTAACGAGTACGTACTACATCCAGTGCGAACGTTGTCATTTGCGCTTCAGCATGGAAGCCTTTGTCTATATACCGCCAAAAAATAAAAGAAAGAACAAAAGAAAGAAAGAAAGAAAGAAAGAAAGAAAGAAAGAAAGAAGAAAGAAAGAAAGAAATTCACTCTGCGCGCGTTACACTGTATATGGTACGCACAGCGTATCAGTGGGTGGAGTTGTCGGGACACTCTTTCAATTTTGAGGCGAGACACTGTCGAGATTCGGGCGGTCCACAAAAGAAATACGGGCCCCGCACTGCTGGTTCGTTTCTGGCAATTTTCTCGGTTCGTTTCATTCATTTTATTCTTTTTACTTTTTTAAGAATGTCGATGTTCCTATTGGCTACGGCGCGTGGCTAGGCACTGCCTGTCCGCGATTGCACGCCTCAGGCCCACCGCAGGTCGTAAGACGTGGCGCCGGAAGCTGAGCGGCTCGCTTCACGGCCTATTAAGCAAGACCTTGGCTCAAAGACGCCGGTTTTGTGGACGTTTGTGGTGCAGGTCGCGATCACGCTGGTTTGGGTCTGCGGATTTTCAACAAGGACCTTACGTTGTTGCGCGTCTTTGACCCGGCCGGTCCGCCGGTGCACCGTTCCTGTGGCGGCGTGTACAAGCGTTCTACGCGGCTTTTGTCTCGCGGTTGCGAACCATTAGGTTGTCCGGAAGCCGCTTCACGAAGGCAAGACCGTAAAGAAGGAAAGCAAAATAAAGAAAGGCGCGATAAGGGGGACGAAGGAAGCGCTTTGTCCCATGCTGCTCAGTGGCGCGTTCCGTGTCTTGCGTTGCATCCTGGAGTTTGCTGCCTCGCGGGTGCCAGGAACTGTGGTTGTCCTGGTTTCCACAAGGTCGCGGGGTCTGGAACGAGCGTCACGTGTATGGCCACGGCCAATAGACTAGATCGCAGATACATATACGAAGTCGTTTTTTCTGCTGATGCACGAGTATTATTGTGTCGCATGTTTGCCACGCGTCAGTGATGTTTGTTGGGTCAGTGTACGGCGCTGTAGAGCTTGTAACTCTACAGAGACGCTCCACATGCGCTTAAGGTCACCTTTATTAGATATCGTTTTTTACAGCATGTTATGTTGTGTGCCGGCACGCACGTACGCACATACGCACGAACACACGCACATACATACATACACACACACACACACACACACACACACACACACACACACACACACACACACACACACACACGCTGCGCCTCACCTATCAGCGCAGCGTACGAAAAAAAAGGCGTAACGAAGACCAACACGCCTAGTTTTCGCCACTTGTTACGCCACTGGTACCCTTGCTGGTTGTTGTGTGGTTGTTGGTTGTGTGGGCTGCATTAGTTCGCCATTTGCAAGTTCGGCAGGCAGTACATACAATCCTTGCTGATCTTGCGTCATGCAGAAGAAAACGCGCCGACGAAGGTACCGTACGTGAGGCACCGATTAGCATATGCTGAAAAAGTGACCTGTTGTTTTGCCGCCACATTCAGCAATGTCCAGGTCTGTTTTGTGGTGTTTAACGTCCCAAAACCAGCTCTGATTATGAGAGACGCCGTAGTGGAGGGCTCCGGAAATTTCGACCACCTGGGGTTCTTTAACGTGCACTGACATCGTACAGCACACGGGCCTCAACATTTCGCCTCCATCGAAATGCAGCCGCCGCAGCCGGGATTCGATACCGCAACCCTCGGAACAGCAGCCGAGTACCAAAGACCACCGTGGCGGGGCATGTCCAGGTCTGAATACCGTGTTTGAAGAGGGGTCCATAACGTCTGAGGAACCTGTTGCTTATGCTTTCCGTCACATCCTGCATACAAGTCGGGTCACGTCTGGTCGGCTGCGCATGATGGCGCCAGTTATCTATATTTTAGACGTTCGTTCCACTTAGATAATCACGATGGTCTTGTGCTAGGCAAGTTCACTTATTTTAGTTATTCTGTTCTCTGATTTCTCTGTGCAAGGGCACTGTATATAAATGGGAGAATTTCTACTCTTTTATTTCCTTTCCCCCGCCCCCTCGTACGCTGAGCCGTGCTCTCGCAAGGGCTGCAGAAAATAGGGTCCTTTCCTTGACCTAGGCACAAATATTAGGGAATGCATGGACACGCTATATTTCTTCATAAAATGGTTCGAAGTGCTAGCAAAGCGACGTAGTGCGCGCCTCAGTTGCGGTGGGAGGTAGAGGGTTTGAATCCCAGTGCCGCTGGAAGCCCACTGATATTTCTACCGCGGAGTGAGGTAGCCCGACATGGCGCTCAGTAATATGCACCGTATATCTCTACCACGCTGATTACACCGGTTTTCGTGCGATCACCGAAGCTCTAAGCAGCATTGTTCCTGGTCAGTACTTGTGAGAGAGACCACCGGAGAAATCTGAGTGCTGATATAGTATGTTTCGTACGCCGCGGTGGTGTAGAGGTTATGGCAATTGACTGGGGACCCAAAAGACGCTGGGTTCGAACCCGGTCACGGCGGTCGCGTTTTCGATGAAGGCGAAAATGCTAGAGGCCCGTGTACTGTGCGTTGTCAGTGCAAACTCACATGGTCAAAATTTCTGGAACCTTCCACGATGGCATTCGTCTTCTCTCTGTCGCTTTCATTTCCTTTCCCCTAACCCACAGACCCTGAGGCCGCGCTCCCGTCATGGGCTGCGGAAAATAGCGTTCTTTCCTTAGCCGAGCCACAATTATTTAGTAGTATTATTCGAGAAACCCGTCGACCAAATGAATAAGCCTCCGAACATTTGGACCTTTCGAAACCAGCAAGTCAGCCGTAGTTATTAGATACTTCGTGTATCTCGAAGCCTAGTGATCGAAAAAAAAAATTAAAAATAAGAGAAGGAGCTCTTAGAACCCCGAAACCTGCTTCACAGAAGTCTCAAAGGCACACATGTTGCATGTCACCCATTCACTGCCTTAAACAAAACAAAAAAAGAAAAAAAGGAAGGAGATGAGAGAGAGAGAGAGAGAGGAAACAAAGAGAAGAGACTGTATGCAAAATGGATTCTCGTGTTATAGGTGCACGTGCGCGTCCAATTTCCGGACATTACAAGACGACGCAGCGCTTACGCGCACCCTTGATCCGATTTCTGTCAGTTCGCGCATCCCACAAGAAATCGCGTCCGTATATACATGGCGCGAAGCGTACCGCTCGACTTAAGTTATTCCGCCACGTTACCGCGTCCTGCCCGATAAGTATTGCGTAAGACTTACTCAACGCCACCCCGGGAGATCTCGCGATACTGTGGTAAAGCCGGTGACGGTCGTCTTTCCGCCTGAATGGTTTTCTGCGATACATTCATTACCCGGCTTTACACCGCAGCAGTGTCTACAGTGCCTGGAAGGAGAGTAAAAGAAACACATAGAAGGGGGAGGCACAAGGCCACCTACGCTGGGCACAGATTCTTCGCAGAGTTTAAGTATATAAAGGCGGCGCGCTTAAAAGCAAGGGCCACCGCCGCTTCAAAAGGAAAAAAAACGGAGCGCTAAAAAACGGCACGCAAAGAAGTTGGCAACACACAGGACTGGCGCTCATACTAAGCCACCGCTGCGTAGCGTATAAAGCCAACGATAAGCTCCGCAGTAACGAACCCGTAGAAGCGGGGTCGCTGTGGCGTAACGCAGGCGGCTGCATATCGCCGTTCTGATCGTGTCTGGTCCCTAACAAGCTTTACCAGGACCCTCCCAGCCTTTGCGATCTTGTGTTCGCTGCGTACAAGTTTACCCACAAACGAAAGTCGTCGAGATTCTGTTGCGACATGCCGCACTTTCTTTTTCACTGCAAGTATCTCTGGTTTTGCACTGTCCCGCCCCCCTGCGGGCAAGACCAGCGGAGAAGGCCGAGAGTAAAAGGTATCCGGGGGAATTTAATCGCGTTCTCACAAACTACGTTTGCGGTAATTGTTAACTTGAAGCATGTGTACGTGGATAGAAATGACGAATTCTATTACAGCGTGTGAAAGTGGATAGTTTAGTACGCGTTTCTTTTACATGAGGCGCACTCTCCTTCGTTTTCTTATTTCTTGGCTTATGCTTAAAATGGCGTCCGTGTGGGTTCTCCCCAAAATGTTCTGAGCGGTGGACATTTCTGGAGCAGGAGAAAGGAGGGGGTGGGGAGTTGGTGTGTTACACGGTGTAAACAACAAGCGCGTTAAATAATTCAACTCTTATGAACGGTTCTGGTCATCCACTGCTGGCAGCTTCTGCGCGCATCCGTCGCCTGCAGCGCAATGGCGTTCCGCACGCACAGTAGCCATTCTTGGTTCCCGCGGTGCGCGTTTCGAATTTTCAAGTGGGCGGGCTACCGAAAGCCGTGGATGGTGAACCATAGCGGTGGGCGGCATTTCGACCGCCGCCCAACGTAGGGAGAACCGTGGCGTGCGCGTGCCTAGACTGCAATGAAATCGCTGAGATGTGGATGTGTTCGTTGTGCGAATTCAGCTTAACGATGACACGACGCACCGGCTCTCAACGCAGGCTAACTGCTGCCGAAGAGCTACGTCATATGGGACACGTATATTACAAATGTCCGCCGCACTCGCTTCACATCTTGAACATGACGTGTGTAGCGCGGGCACCTGAGTACACACACGTTCGCTCGCTCGCTCGCTCGCTCCACTCACTCACTCACTCACTCACTCACTCACTCACTCACTCACTCACTCACTCACTCACTCACTCACTCACTCACTCACTCACTCACTCACTCACTCACTCACAGCACACGCGCACAGTACATGCACGAACATCTATTGACGTTGTACACGCAGGTATACACATGAACACCGGCATGGGCGCACGCATGTCCTCGAAAGAACGACCGAACACAAACAAACAAATCCGTCGTATTCGGAAGGTGTTCGGTCAAGGTCGCCAAGTTCGGAATGCAAGACTCGCAGGGGAAAAAATTCTCAGCACCCCAACGACAGCGGTAGGCGCTTTCAGCTTCCCATTTACGCTATAGGCACACGCGCAGCGCCCAGAGCCAAGCGAACGCGCATCGTTTCCCACAAAGACGAGGAGCAGTGAGATGAGGTATGGCAGCGCGCACGCGCGTATAGATACCGTTAAGAAGGCGCCCGCGGTACTTGGAAAGAGATTAGCGCCGCCACGGCGTCATCCGTGCAGGTCGTTCGTCTCTGTCGTCCGGAAGCCGCCGTACCTGCCGCTGCGGCAGCATCAGCGCACAGGATGCGAGACGGCGCTGATAGAGTCGGCGGGGTCGCGCGCCGGATGACAGGTCGAAGCGGGCCGAACGCAAATCCCACGACACGACGGGCCGGGACCTTCACCGCGGCTGTTGCGAGATGCCAAGCGAGAGTTGACAGCTCAATGTGCCACTTCTCCCTCCTCCCCGTTTCCCGTATATGGCAACCGTACATGCTTGGTTCATCGACCGGCTGCTTCGAGACGTTGCGGCATTGCCGCTCGAAGACACCAGTCGGTGTCTTGTCAGCAGGACACCGTCGGGGATTTTCTTTTCTTTTTCTTTTTTTTTTCTGAGGAATGCGGGGGAGCGCTGCAACGAGATCCGTTGACGGAAACCTGGGCATGTATTCACAAGCACCTCGTACGCCAACAGTGTTTGTAGGAGAATATTTCAGCCAATCAGGATACTTGGACATATCATTAGCGAAGCCCATTGAACAGTGGTAAAAAGCACTCGCGAAAGAAGAGCTTTAAGAATTTTGCTGAGTGCGTCTATAGTTTCATCATCATCAGCAGCAGCAGCTGCAGCCTGTCTACGCCCACTGCAGGGCAAAGGCCTCTCCCATGGATCTCCAATTATCCCTGTCCTGTGCTAACTGGGCCCAATTTATCCGCGCAAGCTTCCTGATCTCATCTGCCCACCTAACTTTCTGCCGCCCCCTGCCACGCTTGCCTTCTCTAGGAATCCACTCTGTTACCCTTAATGACCAAGGATTGTCTTGTCTGTAGTTTAGAGTTGTCTAATTGAACTGCTTAGTATGGCCTTGGGTAATTGTTGAGATGAAATAGCGCGGAAGAAGACACACTTTTATAGATAGGGGCAACGGACGCAAGTGTTAGAATCAACGCCCAAGGGAAACAAAGCGAGTAACAATGACAATATGAAGACTACAGGCTATACTGTCTGTCATCTTTATTTACTTGCCGTTGCTGCGCGGTTCGTTTGCCTTCGTTTCTCACGAGCCCGCCAAGTTCAGCGTTCGGCCACTCTTGGCATGCCAAGTGAAGACAATTCTGGTGGACCCAAAGCGACAATCTAAAAGGAATATGTTACTGACAGCCTGAAGTAGGCGAATATACCTAAACATATGTATCAAGTGATGCGCATAGTTCTGTGCGTGGAAGAACACTGAACGATTGTTTCCTATCGCGTCAGTATACATTTATAGTTACGGTTACATACATTTATAGTTATAGTTACAGTGTACAGATACGGTGTAGCTGCTACCGACGTGCCTGCAAACGCTATGCGCTAGCGTTGATGATTCCATTTAGCAGGTAGGTATACACTTTAGTAAACATTGTTACTCTTCAACCGTTTCTTTAGTGAACACTGGGCTGAACGCTACTCGTTCAGTATCGATTTTCTTGCAGCTCGCCGGTTTAAGGGAACGCTTATAAAGTGCTGCCCATTGTCCTACGCGCACGCAGTGTTCACGTTCTTCCTTCTCTCCCTCTTTCTCCTGCTCGTTTATTTCATTCCTGTTGCAAGGTAAAATGACTCACCTGTTTTACCTGGCTTACCTTTACTCATTTCCTCTCATTCTTTTCCTCTCGCTCTTTCCTTGACGATGACAGGTGAGCCGTGGATTTAAGTACAGAGCAGGCGGATCTTCGGGAATATAGAATGGCGAAGCCATACTTGCCCACAGTCCTTGAGGGAGCGCGTTTCAGCACTATTTCCCAACTAATAGGTCCGGAGAAATAGCGACTTCTCCCCACCTCAACATCGTATCTCTCTATTGGGAGCATCCGCCTCTCATGCTTGAAGTAGTGGATTCGACTCCCGGCGCTTCCGGCCACCCGCGAGCTCCTTGTCTGGTGGGTATACGTGTACCTTGACCTGGCGCCCAGAATCTCAAAGCGTTATCTTTTTGTCGCTCAGTCCTAGAAGCAATGGGATGTTCCGCTGCCAGGGTCAGAAACTGAGGTAGGAGATACGCTAGAAGCATGTTAGATAACGCAGCCAGCCTTACAAAGCGAGCTTACTGCGAATCACCCATAAGTGTTAACCTATAGTGCGTACACCAGCGCTCGGCAGGAGCGACCGAGTAGGTTTGGTTCCCACTGGGCTTTAAACTATGCGCAAAACTATGCTCCGCAAAACTGCTTTTCTCGCACTGTCTACCGATATGAGCATCTACGCTCTTTCATTGCGGCGTGTATGTTTATTGTTGGGGTGCGAGGGAAGCAGCCGCACGTTACCGTCGCGTGCGTTGGCTTTTCAAAAACGCCGAGCGCTGAGCTGTACTTTCGCGTTGGTGGAATACGTAGGCTTTTTCGGCAGGCGTCTTCTTCGATCGTATTAAATTTTTTTCCCCAGGCGCTCCTTTCCTGTTCCGTTCCTTCCTTCATACCCGAGGCCAATGTCAGAAAGTATTCGTACATATATAGTCTGAAATCCAAGAGCCCCTGTCTTCTGTATGCCTATGCAAGACATTAGAAGAGCAGCTCAGTGGAAGGTGGAGGCTTGAATCTATGAACAGATCGTTAAAAACGGTTGAGAACGTGGAACACACTCCAGCGACATTCCCTATCCTACATCGTTTTATGCGAGACAGCGAACACTGCTGCACTGTTCTCTGAGCACGGTGAAAGCAACGCGCCCAACAGTAACAGCTCAACTGTGTGACACGGCTACGCATCGGCTACCGCCGAGGGCATGCGATGAGGCCGCTCGAGCAACTGACGGCACCGTCGCTGACGCAATATCGTCATCGTCGTCGGTTGGTGGCAAAAGCCCGTTGCGGTGATTGCGATGCTTTTGCGTGACTTCGTTGTCGTTCCCGTCGTTGGCTGCAGGCACTCGTCGCGACACGCCGCTTCGCCTCGGTGAGCCGTTCGCGCTTGCGACCTTGCGTAGGGCTACGAATAACTATGTGAAAATAGCGTGCAATATCCTCGCAGCGACGACGTGCGTTGGCCACGGGGCCAATGTTCAGACGCGATCCTAAACGGGACAACTGCCCTCACTGCCGTGATCGATCACTTTGGTGTCTCCCTCTTTCTCTCTGACGTTGCTTTTGCTTTTGTTCGACGTGCATATGATAATTGGTGCCTCTATTGTTTAGTTTATTTTGTCCTGTCCGCTCCCAGACTGCCTTCGGCAGCCTGCCAACAAGCACGCGCCCGCGCGGGCGCATTGACTTCTAGAGCAACCACGGTGGCTTGGAGGTTGTTGCGATCATAATAACCGTGCTAGAAACGTCAGTGATTGAGCGTTAGACGCATATCAGCACTTATGCAAATGCAGGATTACTTTAACTACCTCATTGTTATGTCATCGGGGGTGCGGCCTGGTTTTGTAATTCTGCAAGCGACTGGTGGTCTTTCTTGCACCGCGTCCAGAAGAAATTTATTATTTCCTCTCCTTTGTTCAGATATTTTCAGCGCTGGTTTAGCGACAGTACTCGAGGATTATGAAAAAAGATAATATACTTCTACGTCATTACCGGCGGTTATTCGTCATCCAGGGCTACTATAAAGAACAACGTTGTCATGATGCTTAGGACGACGTTGCCACGAGGTGCATGAAAAGCAGGCTGCATCAGAAATACAAATAACTACAGGGTCATGTGCACATTCTCCTTCATTATGTTCTTCAATCTCCTAATCTCTTCTCTAGCACTGCTGGTATACTAAGAGCACGCTTGAATGATTCCTTCTTTCACACCCCGTCCAGGAATGCGCTCAAGATGCATCTGAGGCGCCGGAAGTAGTGGGCCGTGCGAGCTGAGGGGGGCAGGTCGACGTAAGCGAGCTGTGGGACCGACAAGATCTACGGTTACAATGGATGGGTATACAAGGGGGTGTGCGCTTCGTACTAGGCAGCGGTTGCCCACTGAATGGCGGTTACATATATCTAGCGGTCATATCTCCGGGGCGCTCACCACAGTGCCTGAAGCTTGGGCCCGGCCTTTCGTCTAACTAGCCCGCCAAGCGAGGTGAATAATAAAACGAAATAGTGCGCTAGACGTATCCATCTTGCTCGCCGTATATCTCGTATCTGAAGGCGCCATCGCTTAAACCGCGGTTTTTGCTCTATGTTACGGCACGCGATGCGCGCCCTCCTATGGCTGCCTTGATGCCAGTCCAGTGGCCAATGAGGTGGCGGATCTGAGAGGCCATCTTTATCAGGAAGAAGGGGGCGTCCGTTGCTGATGCGGAGAGCAGGAGGTGCGGTGAAGATACATGTCAAGGGATGTTAATCTTGTATCGGCCACCGTAAGCTGACCGTGAAACGCGAGGTCGCCCTATTGACTATACACAGTGTCCGCAGCCACTGTTTTGTTAGGGAGATATAGACACCAGCCATAGATAGCGCGTCTGTGTTCCGCCATTCATCTTCGAAGTATGATACTGCCAGTGTTACGGGCGTGGTCGAAAGCGCGTCGCTAATTTGCTGCTTCTTGATTCGTTCGCTTCGCGAACTGCTCGTAGACGCTCGTATCGCGAGAGCTTCCATCGCTTTAGACCCGTGCGGCGGCATGCAGTGGGTAATTGATTCTTTGTCTCTGGCGGGAATACAAAGTTATAGCGTGTCATGTATCTTAGCGATGAAAGACTGCCCTATGCTAATGAAGCAGCGAGTGAGCAGTCGTCGAACGCTTTAACCGGAAGGTTAGTCCGTTGAAACACGGTGCATAGCCTTCGCGATACTTGCTTTATCGACGAATTTCTCTTCGCATTTGGGGAAGAACTTAGTAGCGGACTTGTACGGAGACAGGCAGAAGGACACAGTTGTTTGGGTTTCCACTGTTCTTGTCTAAGCATGAAATAAAAACAAGTAAAAGAAAGGATGATCGTTCTTCAATGCTTCTTGCCTGGTACGCACGAAGTAAACCAGCAGGACTTCCTGCTCTAACAGATTGAATATATCGGAGAATTTTTTAAAGGTTATTGTTTTGAGACATTGCCTTTTCAGCATGTGCCCTCGTTGTGCTCAGACTGCGTCGTCTTGTTCGTAGTTCTTTCTTGAGCTTCTTGTACTAAAGATATCCCGCATGGTATTTTGCCAGCTCCCGGCTTATCTGGCTTTCTGTGGATTGAGCAGAGCTCTTCAATGTAAACTACGCTCACACGCCATTATGATGCAGAACCATCTTACAAGTATTCAGTACTAATCGCAGTCTTCGGAAACCATCCGCGACTTTTGCCAGTGCTTGGTTGTAGCTGTCAAGAACTCCTTCTGCATCCTCGTTAGCCTTCCCCCTGTTGTTTATCCTGCTGTTCCGAGGCAAAGTTTTCACAGAGTATGGAGACTTCAAGTGTTGTAGGCTAGGCGAAAGAGGTCTCCGCTTACATGGAGTCAGTATTTGGCGACAGGGAATGGGTCATGATGAAGACTAAATTCTTTCGTTAAAACGTTATCCGTGCTCAAGACTTCTGTTTTAGACCTTCGCTTCCCCATTCCAGCAAAACTGTCCTTCCTACAGTGTCGAGATCGTTTAAGCATTACTGCGTAGTAGCGCCGCCACGGTGGTCTAGTGGCCATGGTACTCAGCTGCTGGCCCGAAGGTCACGGGTTCGGATCCTGCCAGCAGCGGCTGTATTTCGATGGAGGTGAAATGTGTACTGTGCCATGTCAGTGCACGTTAAATAACCCCAGGTGCTCGAAATTTTCAGAGCCCTCCACTGCGGCGTCCCTAATAATCAGATCGTGGTCTTGGGCCGTAAAACCCGAGAAATCAATCAATCAGTCAATCAACATATTTACCAATACTGTGTATAGAAATGGGTGCCAAGTAATGCAGAATAGGCCTTAAAGGAGCCGTAGTCGAGGAATGCAGCAAATTAAGTGATGTGATGGACTGAGGAGATTTGCTGCTAAGCGTGCAACGCACTGTAACGAGGCATACGTAATCAGAGTTCAATGGAAGGTGCCCTCGTCCTGATTTAGACAAAACGGCCCAGTCGTGACAACTAGGTGTCATTGTTGGTTAAAGGGACACTAAAGGAACATATTAAGCTTGGCTATAGATCAATTTTTGACTTGTGTTGGAGTCTATAACAGCTTTCGTAGCGACTACGACTTTTGTGCCCGAAAACTGCCGCCAAATGTCTCTGGCGTACCCGCTCAATTTGAATCACCCGCGCCGAAAAGAGGACCGTTATGTCGCGGTCTCGGCTGCCGACACTACGGTCCGGTGAAGTCCACCGCCCAAACAAGTGCCTCAACTGTGGCTTCTGCACTTTTTTTTATTTGTTGCCAAAGTTTATTCAATTAACTTATCAGTTTTAATCTGGAGCAGTAAGTCGTTTACTCAAGAGAGATTAGCTGACGTAACTTCAAACTAGTACCCACAGGGCCGGGCTGAGGGCGCAACTGCAGTTGAATTTCGCCGTTTTCAAGCTTACAACTGCTCTGTTCTCGCCAAGAATGGTGAACGGGCAAAGCACGCAAACCTAATATTTCAATCTTACCTCAACTTAATAGATCTCTTTAGTGTCCCTCTAATGTTCTTAAACGCAGTAAATACTGCGTTTCTCTGCATAGTTGTCCTGCGCTAGAACAGGACAGCTATATGCAGAGAAAGGAGCAACGGCAACACAATGAAGTTTCGTTTTCAATAAACGAACATAGTGAGAAACAAGAAAGTGAACTTGTTTGAACGAGGGATTAGCGCATTCAAATCTCAATGACTATTCAGTGCAAGGTGTGTAGTTCGTTCCTCTTGACTTGAAGTTGTAGATTATAAAGGTTTTAAGTCACTTTTTGCGAGTTACTTTCAACATTCCTGAACATTACTGCAAGTATAGCGTTTTCAATAGCCAACGGCGCTTGCAAGAAAATGTGGAGTGTTTGTGTTAAGCTGCCACCATCTCATAGTACGAAGGCATCTGTATCTCGCTGCAAGAACAGCCCGCTCTCTGCATATACGATATGAGCAATAAACAGTGATCGGCGCATAAACATGTACGGCTTGCTCAACGTCCACAGAGTATGGATCTACCGGCAAAATATGAAGCGGAACAAACATTCATGAAAGGGAAAACTAGCTAGCGCCTGTTTCAAAGCTGCAAGGAAATCCGTGTTGTTACACAGATAGAAAAGCTTCCTATAGCTGCCTCGAAATTCGTCCTGCTTCGAGGGTCGAACCCGCGACTAGAGCCTGTCCGAGGCGGTCGCTCTTCCGAATGAGATGACCAGGACGCTGCATTTGGCGAGTTAATCGACTATTCGAAGCACAGGACCACTGAATATTGAAAATCAATTCCGTGGAATCCCGCAAAGTTGCGTAAGAATTATTAAAGGAAAAATTGGTCGACCAACACCTTTCTGTAGCGCAAAACTACAGGGG
Organism: Hyalomma asiaticum; assembly: GCA_013339685.2. Lineage (NCBI taxonomy): Eukaryota > Metazoa > Arthropoda > Arachnida > Ixodida > Ixodidae > Hyalomma > Hyalomma asiaticum. The sequence goes on along the minus strand of CM023483.1, from coordinate 116,034,893 downwards.
ATCGAGGAGGATGAAGAGGATGAGGACAAGGAAAAGAATGAAACAAAGACAGGGACGGTTTACCGAAAAAGGCGTCAGGTTGGCTACCCTATACGTTGGGGAAATTGGAAAGGTTGATAGAAATATGAGAGAGAGAAGGAGGAATGGGACAACCGAGGAAAGGCAAAGCTACGAGGCTACGAAGCTACCAGGCTTGTAGCTTTGCGCTACACACGGGCGCTTGCAAGTTCTCTGCCTTTCACAAACCATCACGCGTTGCAGGTTGCCGCAGAACTTATTAGCAACCACCAGTGATTGAGCAACAAAGCATCCCCTTTTCTGAGTGTTTATAATAACGTGATTTACCGCAAACTGCCTTGTCATATGTTGACATGTCGCGGAAATGTGAAACACGAACGGAACAATGCAAATTTGCAACTCAGGGAAACGGCAGATCTCGGCCTCCACGAGGGAAAATGCGTAGCGCCAGACAAGATCCTTGACCCGCAACTCATGCAGCGTGTCAGAATTCCCACAGAGGGTGCAATTATTTCGCCCACGTGAACGATCGAGACGTGCCAACTCTTGCGGATAGTATCTCGATGCATTGCACGGCTCACTTCCTACGTGTCGTGTTAATCGCTCGAGCGGACGCCATCGGTGTTAAATCTTTCCGTCGATCGTGCCTCTTCTCCTCGAATCCTTCTTGTCGCACACAAAAGCACTCATGCAGCAACTTATGTTCGGCGCATCACTCCGCCGCAGCACGTCCGTAAAGCAGCACGAACGTACTCTCCTCTTCGCTTCGTTTACATTGTGTCCTCACGACGTTGTAAGCGCAGCGTGAAGGGCGGGACGGACAAGGTCCGTAATTAATTGCGGCTATGTTGCAACCCCCTCGGGCATGACCTGCCTCCTACCCTCACCAATTTCTCCTACCGTCCTTAAATGCTTCTCCCTTCAACTGCGCCTCACTGCGTTCAGCGTTCAACGCAGCGCCGTGCCGTCTAAGTGAAGCTCGCGTATGCCGGACACTCCTGTCCGTTCGCCCTGACCGAGCATCTGACGGGGTCAGCATAAACGAGAGCTTGCTCGTGGTTTCAGCGGGGCTGAAGCTTGGCGCTCGCATACACAATGCAGCACGCGATGTCAGCTGCCCTTGAGTCGTTGCGTATAACAGCAGCAGTCTGCACACGGTGAACCTTCATACATGTATACAAAACACATACACATGCTAAAACTATGTTTGGGGGGCTGGTATATGAATGCCCTGTGCACCTTCACCTGTACTGGCGGCTGCATGTATCAAGAAAATTATGATAATTTTGATTAGTCTAAGTTTACCTCATTTTTCCTTTCCAGTCCTTCACTCGCAGACCGAGATAAATAGAGCTCTGCTTAGGCGTGTTCTCCAGCTTACACTCTTTTTCGGCAATTAGCTCGGTGAAGTGCCTCACGACGGTACATACGCGTTAAACGCGAAGAAATTGCAAGATGGTGGAAGGCGCGCATAGCGGAGGCCTCGTAAGGCGACCCCGGCGATATACCTTTTGCATGCTCGGCACGAACTGCGATCCGTGTCAAGAGCGAGCACAATGCAAACAAGCGGCTCGGTATAATCACTGCCCACTTCTAACAATTTGCATTGTTGTGCGAAGAACAATCGCGGGAGGTGCGCGCGGTTGTACAAATATGGGGCCGCTCCTGCGAGGAGGATATAATTTGTCTTTTATTTTTCTCTTGCCTGTCGTGCGCTACGTAGTCTTGCATTGACCCCCGTCACATTTTTTTTTTCTTTCTGCTATAACGGAACAGACCTCTTGCGGGTATAGCCTCACATATGTCTCACGAGTCCAAAAAGTGTAGGCTGAGTTCGCAAAACCTCTTTTTTCGTAAGTGCTGTTTTGTAACGGCGTCCTTCCCTTACAAAGGTGCCATATATGGCAATATCAGGGAGTGGACATACCTGGCTATAAATGAGTCGTGTCCGTATGTTGGTCAGATCGGGCAAATACGGATACATATGGACACTTGCAACCTATAGCGAGATATGCATATCTGGCTATATACGGCAGGCGTCATGTATGACTCTGACATGTCTGGCGGAAATACGGCCGCATATGGACACGTACCATATATAGCCAGATATGCATATCTTTCCTACGTAGCAAGTGTCTCCTACGTGGCCGTATTTGCCCTATACATGTCAGAGTCATAGATCACATTCTTCTTGTAGGTCTTTTATTGCCATATATGCCTCTATGGGAACTTGGACAAATAAGGCCACATAGGGACACGAGCCATATATAGCGAGTTATGCCGAATTCCAGATATTGCCATGTATGGCATTTTTGTAAGGGTCGTACTCAATGTGGAGTGGCTATACAACTGCGTACATACAACTTTCAAGCAGGCATAAGGCGCCTCACGTACGTGCGGAATAGCTACTGCCTGCATGGTACAGCTTATAATATATACCCGGACATTTTGCAAGTCGTTGAGCGTGTCCTTGAGGTTGGATGCACAGGACGCCCCGATGTGGTTCATGGCCACCTTCACTCCTGCAAGTGCTTGCCGCTCTTGTGGTAGACGTTGCACCGCGAGGCCAGCAGCAGCCATATTTCGCGCTGATCGATGACAGGCATGCCGATGGCCTTTGATAAGAAAGGCCAGGGCGCATCCCGTTACGCCACCGCCTCCGCCACTATGCAGCTCCCCCTGTTTTCCTCTCAATCAACGCAAGCCTAACAATCGGACGTAATGCAAGCGGTGTATATACTGCCGAGTGCTCAGGCAATTTCGCGTTGAGCGGAGGGGCTCGGAAGGAGCGGCGGCGGCAGTTACCAAACTCTTCCTGGACCGGGTAGGCAGTCCCACAGAACAATGACGATCATTCCACCTAGTAACAAAGGGACGCCCGTCGATGAGCTAGGACTTGAAACACGTGCGCTAACGATAGGGTCAGTGGCGCGGGGTAGTGAGGGGTGCGATGTAGTGGTAGAGATAGGTGTCAGGGCTGGATCAAGCCCTATGCAAAATGCAGACATCACTCAATTTATTGAGCAGTAAACGAGGACTCACCCTTCGAACTTATAACATTGGAAGCACGTTTTCACTCGTTGAGAGCGCAACAAGCACAGGCACAAGCGCGGGAGCAGAGATACTCGAAAGTGCGTTTTCACTTGGCCGCCGTCCACCAAGACCGGCGCAATAGGACAGCGAGCATCGCTCGAACTCAGCACAAAACCACGCCGCACTGGTAACACTCGGGGTAGTTCGCCGTGTCGTTGTCGTACTGGTTGACGATGCGGTCAGTCAGGAACGTTTGCGACCGTAGTTTCCATGCTTTCCCAGACTCGGCGGTGCCTTCGAAACGACGGTCACTAGGCATAGCTGCCGGAGATCGCGGTATCACGTTCTAGTTGACGGACGCCGGCGTACGCGTATCGGCACGCGCCGATACGCGTACGCGCTGATCACACTCACGCCGTTCACACTCACGCCCCGAGACGTCTCGTCCCCTCTTCCGCGACCGAGGCTTTTGACGAACAGTTGCTTGCAAACACGCACCATGTGGCTAGGCCTAAACAGTCAAACGAGGGATATCACGACCTCCACCCCTGCGCCACGGCAGTTTGGAGTTTTTGACCACGTGACGTGGTACGTAGTTTTGATCACGTGGCTTTAAACTCTAGACTGGGGTTTTTTATCACGTGACACAAAACCCCCTACGTAGTAAAATAGGGCAATAACGTCCTTTTACTACCTTTCTAACACGTGGTAGTAAAACTATGTCATATGCTCATTTTACCTCAACGAGACGTAGTAATTTTGAAAACAAGGGAGTTTTTAAGGCTCATGAGCCGCAAAAACCCAAATATCGGGCAACTTTTGCTTACAGTGTGTAGTGGTAGAGATAGGTGTCAGGGGCTGGCATGAAGCCCTATGGGATTGCAGGTGCCGATCGGCGAAGAACAAAAGCGCCGTCGGCGCGCTCCGCGGCATCGCTGTCGACGGCCGGCTACGCCTTGCGGATTTTGTAGTCTTAAGTGCTGTCCCTCTTAATGGGCCTACGTGGAATTGGATGGAGGTGGGAGCGAGCTTCGTTGAATGCGCTGTGGCCTCGCGAGGAGCGGTCGAAGGCTCCTCGATGAAGCCGAGTGCATTCTACACGTGCCTCGCGAAGCTGTAGAGTTCGTAGACCATGCGTCGCGTGCGTTGTGCTTCGCGAAGGAAACTCGTCGACGGCTTTAGCATTGCGCGTATACTTTCGTTGGTGCTGGTTTTAGTTTGCTGTGTTGATTGATTTATGGGTTTTTACGTCCCAAAACCACGATATGGTTATGTGAGACGCCGCAGTGGAGTGCTCCGGAAATTTCGACCACCTGAGGTTCTTTAAAGTGCATTGACATCGCACAGTACTCTGGCTTCAACATTTCAGCATCGTCAAAATGCAACCGCTGCGGCCGGGATTCGATCCCGCGACATTCGGATCAGCGGCCGAGTGACATAACCTTTAGACCACCGTGGCGGGCCAAGTTTACCATTTCAGCTCGTGCACTTACATCAGAGCGAACGCTAGTATAAGGGGCCAGAGACCGCACTCGCAAAAACTCCATACGCTAAACACTACAGAAGAGTGTAGAGGTTTTGAGCTCGACCGTAAACTTCCTTACGTTCACGGATCGCTTGCGAAAATTTCTAGTAATATTAACTTTAGTGTCTATGGACAATTGTTACTAGAACGTATACCAACAACAAATGGCATGTCTACCAACGTAATTGTAATTCTCTACCAACTTCTTGTTAACATGCTGAAAACAATTGGCCACCAACATTAGACACGTGTTCATCGGCTGTCTGCTGACTTTGTACCAGCTATTTCTAGTAACATTAACTTTAATATCTACAACAATTATTACTATAACCTATCAACAACAAGCAGTATGTCTACAAATGATCTATGTACTTTACCAAAACTTCCTGTTGACATTCTGGAAACAATTGGCCACCAACTTCCATTAGACATGCATTCACGGGCTGTCTGCTTACATTGTACTAGTGTCCTATGAACATTTTCTTTTCTTTTGACGCCACAGTAACACGCTGCGGAAAGGAAGTATGTAGGTTTTCTGTAGAACACCTACCAACATTTGTCTTTGTACACCCTTTTAACAATTGGTTAATATTTTTAGTGAGGCATATTCATGCACACATTGTCCACATTCTGAGAACGGGCTACCGTCATATGTTACCCCGTGAAAGCATGTGTCAATATGGGTGAACGAGTTGTCCAACCAAGAGTAAGGAAAATACATACGAAGATCTAGCAAAATGAATAATTTATTATCCTTCATTAGTACACAGCAATAAGAACGACAACTGTGGAACCCTTAAGCTTGGCCCTAAGAGTTGAAAGCGATATCGATGCTTGGTTTCATTCTCATCGCGCTGTCTGCCGCTTGCCATGCTTTTAAGTCGCTTAGCCACGTAATTATCACGACATCACTTGGTAGAAAGTGCGAGTTACTTGCGTTGGGTTACCGGAGAAGTATTCGCGATCAACGACGCTGAACATCTGACGACGTAGAACGTAACCAGACACACGCAGGACTAATATTCCAGCGGCTTGCACGTTTTGGTTAACCGTAAGTGTAAAGCACCTACAGAGCGACAGACATTAACTCACAGTAATTTCATTATTTTCTTTCGGCAAGGACGCCGATGGGACTGAAAAGGAATTCCCGTGCGTTGTAGTTATGCCCGATGCCGCAAGATGTCGCTACATTTGCTGCTATTTCCCCCAACGGCTCCTATAATCCGGTATCCGTAAGCGGAAAGTTCACGGATAACCAAAATTCCACGCTACTTCAGCCGATACTTATGCTGGACATATTATCAGCCGAGCCGAGTGGTCAGTGGAGAAAAGCACCGAACGCGAGTCGAATTCGGCCCGAGATTTGCCGTGAGACTGCGTGTGCATGGTCACCTCGATAAACTGCCCATACCAATGTTATTGTTTCAATTCAGCGTTTGCTTCCCCTGAGCGGCGTCCACAGCCTAAGCAGCGGGCAATTTACAATAACGCTGCCGCCGCCGCCGCCAACGAAGACGACGACGACGACGACGACGAGAACAACAACAACAACAACAACAACAACAACAACAACAACAACAACAACAACAACAACAACAACAACCATGACAAACCACCCGGGGTCGATTTCCTCGTTTTTTTGTTCGCAAGTCTCCGTTGTGATTGGGGAGCCGGCTTCGCTAAACGTATATAAAGCATTACCAATGAGTGTAACTTATTTATTTATTTACCTTTTTGCTTGCGAAGAATTCTGTCGTAGAGCGTTTCCTTGAATACGGGACACGGTCAAAGCGCCCAGTTCCACGTATTGTATGAAGCCCGCAAGTGGACTGTTTAATGTTGCGGCGCGTCGGTTACAACGACAAAGTTGCCTTGTTTTGTGCAGTTGAAAATGTGAATAGCCAACGGTCTATTAATCCCATCAGGCGCAGTGTGCACAGTTGTGGACGCAATATCTCTTAGGGGCGAAGCTCCTTAATCTGTCCGTCCGTTGTAGTAGCGCGTTACCTACAGGGAACGCGCTACTAGGAGGGCGCGTGTGGGAAGCGCGCCCTCGGCGCGTGCCTCCCGGTGCGCGAGCTCTCTCACTCTTCCATCTGCTGTCTTGTGTGAGAGAGAGAGAGACAGAGAGAGCGAAAGGCGCGCGTTGACTATGGAAACGCTCTTTCTTCGATGAACGCGCTACCAGCTCGCAAAGAAGGAGAACGCGCCTTCACCCGCGAGAGACAAGCTTGACGCACGCAGCGTCTTCTAGCGAGTTTCTTGATTGAAAAATACCGACTGCTCGCGCTGGAGAACCGTTCACCGGCCACCCATATATATATATATATATATATATATATAGGCACTGGATCTTGACTTGCAATGAAGTGCTGGTGGGAGATTTCACTTGTGCGTAGTTGAACCATAAGGATTCGTAGCGTGCGCGTTAACTAAATTAATGCGGAACTCGGCACGATCTTCGCCCACTCATCATCATTCACTCTGTGGATATGCTGTGAATTTTTTTGCCAGTTCAGTCGAGTGGTCGCAAAATAAAGGAGCAGGGGACATCAAGCGATAGACCAATTGACTCAATGCCTCTTCATTTCGTTTCAACGTGCAGGGTGTCCGTGCTGGCGATTACTTTGCTGAAAGTTTAGCGAGTCGTTCAACGTGGTCGTACGTTCCGGAGCAATGTGAAAAGTGTAATAATTCTTGGCTCGTAATCAGTACAGCGAATAACAAATTGCGCACTTATCACGAGCTTAAAGATGTCATTCTTCTTGTGACAAAATAGAACATCTGTGGCTTCACCATAAATACATATTTAATTGTGCACCGTATTGAGGGTTATTGATTACTGAGGACGAAGCACGTCGAATACTGCGTGCATCTCTTGCAATAAAATATCCGAGCGGCACAGAATGAAGACGCCAACATTTGACGCACTTACAAACACTACTTCATAGTTCGTGCCCGAATGAGATCCACAGACTCCCTCGCATGTTACTGTGGCCAAGCGCGAGCCCACGGTAGGCATAACAACATGGTGCATGAGTTTGAGATTTCCATCTCAAACCCATGCGTTCTACAGTTGGGGAAAGCATCTAGCAGTGGTCAATATGAAAAAAAGAGGACTCTAATCCGCGCTATGAAGGTGGTTGCGCAGCGAAGCTATAAGCGCAACCCATATGAGTACCTATTGTGACGTCACTTGGAGTCGAGTTCCGCATGTAATTTAACGGCCTGCGACTTTGCTTGCGCCACCACTTCGTACACCTACAAAGAGTGGACCACAGACAAGTGAAATTCACTTAACCCTCCCCCTCCCCCTTTTATTTTCTACAGCGACATTCACGACTGCTTTGATATCAGTGTGATACAAACTGAGATTTCCATTTCTCACTAAAGAGATATTCTTGGCTAACGATAGATCTATAGTGCCTAGATTGTTGTTGTTATGTGGGGTTTAACGTCCCAAAACCAGCTCTGATTATGAGAGACGCCGTAGTGGAGGGCTCCGGAAATTTTGACCACCTGGGGTTCTTTAACGTGCACTGACATCGCACAGCACACGGGCCTCAACATTTCGCCTCCATCGAAATGCAGCCGCCGCGGCCGGGATTCGATCCCGCGACCCTCGGATCAGCAGCCGAGTACCTTAGCCACTAGACCACCGTGGCGGAGCTATAGTGCCTAGAATATATATTCTAGGCACTATAGTTGGAGAAATGCATGCTCCATGAATGGTGACCTTCGCGTAGCCCCGTCATAACAGAAATGCAATGCCTTACCAGGCGGCTCCTTTTATATATGTAATCTAGCAACGTCACGTTCAGAGGCAGTGCTGTCGCAAACCTGCGCTTCGGTTTATGTTTTATATGGGCGTCGACGTCACGTTGCCTGCATATTACAGCGGCCTTATCATCCATCATGCGGTTTTGATGATTGTTTTGTGGTTTTCGTTATTGAAAGGAATACTGAACTGTATGCTGTGGGCCTGATGTGAAAGGAGATATGTACTTTTCGCTTCAATATTATCCTGCGTTTTTTGCCCACGCGCTTTTTTTTTCTTTTTTTTGTAGTGTCCGCCTTTGGCCGGACTTCACGGCTAATGTTATGTACCACATTACGACTGGCACAAATACGCCATAACGAACATTTCCATCCTAAGGGGCTTGTTCGGGCCCAGACCACTCCGTCACTCGACTGGGCGGCATGTTGCTACAACGTCGGGCAAGCTTTAAACACAACGCTAAACACTACACTCGATTCAAGTGGTTCAACATAAAAATATAAACATTAACCTGTCATTTGTCGCACGCCAAGACGACATGACGACGGAAACCATTCCGCAATCTCAAAAAGGTTCTTTGACGTCTCTGACTTCATTTCGTTTTCTTTTGCGGCGAAACACAGAAAGATGGAGTAGCCGAGTAATATACCTCACCTATCCATTCACAGCACTCAAGTTAGAACAGAGCAGAACAGAAGAAATGTTTTCCTTTGTCATTCTTCCACGACTATTGCTTAGCTATTTGTTGCGATATTCAATTTGCGACATCTATTTTGGCTGTTCCTTTATTAACTCAAGCTCTAAAGCCCGTATTCATAAACCTACCTTATCCTTATCGCTTGTTTTCGTTATCTTACCTGTGCCCGTATCCCGCTTTATAACAAGTTCGTCCAGTATCGACAAGCAAGTCTTATGATAGTCCTTCGCACTGATTACCGTCTTAGTCCCCTTAGCGCGCCTTGATGTCACGGGGGCGATAAGGAAAACAAACGATAAGGATAAATTAGGTTTATGAATACGGGCCTGAAAGTTCACAATCGATCGCCCATGGCTCACAGGCGCATAGTCCTGGCCGAGCAACGCGGGTTTTATTATCGTCACGCGTTTTTATTATCGTCAGTCGGGGAGCAAGCGGCAACATCAAGTTAGCGACGGCATGAACTGTCAGTCGTAGATGTCCATTTCGGTATACACCAAGTTAACAAGACGCGAGTTGCAGGTTTAGACACCTATACGCCTTGGTACCACGGCTTCGGTACCGGTGGTCCATCGGCGAACGGTAATTTTCTGGTTCTCATCAGCCAGTTATCATCGCTTTCACCTTAACAAAAGAAGGATGTTTTACTACAGGGCAGTTACGGCTCACTTTGTTGCACAATCTCTGTAATAAAAAGAAACGGGGCAGTTCAGAGAAATGGCCTTTTACTCCGAAAGGCACTTTGTCTAATTCCGCGAAGGCGGACTCACCGAATCATTATACGCGCTGCGTCCGCTGCGCATTTTGGTAAAATTACGCAACACGTATTATTAATGGACCGTCCGTTAAATACTAAATCGAACGCCTCCTGGAGCACCGTTTAATGATATCTTTGTTAAAACCGCGATTATTATTTTCGTTGCTGTATTAACTCGTGTGAGTGCTGTTTTCGGGTAGACGCTGCCACACGGCGGACGCGGCTGTGTATGATAAAGCTCTTGAAGTCCGCCAATAAATCATCGAATTTGGAACGCACCGTGTCAGACCACACCGACGAATCCGCCGCAACAGGCGTCTAATCAACACAGTCTAATAGCCTTTTTTTAGGGGCGAAGCTCCTTAAGGTTTGGGTCTGTCCGTCCGTTCTTCCTAGTAGCGCGTTACTTTCAAAGAAATGAATGATGCTACGTGTGGGAGGCGCGCCCTCGGCGCGTGCCTCCCTGCGCGCGAGCTCTCTCACTCTTCCATCTGCTGTCTTGTGAGAGAGAGAGAGACAGAGAGAGTGAAAGGCGCCCGTTGACTATGGAAACGCTCGTTCTGCGGTGGTGTAGTGGTTACGGTACTCGGCTGCCGCCCAAAATACGCGGGTTCGATCCCGGCCGCGGCGGTCGCATTTTCGATGGAGGCGAAAATGCCAGAGGGCCGTGTACTGTGCGTTGTCAGTGCACGTTAAAGAACCCCAGGTGGTCTAAATTTCCGGCGCTCTCCACTACGGCCTTTCTCTCCTCTCTATCTCTTTCATTCCCTTTCCCCCACCCCCACGGACGCTTAGCCGTGCTCCCTACATGGGCTGCAGAAATTAACGTCCTTTCCTAACCGAACCACAACCAATCAATCAATCAATCTTCGATGAACGCGCTACCAGCTCGCAAAGAAGGCGAACGCGCCCTCACCCGCGAGAGACAAGCTTGACGCAGGCAGCGTCTTCTAGCGAGTTTCTTGGCTGAAAAATACCGAGTGCTCGCGCCGGAGAACCGTTCACCGGCCACCCATATATATAGGCACTGGATCTTGAAATGAAGTGCCGGTGGGAGATTTCACTTGTGCGTAGTTGAACCATAAGGATTCGTAGCGTGCGCGTTAACTAAATTAATCCGGAACTCGGCACGATCTACGATGAACGTCCGGAGCTTCGCTCACTCATCATCATTCACTCCGTGGATATGCCGGGAATTTTTTCGGCAGTTTTCGTATGGGAAGCTTCCATGGTATTCGCTGACGCCTTAAATGGGGCTTCGATATCTATAAGATTCCGTTTACGGACTAGCTCGTACATGATTTTCCGTACTGGGCATTGTGCAGCGCGAAGCGAACGCGGAAAAGTAGCAAAACACAACCGACATGCACGCACGCGACCTCCTTGAAACAGGCGCACGTAGTATGCATTCCTGCTTGTAGGCATTTATTTCGCTGTGCACAATGCCCAGTGTTTTAATATCGACTAAGGATGAAACCTGGAAACGTATTCGGGCGTGAACAGTTCTTGCCTGAACGTTGTCTCGATGTACGCCAGCTGAAAGTTTAGCTGTCTGAATCATTTGATCATATTTAGTTGTAACTTTTGTTGCACACCTTGTGCTACATTTGATTGTCTAGTTACTACGCCGAAATTGCGGGAAAAATGGGCAAATAAGGACACGCGCAAATGAGTATTCTGACGCATAGAGCACATGATATGAGGATCCTCTAGAGTTAACTATAGTAAGCTACTGGGACGTGTCCATTACGAGGGGTCACATCTGAACCGTATCAGCGTATACAAAGTTGTCTGCGGCTATCTTGCATGTAATTGCCATTGAGCCAGCCCTACTGCATATATTCGGTGACAACCTTATGATTATAATAGAAGGCGTATATAAGGAATCACAGTGATCTCCCTTCTACGCTGGCGCTCACCGGAGTGCAGTGCCCGACAGAGAGAAGAGAATCGTGCCGACTGGTTGCCCTCTCGAAACCCAAATGCTATAATTAGAAAACTGAAAAGCTCTCCAATTCCGTCCGAGTTGAGCACGGACCCTGTGATCTCCCACAAAACTTGCTAAGGCGTGAAGGCTTCGGTTTATACCATTAATGTAACGACGGATCCGCGTGGTGAAATTCGTTGGGCGACACGCCTATGAAAGCGGACCATTTCAATTCACGGAACCGAGCCACGTAATGGGTTTGTGCCTCGGTGCAAAAACATCTGCTTAACTTTAGTTAGAAAGTGATAAACCTGCAACGTCAGTTTCGGATAGTCGTCTCAACAACTGAGATGTGGAGGAGGTGGAGGACGGAGAACAGAAACGCGGGGAGGTTAACCAAAAAGCGTCCGATTGGATCAAGGAGGTTTTAATTTTTTTTTAATTTTATACATCCTTGAGTTAGATACGCAGCACTGGAAGAAGAAGAAGAAGAAGAAGAAGGGAATGGAAAGATGAAAACGAGAGAATAGGAAACAGTCTATCTATCTATCTATCTATCTATCTATCTATCTATCTATCTATCTATCTATCTATCTATCTATCTATCTATCTATCTATCTATCTATCTATCTATCCGCCTACGTCTCGCTGCTCTCCTGGTCGTCTCGTTCACCTGGTATACAATAATATTTCGTCGGAGGTCGCGTATAACTGTACGAAGGGCATGCATGACTGATATTTACATCGCCACCATGATATACTCGTCATGTGCGCCACGATTAACGATACTGAAATCACGTGTGGCACATACCCGTAGTTCTCGGCCAACAGTATGCGGGTATGCGCCACATGTGTTTGAATTTGGTAGAGCCAATGTCAATCGAACAAGTTAGACATCTTACGTATCATTAGAACACACCTGAAAACAGGAAAGACGTAGCGTTTGTCGCAGAGCTTGCGAATGATATGTAGATGTCAAAATAGCACAAACACACGCGCAACTCATCAAGTATCATGGGGGTATTGAACCCAGGCCCCCTAGTTGCGACGCAAGCGTACCACTGTATGTTACGGCAGCTGTTACCGCACGGGTTACATAGTAAATGAACATATTGCGTCAGCAGTTGTGACTGTGTGACCTTAGTGGAGATTCTAGTTGCGGGATTAGCGCTACCGCATCAATACAGCAGGCCACAGAAATGTTCTACCAGGCTGTGCACCTACTACCACTCGGCGTTCTTTTGTCCAACTCTGCTCGATCCCGTGGAAATACTTCAATGAAGGGCGCTTATAATACCTACATCAGCGCGCCGTATAGCGAGCATTTTTCATCGACAAAACAGGCGGTGAGTGCCTGTTACAGGGCCGTCGTTCAAGCGTCCCCGGCGCGAAGTCGGCGAAGGGAATGTCAGCAGTTTCGGTCATTCCGTACGCAAGCAGACACTGTGAAAGGATCGGAGTCGTGGTTTGTTAAACAAGACTCCAAAATTTAATCTATATCGCTAGGGTAGCACGACGATACAAGGCAAACACTACACTTCACTCAGACTAACAATTAACAGCGATTACAGAGCTTTACAAACAATAGCATGCGAAAATAACAAACCACTAAGAAAAATAACTTACAAACAGTAAGTAAGGCAATGTCAACAATACAGGAATCTAATCTACAAAAGTTAATGAAAGTTCAAGAAGAAAGTGCAGGGGTAGAAACGAGTGGTGGCATACGTGGTGATGACCGGCAGCGTTGAAGGGTCCACGACTGCCTGGTACGAGAAGTCCGTTGTTCTGGAACAGCGTTGAGGTCGATAGAGTTGCAGCACTGATGCTTCCGGGGAGCTAGTGCTTGATGGCAAACTCGAGCAGGTTGAACTAACTCAAGCCGAAGTCCCGATGCCTACGTTGCAGACGGTAAGCGCGCATCTCAACTAGGCGAAACGCCTAAGGTTAGGTGGCCAGCCGGTACAAAGCCACGCTAAGAACTTCTAGAGCGATACGTTGATCGGCTTCTACGCCATGACAGGCAAGCGACTAGAACCCTGTGGCCCTCAATACTCCTCGCTTAAATACGCTCATGTTACCCCTGCTTCGCTGTCTGCGGAATCGGGGCGTGTTTATAGAGGCAATTGGTCCGGCATTGCATTTCTTGCTCCGCCCAAAAATATCCCTCTCGCAATTAATGCGCTGGAGAGAGCGATGGCCAAACCCTTTCTCATGGTCGCCGAGTCGGCATCTTCGTTCATATCGCCTGATTGACAGGTCATTAGCGTCCGAGACGTGAGGGTCCCTGCTTCGCCGGTCATAACAATGATGGGCATTAGTCGTCCACCTCTGACACGGAGGCCGCCGACCACACAATAGCGTACGTCAGCACGCAGCCGGTGCCCGCGAACGGTGCCTCGCTGTCCTGCTAATCCGAAGTACCTCGCCTAGTGTTTTCAGAATCACGCCGGGGGCTCGCGTGGGAACGCACTAAGTCGGAGTTTCCCAGCTCAGAAAGCGATCTCCTCCTTGTTTTCTTCGAAAAGGGCCGAGAGCTTTTGACGTCTTTGGAGCGGATGAAGCGCTTCTAACATTGCACGTGCAGGGATACCGTGGACCTACAGCTATAGTCCACCACGAGGCAATGTCGTTCCGTGACAGTGCCACCGTTATGTCATACCATGAGCTACCATTCATTGGCCACGGCACATTCGCCGTTCCTGGTTAGGCCACGTTAGACATACGCCTGCTCATGCGTTTTGAACGGATACCTTCATTCTATGCGTAGCACTTGACTAAATAATACTCGCCTTGTTAACTTGCCGGACAGTAATGAAGTGTTCACCTACCTACCTTGGCAGTTTCCTCGCTGACTGCTTCGTATCACACCCGTTGCCATAGTCCGTGGCATCTGCTGGAATTATTTTTATTCAGACACATATCGGAGAAGCAAAGGCATGTGCTGCATGGTAGCACACAGTTTCGTGTCACGTTATTTCGGATCAACGTGGCTCTTTTATTGGCTTTCGTCGCTCGTGTGACAGAAGTTACAGATGATGATGATCAATGATCGTGGTGATGATGATTGTGGTTCGGTTAGGAAAGGACGCTAATTTCTGCAGCCTACGTAGGGAGCACGGCTAAGCGTCCGTGGAGGTTGGGGAAAGAGAGTGAAAGAGATCGAAAGGAGAGAAAAAAGCCGTAGTGGAGGGCTCCGGAAATTTAGACCACCTGGGGTTCTCTAACGTGCACTGACTACAGCTTGAGGAAAGGAGGCTAATTTCTGCAGCCCATGTCGGGAGCAGGGCTAAGCGTCCGTGCTGGTAGGGGAATGAGAATGAAAGAGACAAAGCAACAACAAAAACAAAAAAAAAATGCCGCCCGCATCTTCCCACGGGGGGAACTCGAGTAAATGTGTCGCAGAGTGGTGGGGGTATCGCGTGAATGTTGCGTAATTGGGTATGGTTTGGGAATGCTTAATTGTTATTTCGTCTTTATATTCTTATTTATTGAATGAAGGAAAAGCGAAGGCAAGGAGTGTAAAGTTAAAGTGTGTCTTTATTGCTTGGTGCCGTCGTTGTATTGGACGGCACCAAGGTGGGCGCTTGCGTCCACGAGCAGCGTCCGCAGCCGCGTCTCGTGGCAAGCGACTAGAACCCAGTGGCCCTCAATACTCCTCGCTTAATTACGTTCATGTTCCCCCTGATTCGCTTTCTGCGGAATCGGGGCGTGTTTATAGAGGCAATTGGTCCGGCATTGCATTTCTTCCTCCGCCCAAAAATATCCCTCTCGCAATTAATGCGCTGGAGAGAGCGATGGCCAAACCCTTTCTCATGGTCGCCGAGTCCGCATCTTCGTTCATATCGCCTGATTGACAGGTCATTAGCGTCCGAGACGTGAGGTCCCTGCTTCGCCGGTCATAACAATGATGGGCATTAGTCGTCCACCTCTGACGCGGAGGGCGCCGACCACACAATAGCGTACGTCAGCACGCAGCCGGTGCCCGCGAACGGTGCCTCGCTGTCCTGCTAATCCGAAGTACCTCGCCTAGTGTTTTCAGAATCACGCCGGGGGCTCGCGTGGGAACGCACTAAGTCGGAGTTCCCAGCTCAGAAAGCGATCTCCTCCTTGTTTTCTTCGAAAAGGGCCGAGAGCTTTTGACGTCTTTGGAGCGGATGAAGCGCTTCTAACATTGCACGTGCAGGATACCGTGGACCTACAGCTATAGTCCACCACCGAGGCAATGTCGTTCCGTGACAGTGCCACCGTTATGTCATACCATGAGCTACCATTCATTGGCCACGGCACATTCGCCGTTCCTGGTTAGGCCACGTTAGACATACGCCCACTCATGCGTTTTGAACGGATGCCTTCATCCTATGCGTAGCACTTGACTAAATAATACTCGCCTTGTTAACTTGCGGACAGTAATGAAGTGTTCACCTACCTACCTTGGCAGTTTCCCTCGCTGACTGCTTCGTATCACACCCATTGCCATAGTCCGTGGCATCTGCTGGAATTATTTTTATCAGACACATATCGGAGAAGCAACGGCATGTGCTGCATGGTAGCACACAGTTTCGTGTCACGTTATTTCGGATCAACGTGGCTCTTTTATTGGCTTTCGTCGCTCGTGTGACAGGGAGAGGAGTACGGGGGAGAGGTCCGCACCCCCCCCCCCCCCCTGCGCATGCTCGGCTTGCTGAACACGCCGTGGGTCGGTACGATACGAGCCGAGCATGCGCAGTGGGGCTGTTGACGGCGCCGCCGACGCCGAAGCGCGACATTGTGCGACTAAGAAATGCTCCGCATTTAAAAAATCTTCTGAAGTGGAAGCTGTCGCAATGTCTAGCCAGCAAAGGTGAAGCCAACGCTTGCCCCTGCTTTATCTAAAAAAAATCCACAGCATATCCACGGAGTGAATGATGATGAGTGGGCGAAGCTCCAGATGTTCATCGTAGATCGTGCCGAGTTCCGGATTAATTTAGTTAGCGCGCACGCTACGAATCCTTATGGTTCAACTACGCACAAGTGAATTATCCCACCGGCACTTCATTGCAAGTCAAGATCCAGTGCCTATATATATATATATATATATATATATATTATATATATATATATATATATATATATATATATATATATATATATATATATATATATATGGGTGGCCGGTGAACGGTTCTCCAGCGCGAGCAGTCGGTATTTTAAATGCGAAGCATTTCTTAGCGAACTTCGGCGAGTTTGAGCGTATCTATCTATCTATCTATCTATCTATCTATCTATCTATCTATCTATCTATCTATCTATCTATCTATCTATCTATCTATCTATCTAGCCGCCTACAATTTTGTGCTCTTATGGCCGTTTCGCTAATCGGATGTTTACGAAAATTGGTATGCCACATCATGACTATATGGCGAACATAAAGACAGGTCATAACATGAAAATCATGACATGCGTGTCATGAGCGGCATGATTTACATGTCAGAGTCTTGGTGCTCTCCTGGTGATCTCGTTAGTGGGATGTATACAAAAATTGGTATGCCACAATACGACTGCATGGCAAACATAAATGACAGGTCATAACATGAAAATCATGACATGCATGTCATGAATGACATGATTTACATGCGACGGTCTTGGTGCTCTCCTGGCCGTTTCCTTAATGGGATGTACACGAAAATTGGTATGCCAGGACATGACTGCATGGCGAACATGACTTACAGGTCACAACATGAAAATCATGATATGCATGTCATGGGCGACATGAATTACATGCCACGCGTTTCGTTAACAGGATGTATACGAAAATTGGCATGCCACAAGATGACTGCATCATGAACGTAAATGACAGGTAATAACATGAAAATCATGACATGCATGTCATGAGCGACATTATTTACATGCCACGGTCTTGCTGCTCTCGGCCGTTTCGTTAGTGGGATGTGTAGGAAAGCTGGTATGCAACAATATGACTGCATGACGAACACAAATGACAGGTCTTAACATGAAAAGCATAACATGCATGTCATGGGCGGCATGATTTACATGCCAGGCGTTTGGTTAATGGGATGTATACAAAAATTGCTATGGCACAACACGACAGCATGATGAAGGTAAATGACAGGTTAGAATCATGACACGCGTGTCATGACCGCCAAGATTTAGATGCCATGGTCCTGGCGCTATACTACCGTTCCGTTAGTGGGATGTATGGGCTCCGTCTACTGACCAGAGGGCGCTACGTAGCTCTCGTCGGGCGGCTCAGTCGCGCACGGTGGAAACCGAGGCGGCAGCGACACGCGCGTTTCCTCGCTGCTTTCCGGGCGTGCTGCGAACCACACGAACGCTCGCGGCGTCGCCCTTTGGAACAGTTTGCCGCAGGTTTGGAGCGCGCGTCTCAAAGGAAATAAAACGAAAGAAGGTGGGACGGGCGGTCGCTGCTGCTCTAGAGTTGGAGACGCGCATCGCGTTCGCGTATTTCCCTGTCACAGTCTGCCCAATTTTGCTTCTTCTCTCCGCCAGGCACTGCATTCTGGCGCTGATGTCGAACATGGAAAACTCGAGTGCACGGAGCCTGTACGAAAATTGGTTTCGCCAAACATGACTGCATGACGATCATAAATGATAGGTCATAACATGAAAATTGTGACATGCCTGTCATTAGCGGCATGATCTACGTGCCACTCGTTTCCTTAAAGGGATGTATACCAAAATTGCTATGGCACAACACGACTGTATGACGAACGTAAATGACAAGTCATAACGTTAGAATCATGACATGCGTGTATGAGCGGCATGGTTTACATGCCACAGTCTTGGTGCTCTTGTGGCCGTTTCGTTAACATAATATGTACCAAACTCGGTATAGTGAGACAACAATGCAAATCCATTTTACGTTCCTTATGCGTGCTTCGCATTTCCTTGATTCCCACTGCACGTGGGATCTGCCAATTTTTTTTTCAATCAAGAAACTCGCTAGAAGACGCTGCCTGCGCCAGCGTTGTCTCTCGCGGGTGAGGGCGCGTTCTCCTTCTTTGCGAGCTGGTAGAGCGTTCATCGAAGAAAGAGCGTTTCCATAGTCAACGCGCGCCTTTCGCTGTCTCTCTCTCACAAGACAGCAGATGGAAGAGTGAGAGAGCTCGCGCGCCGGGAGGCACGAGCCGAGGGCGAGTGCGAGCCTCCAGGGGCGCGAGGTGGCTACATACATACTACTACAGAGGAGGGAACGACCCACACCCTAAGGAGCTTCGCCCCTAAAACATAATCTTGGCATGTTCGGTTCGGCTCGTTCTCGGGAAAACGACGCCAAGAGATTCTCTAAGATACGCAGTTATACAGGGTCAAGGCTCGTGTGCCATTGTGATGTCGTAGACACGCTCGCGCTCGCTCTCGGCGCGTGCCTCCTGGCGCGCGATTTCCGTCTCTTCGACAGCGGCAGCCATGACTGCAGTCAGACGGTGTGTGTGCATACGTGGGCTGATCCCGGAGGCAGTGAACCAAGACAGTGTCATCTGCTGTCGTGAGAGAGAGAGAGAACGCCGCGCATTGGCTATGGAAACGCTCTTTCTCTTGTGCGTAGTTGAACCATAAGGATTCGCAGTGTTTGAGTTCCATGTTCCGCGGCCGGACATGGTGTGGTTAAGAGCTGGGCCTCCCTTCTTCTCTCTGTCCCTTTCCCAGGCAGCACAACAACATTGGACCAACCTTCGCTCAACGTTGGAAAACATTGGATACAATATTGGAGCTACATTGGATTTCGGGGCCCGTGCTACACTTTAAACTAGATTAGTCCAATATTGGATACCAGTCGTCTAACATTGGAAAAATTGGGAAAAAATGGCTTTGGCCAACATTGGCCATCGTTTGTATTTTCAATATTGGTAAGCTTGTATAAACAATGGCAGCTCGAACCGTTTTTTCCAGCCTGTATTGATGGCTGTCCCATCATTTTTGCCAGCATTCCTCGTTGGGTGATTCAGCATTTCTTGCCAGCCTTCTTTATTGTCTGATCCTATATTTTCCCCACCTTTTTATTTGCTGTAACTTAAACTTCCAGCGTTATCATGCACGCAGTTAAATTTGTTTTGCGGAGGCTTCTGACTCTAGGCAAAAAGCAAGAATATCCGTAAATTATGGGAGTAACAATAGCTTCATTTTGTACTTAGTATGCATGTATGTATTGCCACCTTGGGAAATGAATTTTGTTATGTTCACGCTTCGTGCTAATGACGATAGCATAAAACAGACAGAAATGGTCAATGCACTCGTATGTTAATGCCCAAACGTATCTTTCGAACACATACACTCATACGAATAAGCAAAATGTCTTCTTTGTGACAGATTTTATTTGTGAGTTTAAGAGACATGAGAAGGGATTGACAGGAAAGTTCTGATAAAATCAACAAATAAATATTTACTCTAAGTTTGAAGTCCACTGTATACGATAAGCCTCGAGAAAACTAAACGCATAAGCACCATAAGCAAAAAGAAGATGCACAAGAAAGCACACGCCTAAACTATGCAACACGTTATGGTTTACGTGCTTATTAATTTGTGGAGCAGCTGAGGCTTGAAAGCTTCCACGATGCAGTTGAATTGTAGAAATTAAACACTTCCTCAAGTAAAACAACATAAGTGAATGCTAGGATATGGTGATGTGTTTCTGCATGCAGAATCCGGAACGGAGGGTATGTGGGGACAAACCGACGACTTCTAAAGAACAGAAAACCAGGAACAAGAAATGGCCATTAAAGAGCAAAAGGAAAAACATGCGTTTCACGCAAGATAAAAAAAAAACAAACCTGAAATTCACACGAACCAAAACACATTTGCCTAGGAGCGATATCGCTCCTAGGCAACTATATGCTACCTACGGTAGCATATAGAGTAACTCTATAGCAGCCACAATTCCCTCCATCTTTCACTGCTCTCTACCACAGCGTGGGAACTCACAGTACAGAAGCGCATGGTGCGAACTCACAATGAAATCGAATTTTAAAATTGGTTTAAGTAAGGCTTGAGGATTTTGGCAAGTTAGATCAATAGTGTGGATTGCAAAGTGACGATAAGATCCGCCGTTTGCTAAAGAGCCGCCTTCTAGAGTTGTAGGGCGAAATAAATACAAACGGAGAGTGATTGCCTCTTGGCTCTCTGGAATGCCCTTGCAGAGAGAAATTGTCCGGAGAAAGCCTGCCAGATGTTCTACTAACTTTCGCTTTCACGGTAAAATATGATTTCATTTTTCGTATTTTTACGGGGACAGCTGCCACAGTCGGATGCCTTTGCCCTAAATCACTCACACTTGCTCTAAAGACACAGATTGATACCCCTGTGTGACATCGGCCGGTCTGGATTTTTAGGGGCGAAGCTCCTTATGGCATCACCTGGGCGGTTCTCGGTTGTCGATGCATCCTGCGTAGCCAGTAGCGTCTCCCTTAGCATACAATAGATGGCGCTGTGCCATAGAGATGCATGAAAACTGCAGTTGGGTGACGATACACTAGATGGCGCTGTACGCATTCTGTGCCGTCATCTCCATTTCTCGTCTCGTTTCCGAGAGGGCGCTGTCCCATAGACATGCCTACAATATGGAGGTTGGGTGAAGGTACGCCAGATGGCGTTGGCGGTGCAGCTGCTCTCCGATTGGCTGCTGCGCGGTGAGCGCTCCTCATTCTCTTGGATCGTCGCCGTACGTGTCGGATCGCGCTTGGTGGACCATGGACGATGAGAAAAAAATTCCGAACGTTGTGTCCGAAGCGCTGAATCGAACCAGGGACCCCTCGCTTCCGAACGCGCGGCGCTAGCCACTGCGCCACGAAGCGCACATGGACACATGCACCACGATGACAGTAAATACCCAACATTAACGAAAGACTGCGCGTTTCTAACGATGATGATGATGATGATTGTGGTTCGGTTAGGAAAGGACGCTAATTTCTGCAGCCCATGTAGGGAGCACGGCTAAGCGTCCGTGGGGGTGGGGGAAAGGGAGTGAAAGAGATAGAGAGGAGAGAAAGGCCGTAGTGGAGGGCTCCGGAAATTTAGACCACCTGGGGTTCTTTAACGTGCACTGACAACGCACAGTACACGGGCCTCTGGCATTTTCGCCTCCATCGAAAATGCGACCGCCGCGGCCGGGATCGAACCCGCGTATTTTGGGTGGCAGCCGAGTACCGTAACCACTACACCACCGCGGCGGACACGCGTTTGTGCTAGCGCGATACGGCCCGTGTAAGAAGCTGGTGTAAGACGCTGTGGCCTCTCCGCCTTATACTCTATCAGCAGTCGTGTGATGGCGTCGGCAAACGCGGTGCGCGTTCCGGCCTGTGTAAGAGGCCTCGTGCACCCTCGTGCACCAGTCGCTTCCACCAGTCACTTTTGCTTTTTTAACAGCGAAGCTCTTCTAGCTAACTGTAACATGTGCGGCCTGGCGCAAAATTATCATCATAAGCTCTGGTCCCCAAGAGAGCGCGTGCTCTTCTATGCAGTGACCAATGCGCAGAGTTCGCACGCGCGCCTCCTCCTTCTCTTGTGCTAATGCCCTCAGCGTCTGTGCATGGCGTCGATTTGTCCGCTGCGCAGCTTCTCGAAAAGCTATGCGTTTGTGCATAGCTTCCAACCTCCTTGATAGCTTCGCACCCCGAGAGCATGCGCCTCTCGTGGTGTCCAAGCAGCTCCTAGAGTAGCAGCGTAGCATATATAGTGTAGAATAGCAAAGGGTTGGGACGGCGTCAAGCCAAGGCCACGCGTGGCGTGTCTGCCACTCTGTCAGGTTCCACGCGAACGTCTTTACGCCGAGCTCGGTGGGAAACTTTGAGAAGCATTCCCTGGGCCTCGCAGCGTTTCGCGAAGCGTTTCCAGAAGACTGGGACCACGGCGAAATGCATGCGGGTGTGCTGGATAAAAAATCCACAGCATATCCACGGAGTGAATGATGATAAGTGGGCGAAGCTCCGGAGGTTCATCGTAGATCGTGCCGAGTTCCGGATTAATTTAGTTAACGCGCACGCTACGAATCCTTATGGCTCAACTACGCACGAGTGAAATCTCCCACCGGCACTTCATTGCAAGTCAATGGGTGGCCGGTGAACGGTTCTCCAGCGCGAGCAGTCGGTATTTTTCAATCAAGAAACTCGCTAGAAGACGCTGCCTGCGCCAACATTGTCTCTCGCGGGTGTGGGCGCGTTCTCCTTCTTTTCGAGCTGGTACAGCGTTCATCGAAGAAAGAGCGTTTCCACAGTCAACGCGCGCCTTTCGCTCTCTCTCTGTCTCTCTCTCTCTCACAAGACAGCAGATGGAAGAGTGAGAGAGCTCGCGCGCCGGGAGGCACGCGCCGAGGGCGAGCGCGAGCCTCCCGGCAGCGAGAGGTGGCTACATACAAACTACTGCAGTAGTAGTAGTGGTATGTAGGACTATGTATGTATGTAGTATGTACTACAGAGGAGGGAACGACCCACACCCTAAGGAGCTTCGCCCCTAAAAACCCGGACCAGCGAACTGTCCTTCAATTTCGCTGCTTCGCTAGCCTTGCGCCACTAGTGCAAGCTTCGGAATTTCTTTAGGGACGAAGCTCCTTAGGGTTTGTCTCCCGTTGTGTGTCGTAGCCACGCTCGCGCTCGCTCTCGGCGCGTGCCTCCCGGGCGCGATCTCTCTCTCTCTTCGACAGCGACAGTCATGGCGCAGTCAGGCGGTGTGTGCGTGCATGTGTGGGCCGATCCCGGAGGCTATGCACCAAGACAGTGTCATCTGCTGTCTTGAGAGAGCAAACGGCGCGCGTTGACTGTGGAAACTCTCTTTCTTCGATGGTCCGCCGGGGTGGTGTAGAGGTTAAGGTACTCGGCTGCCACCCAAAAAGCGCGGATTTGATCCCGCCTGCGGCGGTCGCATTTTCGATGGAGGCGAAAATGCCAGAGGCCCGTGTACTGTGTGTTGTCAGTGCACGTTAAAGAACCCCAGGTGGTCTAAATTTCCGGAGCCCTCCACTACGGATGTCACGGAATGACATTGCCTCGTGGTGGAATATAGCTGTAGGTCTACGGCATGCCCGCACGTGCAACTTTAGAGGCGCTTCGACCGCTCCAAATACGTTAAAAGCTCTCGAATCTCTTCCGAGAAAACAAGGAGGAGATGGCCTCCTGAGCTGGGAAGCTTGAACTTTTGGCTTTCCCACGCGACCCCCCGGCGCGATTCTTGAAAAACCCCGAACGCAGTGCTTCGGACCAACAATGCAGGGCTGGACAGCGGGACGCCGTTTCGCGGGCACCGGCCACGTGCGAGCAGTGCGCTGTTGTGTGGTCGGTGGCCCCTCGCCTCCGAGATGGACCATTGATTCACCTCTTTGTTGTAACCGGCGAAGAAGGGCCCCCCCGCCACTCGGACACTAATGACCTGTCAATCAGGCGAGTTGAATGAAGATGCCAGCTCGGCGACCACGAGAAAGGGTTTGGCCATCGCTCTCTCCAGTGCATTAATTGCGAGAGGGATATTTTGGGCGGAGCAAGAAATGAAGTTACGGAGCAATTATCTCACAAACACGCCCCGATTCCGAAGACAGCGAACCAGGGAAAACATGCGCGTATTTAAGCGAGGAGTATTGAGGACCCCGGGGTTCTAGTCGCTTGGCTGACATGTCACAGAAGCCGATCATCGTATCGCTCTAGAAGTTGTTAGCGTGGCTCTGAACCGGCTGGCCACCTAACTTTAGCCACTTCGCCTAGTTGAGATGCGCGCATACCGTGTGCAACGTAGGCATCGGGACGTCGGCTCCAGTTAGTTCAAACTGCTCGAGTGTGCCATCAAGGACTAGCTCCCCGGAAACGTCAGCGCTGCAACTCCGACGACCTCAACGCTGTGCCGCACCAGACCGTCGTGGACCCCTTCAGCGCTGCTGGTCATCAACACGTATGCCATCATGTTTATACCGCTGAACTTTCTTCTTGAACTTTAACTGTTGTGGATTAGACTCCTGTATTGTTGACATTGCCTTAGTTACTGTTTGTTAGTTGTTTGTCCTATTAATTTGTCATTTTCGCGTGCTAATATTTTGTCAAGCTCCTTCATCGTTGTTAAGTACATAATTGTTAGTTGAGTGAAGTGTAGTTTACTTTGTATTCCTTGCGCTACCCTATCACTATAGATTAAACTTTGTTGTTTTGTTTTGCAAACCACGACTCCGATCCTTTCGCTGTGTCTGCTTGCGTACGGAACGACCGAAACTGCCGTCGTTCCCTTCGCCGACTTCGCGCCGGGGAGCTTGAACACGGCCCTGTAACAACGGTATTTCCTCTCTATCTCTTTCACTCCGTTTTCTTCACCCCCACGGACTCTTAGCCGTGCTAGAGTGTACTAGAAAAAGGTTTTTCTAGTACACTCTAGCCGTTCGCCCTCCATGGGCTGCAGAAATTAGCGTCTTTTCCTAACCGAACCACGATCATCATCATCTCCCTCTCACGACAGCAGATGACAGTCTTGGCGCACTGCCTCCAGGATCGGCACACACTTGATGATGATTATTATTGTGGTTCGGTTAGGAAAGGGCGCTACTTTCCGTAGCCGACGTAGGGAGCACTGCCAAGCGTCCATAAGGGTGGACGCTCGGCGGTGTCCACCCTTATATATATATATATATATATATATATATATATATATATATATATATATATATATATATATATATATATATATATATATATATGGGCACTGGATCTTGACTCGCAATGAAGTGCCGGTGGGAGATTTCACTTGTGCATAGTTGAACCATGAGGATTCGTAGTGTGCGCGTTAAAGGGGTCGCGAAACGTTTTCTGAACATTTTGTACTAAGTGCGTATTCGGGATCCTGACCCTCCAATCAACAATATGCATTGTTCCGTTGCACCGTGTGCGTTGATTCAGAGCGATAAAAAACGCGGTTTCGGTTTCACTGCGCTCGTTCCCCTCAACTCTGCAGATGACGTCATCTTAGTAGCCGTCATACCTCCGAGATTGGCGCGCCCTCGGAGGCCATGGGAAAACAAACCGTGCTGCCGCTTTTCTTCCGAATGGTGGCACCGCACGGTTTCCAAGTATTTTCTTCCTTTCTAGCTTTCAAGTAAATCGATTCCTTTACAACAAACGCGAGTTCACTGTGCCTTTGAACTTAAAAATATCTTAACTCAACGTCACCAAATAGTGCCACGCGGGCCGGTAGTGTCGCATAGTCGTTTCGGGAGCGCAAGATAGCTGAGATTTAGAGCGGGCGTTGTTAAATGTGCACTGAATATTTCACCGAAATATTTCGGAATCGGCTTGTCGAATGCGTATTGAAGCAGTGAAAATTACAAACCGGCATCTCCAAGAAGAAGAAGAAGAAGAAGAATCCTTTTCTTTTCACGACCCCTTTAACTAAATTAATCCGGAACTCGGCACGATCTACGATGAACCTCCCGAGCTTCGCCCACTCATCATCATTCACTCCGTGGATATGCTGTAATTTTTTTTATGTACACCAGACCATCTTGGTCCGGAAGCTCCGGAACGCGCCGTCATTCTAGAATGCTTTCAGCGCGGAACGATTCGCGCTGAAAGCATTCTAGAATGACGGCACGTTCCGGAGCCAGCCCTTCCAACTAGGCCAAGCTGGTTGTCCACGCTGGAGCTCGCTAAAGCACTTTCCCAAAGTACCGTTGTGGAAAGGTGGAGTTTTGGGGGAGTTAGTGGGGAGTCAACTCACCCGCTGATCATGTGCCCCAGCGTCTTGAGCTCTCGGCGACGCGGCAGGCCGCACCCTGTTCTTTTCGGATGCGGAGCAGCTCTTTGACTAGCCTGTGTAACGCTGTCCCTCCGTGCGTCCGTACGAACACGCCGCAACGCGCTCCCCTCGCCGCGGGTGTTGGAGCGGTGCCAAGTAGGTCACGCCGCAGCTGCGCGTTGACGTCACGCTCCCCTCGCAGTGCGCGCAGACGTCACTCTCTCCCTCGCCTGCCGCGCGCTCGCCGCAGCGCCCGCAGCTGCCGCCTCGTCCGTTCGTCCGCAACACCTGCCGCGACCGCCGCTCGCTACACCGCCGACTCGTCGGTTCACGCGCAAAAAAATTAACACCATCTTCCCAAAGGGAACCCTGATGGGATGCGAAGCACTCGCGTTAGCGCCGTTCAACCCGTGAGGCCACCCGTGCGCAACGCTGCTGCTTCGCATCCCATCAGGGTTCCCTTTGGGAAGATGGTGTTAATTTTTTTTATCGAGCGGCTGTGGTAGAGGGCACTTGTCAGTCGCACGTGGAAATCACAGTGATATAGACGTCCTTGTAGTGGTGCATCCATAAATAATAATCATTTTGGAATAAAGTATAGTTTTTCAAGCGGGGTGTTTTGAGACTGCTTCTTATACACGAAAGAACTTTGAGCTTAAAACGTATATTTTGTGAAAGCTCTCTAAGCTTGCTTCTGTCCAAGATGGTGCTGAAACTAAGGAACACCGGCGGAGTCAATCGTTAAGACGGCTCCGTTGGCAGTGCCCTTGCGGTCGCCGCGTCTATGTACCCCACGTCACTGGGTAGAATTGTGTAACGCCATGAATTGGACTTTGTATTTCCACACGGTGCTTGTTTTGATCTTGCGTTTTGTATATTATACCAAGTGTGTTACGATTTGTTCAGGTTGGACGATGTATTACAAGAGTCTCTGTTACAGTGCAAACCAGTGCTTTGTCATGAGTTGAATAAACTTCCCTTTGACCGCCTGTCACGAGTTTGAGTCAACTCTCCCATAATGTACAGTACGTTTGTTGCGAACACACAAAAAAAGTCCCGCCGATAAGCTATAATGCTTATCGGTGAAACCGTGAACCATTCGCCCATACATCATATAAAGACTCGACACGTTGTTATGGAGGTGATTTTTATATACACTTATGTACACACAAGATGCACCTACCGGAAACTCGTTGGAGCACGGCGGTAACGTTGGCACGTGACTGGTCGTTGCGGATGGAGGCGATGGTGGTGAGGTTGTTGTCAAACCACAAGCGGTCGCATGCCTTACGGCTGTGGCCGGACGAGCCATCGAGGAAATCGCGCTTGAACCGCGCGTCGGCGCCATCAACCACGGATAGCGACCGCTTTCGGCGCATGACCGCTGCTTCTCGCGCCCGCTCGTATTCGAGGTTCTCTTGCCGCCTCTGCATTCGCGGGCGCTCACTTCGGGATCCGCTTGTCGACGAGCCCGCTTTGCTTCGGATGCGCGAGCACTCGCCGCTGCTGCGGTCTGCGGATCGATGATGGTGCAGCTGGTTTGCGATTGCTGCCGACGCTGGCGTCTTTCTTCGGTCTCGCAAGCTTTCGCCGCGGCCCTATGGAGGTCGCCTCTATCTAGAGCGCGCGCCCCAGTATGCAGCCGAGCAGCGGAGACCAAAGAGAGAAAACTGGCGCTCGAATGTCCTTGAATGCATGGGAATACTGGTATATGGTGGATTCGGACTGGCGTCGTGTACTAACGGCTCCGATGCCTTCGAGACGCGTCTGGCTCGGACGCCTTCCGCGCGTCATAATGACTAATTTTGCGCTGAAGCAGCCTGTAATGATCCATTTCTTTTGTGGCATAACCTAAAAGGAAGTTTTATCTACATTTGAGAATTTGTCCTTGTATATACTGCTTTATAAAAGGTCAAAAGCAACGACTGGCCGCTAAAGTTGGTTGACGGTCGACAATGGGGCTCGGGCGCTTCTCAGGTGAATTGATTTACACTTTTTGCCCGAGCGTTCCCGCATTATGATGATGCATATAAATTTCAACTTCAACTTCGACTTCAATGTGAACGCTCACTCTGCGTCTGTCTGTCATCTGTTTCTTCTTTCGCCGTTTAGCTATGCCCTGCAGGTGAGTAATATTTTATTGTAGGAAGCAGTATCTGTGAATGAGATCCGTTTAGGAAGGTTTTGTTTTAGAAAAGCTATATTTATGGAGCCGTATCCACGTATGAGTCAAAGCCTCGCTCGACACCAGCCAACACAAGCCTCGCAGACACATATACCATAATTCCCATCACGGCACAGCGCCCCTTAAGGAACCTCCGTGTAAGGAACTCGCATAGAAGGTGGCGCCACATTTTCCTCTAGGTAATTGTAAGAAACTCTATGATGATGATGATGATGATGATGATTGTGGTTCGGTTAGGAAAGGACGCTAATTTCTGCAGCCCATGAAGGGAGCACGGCTAAGCGTCCGTAGGGGAGGGGAAAGGGAGTGAAAGATATAGAGAGAAAGGCCGTAGTGGAGGTCTTCGGAAATTTAGACCGCCTTGGGTTCTAGACCACCTGGGTTCTTTAACGTGCACTGACAACGCACAGTACACGGGCCTCTGGCATTTTCGCCTCCATCGAAAATGCGACCGCCGCGGCCGGGATCGAACCCGCGTATTCTGGGTGGCAGCCGAGCACCGTAACCACTACACCACCGCGGCGGACGACGGAGGAGTACAGGTGTGTGTGTGTGTGTGTGTGTGTGTGTGTGTGTGGCACGCTCGCGCTCGCTCTCGGCGCGTGCCTCTCGGCGCGCGATCTCTCTTCGACAGAGGCAGTCATGACTGCAGTCAGACGGTGTGTGTGCCCGTGTGGGCCGATCCCGGAGGCTGTGCACCAAGACAGTGTCATCTGCTGTCGTGAGAGAGAGCGAACGGTGCGCGTTGACTATGAAAACGCTCTTTCTTCTATGAATCGGCTCCCACCCAAAGAACACGGGTTCGATCCCGGCCGCGGCGGTCGCATTTTCGATGGAGGCGAAAATGCCAGAGGCCCGTGTACTGTGCGTTGTCAGTGCACGTTAAAGAACCCCAGGTGGTCTAAATTTCCGGAGCCTTCCACTACGGCCTTTCTCTCCTCTCCATCTCTTTCACTCCCTTTCCCCAACCCCCACGGACGCTTAGCCGTGCTCCCTACATGGGCTGCAGAAATTAGCGTCCTTTCCTAACCGAACCACGATCATCATCATCGAAGAAAGAGCGTTTCCATAGCCAACGCACGCCGTTCACTCTCTCTCACGAGAGCAGATGAGAGAGAGAGATCGCGCGCCGGGAGGCACGCGCCGAGAGCGAGCGCGAGCGTGGCTGCGAGGCGACAGCGGCCAAGTCTCGACCCAAAGAAGCTTCGCCCCTAAAAACTAAAACATAAATTATTTAAACACAGACTAAACTAAATCATAAATTTGACTACTCATATACATGATTTATGACAGTATTTGTTGTGATGCAATAACAGACATTTCTGTACAAATAGTCGAACATGCTCATTTTTATATGCATCGTTATACATGAACATGTATGCTACAGCTTAATCCAAAATCCACAATACTCCTAAATCCGATATCTATGACGTCGCAGCGAGCTAGCGCGAGAATGTGAAGGCGGCGTGGCCACCTGTGTTTTCGGGCATTTTTCTCGCTAGCTAAACTGTCTCTGGCGGCATAAGTTGCCCTGTTGGTATTGTGAGAGGGTAAATTAATATTACGCTAAAAAAACGTTTCGCTCTTTAGTGTCCCTTTAAGTGCAACAACTCCATACTTAGACTAAGTGAAGGTGCAGGCGTCCGGCAGAAACGGCCATCTCGAGCTACAGTTGCCGCGACTGCCGTGGAAACTCGTAGCACACCACGCAAGCCCTCCCCTTTGGCACACTAAGTGCACGATGGCTCGGACTGCACTTCTGTCTTCTATAAAAATGTAGGGCAAAAGAACACACGGACAGACAAAGAGCACAGGACGGGCGCTAGCGTTAGCGCCCGTCCTGTGCTCTTTGTCTGTCCGTGTGTTCCTTTGCGCTACATTTTTATAGAAGTCATGAACCAACTAGCCCAAGAAAACGTTTTGCTATGCACTTCTGTCACGAGGAAACTATTACTTCTCTTACGAGTAAGCTTGGTTACGTTACGGCGAACTCAAACGATTGCAGCTCTTTTATATAAGGGCACTAACGCAGCGCCTGTGCGCGTGACATTTGCGTATAGGCGCGCGAAGCTTTGACTTGCTAACACAGGCCGACAGAAGGAGCTATGACGTCGCCACTAGGGAAGAATATTGCCGCAACGCGCGCTCGCTTTGCACACTGGTGTGGTGGATTCTGTGCCGCATCCACCACACAACATTCCTTTATTAGTTCATACTTTGCCTCCGTCTTGCGCGAGCTCCCTTGGGGTCAAGTTGACGTAGGTGCACCATCAGCAATCGCTGATGAATCAGTAATCGCTGATGAGGAAGGCCCCACAGTTGCCTGGTGCACTGTGGAGCCTTCCTCATCAGCGATTACTGATGGTGCACCTACGTCAACTTGACCCCAAAGGAGGTCACGCAAGACGGAGGCAAAGTATGAACTAATAAAGGAATGCTGTGTCATGACACTTACGCAGTAATGTGATGCAAGGGCATGGCAAGCGAATGAGAAGACAAAGAGAACGAGGCACTGTGGCGTTTCACTCTTAAAGGCGAGGCTTAAGCCCCCCTCCCAAATTTTTTCTCGGAGTTTGTTCTCCGCAAGGCGGTTTAGGGCGCCGCCCCGAGCGGGTTCGCTTAACTCCTGAAAGGACAGCAGTCTCTCGTTAGCTCTCAGCCACGAAACACGGCGACACGGCTGTGCCAGTCCTGCGCTCAGCGCCTCCCTAGTACAAGTAAAACATAAGCCCCGTCGGCTCACCGCCACGAGGTATAGTATAGGACTAGCCATGTCTCTTCTATGTGCGATGGTTCAGCTCGCTGCTTTATGTCTGTGTGTCCGGGGAGGACGATGTCAGACTGCAGACCCTTGGCCACATGTGGCGTCTGCTAGGCACTTTGTTCCGAGTGGCAGCACCTGTTTGCGAGCAGGAGTGTTTGCCACAAACCAGCCCCACCTTTGGGTTCGGGTAGGAGCTTTGCCAGGGCAGACGTAGAATGATGAAGGGTTGATGAGACTGCCCTGACGAGGTGCCTCGGGGCCCCAAGTACCGTTCCCATATGACATCGGCAAGGTTGGATACGTGAGTTCGATTGCGGCCGACAAGAGGAAGGGTGGTGGTACACGAGGAGGTTTACAACTGTGGGCAAGGCGAAGCAACTCGGCAGGCTTTTAAACAAGGAAGTTTTGAAAAATTCTGGAGCAGGAACGAGGCCCTTGAATCGAAGTGGGACTTCCGCCATCTTAGGAGGGGCACGATGAAACGTTACCAGCGTTCCAGGCGTTACATAAACGTTATCTGATTGTTTCTGGTTACCCAGTTGGCTAGCTCGAAACGAATGTTGTCGATGCCTCCTTAAGGTGGGGGCAAACTAGATTCTTGTATTGCGTGGGGAAAAATAGAGTTTCCGGCAGTTACGTACTCAACGCAATTACGTAAGAGATGTTGCCTCTACCATCTCCTATGTCACTCCCAATTAGAGGAGTACGCGCTGTTTTACTACGCCACGTTTCCTGCTGTATAGGCTCTTTATCGTGTATAGTGTGTATTTATAGCTAACACTGCGTCTGGCATTTGTATGAGCGATAGTGACACAAGTTATGAGCATTCAGTGTATTAGAGCCTGTATAGCGCTTGCGTGTATTGGTTGAAAATGCTTTCTTTGGATGTTTTCTGCCCCTAATGTGAATGTTGTATGAATAGGTTATGTAGCGCCATTTTTCTTAACATAGCATATATTGAGCATGCGTAACGTATGTACGATATTCACATTAGTTATTCTCATTTCTGCCCCACCGTTTGTGCCCTCCGCTTGCGTTCCTCGATTAACTCTCACAGCACGTTAATCGGTTCCCAATGATGCGATCCGCTTGGAATTGCTGAAATACATTGGATTTACACCTGGGCTACCGACGTCGACGAAAATTCCGGTAAGATCCGGAATTTCCTTTTTTGCGCTCAAGGAAGGGGGGGGGGGGGGGTTGACGGAGGGGAGAAAAGAATCCCAACAAACATCTGACTACCAAAAACAGCCTCACAACCAGAGCTCGGCAAAATTTCCAAGCCTCACTCAGACTCAGTAAAAAAATATACTTCTTACTTTGGACTCACTGGGGGTCAGACTCAGCCATGAATTCTGCTCGGCTAAGCTCACTCATACTTAGACTAACGTTCCTGGCCCGGACTTCCTTGGTCTCGGACTCGTCAAGTTTCTTCCAAGCCGAACTCCCTCGGGCTCAGGCTCGCGAACATTTTATCCTCAGCCGAACTCACCCTGACCATGAACACGCCGCGCGCGTAATCTCGGAGGCCGTGCTCAGACTCAGGCTGACCACTTTTCCTCAGCCGGACTCACTCGCCCTGACACACGCCAAGTTCTGTCCTCTGGAGAACTCACCCGAAATCAGTCACAAGATTTTCCCTCAATCGTACTAACTCGGACTCGCGCTCAATGCGTTCCTCCCCCTCTTCCCCCAGCAGCCCCTGTCTCATTCATAGTTGTCAGATTTTCCCTAAGCCATACTCAATCTCACTCAAGCTCACCAATGTTCAGCTTACTGGGACTCGAACCCGCTGAAATTCTACTCGCATGGACTCACAGAGATAGAGCTTAATTACAGGGTTCTGTTGAAAAAACGACGACGTCATTATTAGAGACGCCTTAAATGGGATTCTGCGAATTATGTTCTGCACCTGTGTTTTCTTAATGTACACCTTAAGATAAGTGCACAGGTGTCCTTGCACTTGGCACCATCGAAATGCGGCCACCCACGCGATGGGTGCAACAACACTGCTGCGCTGAAACAGCTGATACCGTGCCGCCATTTTCCTTCGCCTGTTTTGAAGCGCAATGAAGCTTGTTTACTTCATGCTTATACCAGACAGAGTCCAATGAGTTTGAAATGTACGAGTGCATTACTTTTTTCTTTTTTTCCTACAGTACATAGGTAAATACAGCTCGGTTTTGTAGCACAACAATGATAAGCGTGCGCAAGGTGTTTCATAAGGCAGGGGTGTAGGTGAAGCGTAGATAGATAGATAGATAGATAGATAGATAGATAGATAGATAGATAGATAGATAGATAGATAGATAGATAGATAGATAGATAGATAGATAGATAGATAACGTGGGTGATTTTGTGATGTTGAGAGCGCTTATGGCACCCCAAGTATTATTTCCCTTTCTCATCCTCTTCCTCTGGTTTTCATTGGCCGCACTCCTCTTCTTCCTCCGGCATCGCTTCCAGGTCTTTGCCGCCCCGCCACGGTGGTCTAGTGGTTATGGCACTCGGCTGCTGATCCGAGGGTCGCGGGATCGAATCCTGGCCGCGGCGGCTGCATTTCGATGGAGGCGAAATGTTGAGGCCCGTGTACTGTGCGATGTCAGTGCACGTTAAAGAACCCCAGGTGGTCGAAATTTCCGGAGACCTCCACTACGGCGTCTCTCATAATCATAGCTGGTTTTGGGACGTTAAACCCCACAAATCAATCAATCAAATCCAGGCCCTTGCCGCCTTTCATCCAGGCAATACTGCAAGAGTGATCCGCGCTTAATAGCGGCTGTGGATACCATGCGATATAGCAAAAAAGGATCGTGCGTGAGGCGTGCTATTACATCGAGATTGGCGCGGGGGCGCGCCATGCGTGCGCGTGTATATTCGTTTGACCATACGCACGTAACCAGCAGTAAACCGTTCCGTTTTACCAGTCAGTAAGGAGGTCAGGCAGTGATCGATTGGAGCGACGTTGTCTTCGAAGCACGATCCTGGGCACCAACGAGTGCAGGCCGCTTATATAAGTAGATCTGAGGTCGCTGAAGCCTCGGAAACGCTCTGTAATCGACCACGAAATGGGAGAGGAATAAACGTAGGTCAGTTACGTATATACGTGACCATTGGTTCACAGATCCACATGTGGGTAGATGTGTCTGTCGGGTCGGTCACTCTGCGTGCCTGCATAAACTCACGCGCGCGCATTTTAGATCGTGGGTAGAGACAAGAAGCACGGCTGAAAGTTAATCGGGAATTTTGGTTCGCA
The DNA here is from genome assembly GCA_013339685.2 of Hyalomma asiaticum. Lineage (NCBI taxonomy): Eukaryota > Metazoa > Arthropoda > Arachnida > Ixodida > Ixodidae > Hyalomma > Hyalomma asiaticum. Next base: position 116,000,238 of record CM023483.1, on the reverse strand, counting down.
AACTACCTTGTCAAGGCTGCGATCGCGGGATCAGCAAAGGAAGGGAAGTAGCAAAGGAAATCGTAAGGAATGCGTCCGTCCGAACGGCTTGTGGCAAAGACAAGTGATTGTTTGGTAGTTGAAGTAGTTGTCCGTCAAACGTGTGTCCGAGTTGCTATCATTCGCTCTGCATTTTAGTTGCGATGATAATATATGCTAACTTAATTTTCACGTAGCCTAAGTTTGTTACAAGAAGGCGTAATTACGATTTGGTTCAGGAAAGGACGCTAAATTCTGCGGCCCTTCTAGGGAGCACCCCCGCGAAGGAAGAAGTAACGGAGAGGAGACATTATTCTATATATCGTATTATCTGTATAGTCAACTTTTTTTGTGTGCCCTTCAGATTCGATATGCCTGTGTTAGATGCTCTATGGCCCCGCCACGGTGGTCTAGTGGGCTACGGCTGCGGATCCGAAGGTCGCGGGATCGAATCCCGGCCGCGGGCTGCTGCAACTTGAGGGAAGCGAAATATGGAGGCGAAATATGGAGGCCCATGTACTGTGCGATGTCAGCGCACGTAAAAAGAACCCCAGGTGGTCGAAATTTCCGGAGCCCTCCACTACGGCGTCTCTCGTAATCAACAGTTGGTTTTTTTGGACGTAAAACCCCAAAAATCGATCGACTCTATATGTGTGGACATCAGAAAATTCCTACTCCAAGCCATATAAGACAAGCGAGAGGTATCTCTTGACGTGCTAAACCGCGCGAACCATAATGCACGAGAGATTTGCAGGAAATTAATTCAACCGCTTACCAAAATAGTAGCCCCAGTGCGTGCGCTATGCGAACACCCGCACTTGTTTCACGCACGCATACCGCACGCGCACTCTCGCTAGCACCAGAGGCATGTACAAGCGTCACCCACGCGCAACGCGTGAAAATCGCATTAGCAGCCGCGGCGGCCTTGGCTCGCCTCCCTGACTCCATACATCAAAACGCTTCGATCTCCGTAACGAAGCCCGAGGGTCGCTTTCAATATACGCCACGCTTCCAGCCTGCGCACGTGCGAACACCGGCCAAAAGTGTGTGTGGTGTGCACATCGATTCAATGTGCCTCGTCGTCGTCTCCCGGCTGGCGTGCCGAAAACACGGCTGTGTAGGCCTGCAGGAGCCTGCTTACGTTGTCTATTATTTTTTCCTCTTATTTCGGGCTAGCGTCCGTTCCTTCTTGCCTCAGTAACGCCGGGGTGTACATGTCGAGGCGGACTCATAAAGGTGCGCTTGACACAACGATTCTTCACCGCGTGCGCGCGGCCGAGTCTGCAGTTGTGTAGTACGTGTTCGCATACGCACCTCCGCGTTTCGTTCTTTTGTCTTTATTCTTGTACGCGTCCGAGCCATCGGATAGTGTTATTACGACCATTCGTTTTTTTCGGGCGGACCGCGTGGCTCGTTGCGCGAAAACATGCTCCGGCCGGTGTGGCTCGTTGTTAATCACCGCGCGCTCGCGTTAAGATTTTCTTCTATCTTGTCGAAGGCAGGGGTGCATTGGCGCGTAGCTCAAATATGCATAACACATGCGGGGCGCCTTTTTTTTTTTTTTTCTTCGCTTGTATACGGGGCTCAGCGAGACGGCATATGCTCGATTATGCGCGGTGAGCACATTGTGTCAGGTTCTTTCCTCGCTCCCCAAAAGCGTTCCTCCGGCCGTCGAGTGTCGAGAGGCGTGCGGGTCCTTTTCTGCGCGCTCGTTCGTCGATTCAGCGACCCCGCGCGGTAACGAGGCGAAAATCGTTTGACGTTGAAAGGTGGAAAGCTGCCAACGTCTGTGTACGAGCGGAATAAGTGGCACCGTATACGCCCGCAACTACTACGAGTACGATGGATGCCGCTCGCGCTCGACCGCGCACACACGTATACATGCATATGTATATTCTCATGATCGCCGGTTCGCTGGCTGTAGCTAAAGTCCCTAGATAAGGACTTTAGCTGTAGCTACGGAATAAGAGGCTGGGTGAACGCTTTCGTTTGCGCGGAAACGTGTAGTGAGTCGACGACCGCAAGGCGTCCGCGAAAGCTTATTGGAGTGGGTATCGTAGGACCAAGGCGTCTCCCATCGATGGGCAGCAGTTCTAAAGGAAAATCCAGAAGTTTGATTTCTGGAGACCTCGTCCGCCCTGTAGCTCAGTTGTTGGATAGTGCTGCGAACAGGGTGCGAGTATGTAAGTTGTCGTCACCATCGTTGCAACACTGCGTTCCTCTTACCTTACATAGTTTCAGAATACTCCTATTGTTTTCAATCGCGACACTGGTACGTAAGTTGGATCAGGGCCAGATAAACGCGTTGGAAAGCATATTTCCGGAATTTAATATACTAATGCTTGATACATCCAAGCTGTGACAAAGGGGACCATGTACAAAAACGTTTTTTTTTTTTTCGTGTGGTGCAGGAGCTCTTGAACGTTGACCGGCGTTCCAATAATGTCGAAATTAAATTACCGCAGAAACACTTCCCAAGTGACAGCTGCGAAAACCGTTCTCCTTCCCAAGTGTCGTGCGTAAATCTCTTGTGTTCGTACGTGATAACAGCCGATATTCATCCATATTCCACTTCTTTCTTCTTTCTTTCTTTTTTTACATTTCAAATGTGTGCCGTAGATTCGCCCTCAGCTTCTCCACATCACTCATTTGTCATATGAAGTTACAGGGAGAGATGACGAACTAAATCATTACTGCTGCTAAGAGGCTGTCTGTCGAATATATGTGGCAGCACTTCTATTTATCTTACTATAGACCCTTTTCATAAACTGTAAAACTAGCTTCCCTGCAATGCGACTTGCCCTACTAATGGCGACAGCTGCCTTTATTTAAATGCTGTCAAAATTCAAGTTGCACATGCTGCGACCCGTTTTTTTGGGGGGATGTTTGTATGAGAAGGGCTGAGTAGACATTTTACATGCCCTATCGCATGCAAATTGCGCTTGCACACGTTGTTTGCCGCATTGCCAATGCCGCCATTAGTAGGGCAGGCTGCATTGCAGGAAAGCTAGCTTGCAGTTTATAAAAAAGGGTCTATTGGAAACGGTGACATCCGATAAACTCCCGGCCCATATTCATTTGTCATACCAATGAAAATAATTTCGGGAAGGAATTACTGCATTACTGCTGCTAAGGAACTGTCTGCAAGTAAGTGCAGCACTAATCTTTGTTCATCATCGTCATCGCCTTATTAGCGTTATTATGGTCAGCCTAATTTAGATCCACGGCACGATGGATACCTCTGCCGGTGGTGTATAACTCACGTTTGACTACGCGAGCTGATTTTATTTTATGCCTTTCTTTATATCATCCCCCCTGCCTTACCATGTGTCGTACTCAGCCGCGCCTCATGAGCGTCAGTTGTCTGTCGTGCTCACTGCGTATTCACCCAACTTATCTCTTCTAAACCTCAACTGGGATATCAACTATCCCTGTTCGTTCCCAGATTAGCCTTGCGGTGTTCCTATGTCCTAACGTTATACGCTTTCCATTGTTGGTCGCATCGCAGGCCGTGCGGTTTCAAACTTGTTCTCGAATTTCTTAGTTATTCCCAGGTTTATGCCCCGTATGTTAGGCACTGCCAAAATGCAGTGTAATAGTTCCCGTTAACAATTTGTTAACGTATTTTTTATAAGAGAAAAGGCGTCACGATGATCGATAAATCGTCGAGTATCGTATGGGCCTATGCAGTGTCTGTTAGTAGCACTACGCGAAACAGCAATGTAGACACAATAGTTAACAGGCAACAAGACTTGGAAACGCGGCGAGGGAAACGATTAAATGTTAGCAATGAGCAGTTATTCTATTTGTTACTCCATAGTTTTATTTTCTGGCTTTTCATCTAACGTAAAATATTGCGGTGTACATAAACGTGATATGACGTGTCGACACTATGGTTGTTTAGCAGGAAAGCGCGCCTCAAGCGCAGGTAAAACACTGGAAGTGTGTTTTCAATACCGTTAGCTTAGAATGTGTCGATTTTCGGCTCTTGTGACTGAATGGCTCTTTTGAGTGGGGGTGTGTGTACATATCTCATGTACTCGAGCGGCTCCCATGTGCTGATAGCGGGAACTCATGGTAAGAGATACAATATTGTTGATGTATTCCAGAGGACGCCCTATGCTATACAGGTATCGATCCATTGTCTTGGGCGGATACAACAAGTATGGTATCTCGAAGGAATAATAATAATAATAATAATAATAATAATAATAGTTGATGATGACAGAAGAATGAAACTCGAATAGCCCACTTCAACAGCAGCACTCTTCCAGAAAACACGGACGGCATGTTGGCCATTACAACGAGACTTTATAAGCTGAAAATCGGCATCCCAAGAGGCTGTCTTCCGCTGATGCTTAAGTCAAACTACTGCAACAACCTTCTCTGCAAAACATGCGCGATGTGTGAATTAAGGTGTATAGTTTTCTCTTCATCTACTGGCTTTCTTTGGCGATACTGAGTGGTATGCTTCACTTGCAGGTTTGAATGTGCAGCAGAAATATTCACAATGATTATGCCGCACTTAATAAAAAGGCTCTGCGGAGTCTCATCAAGACCAAAATAAAAGAGTGTGCCAGTATCTGTATTCTTTTATCGGCATTCCATGATACTTATTAGCGTTTCTGCAAAAACATCTCCGAAATATCCCGTTGCTGCAAAGACAAATGCATCTCTCGGTATCTGTATTCGCATCCCGCGCATGTATTTCGATATCTGCATTCCTCAATACTTTGCTGATTACCTTTGCCCAGCTTCTGTATAAATGAACAGCCATGATGTCGGGGCTGGGTCTTAAGGGGGTATTGGGGCTGTTGTGCAGCAAGAAACAATTGCCTGATTTGAAAACTAATAGGCAAGAGCCATGATGGCGGCACTATACAATCGTACTTCATCAATACCACTGTCAATTTAAAAAGGAGCGTTCCGGAGAAATAGAGCTAGCAATTAGTGAGAAGTCCCATTAGCGATAAGCAGTGCACCTCGTCCACTAAGATCCCCGTGGGCTGCACAGGTCTTGGAGAAGTGTTCCATTTTCCTGCAAGCGCTTACGATCCCGGATGTCAGTTGTGTGTCAGGTCGCAGGAGAATTTATCGCCGCTTTAAGGACAATGGGCCATCAAGGACGCCCACTATACAGTGATATATCGGCGTTACAGATTCAACGTGTACTCTATATTCACATGTACAATACGCTATCTGCGCCCGGCGCGCTCTACGAGAAATGAACAGACCGCCGCGCGGTGCTCCCGTCAGCGTTTCCCGCTGCATGCATGTTCCACTGTGAGTTACTGCGGCCGAAAACAAATGCGGCGTGTCGGTTTGGAGGCGCCGCACCGAGCGGCGCTCGGGTCGATTTATTGGACTCGAAAACGCGCGTCCGCAACGCCCCTCTGATGAATGCTCCACAGGTGCGAGCGGTGGAGAAATATGGAGGCTATTCGTTGGACGCGAAAACGGGGTCAAGAGCCCATAAAAGTGACCGAAGGCATGGTGGCTGCCGAAATGCAAAAGTCCCGAACGGGTTTTGTCATTCTTTATGCGAATCGCCAGAGAATTCACGATGTATTGGACCAGTTACTGAATTAGCTGTGGCTCCAAATTGACCGGGAGGGTCTGCGTACACCTCCCTGTTTTCTTTCCTAAAAGCTTTTCGCACACCTTCTATATACGCGGCTAGTCGGTGCCACCTTTCTTTGCTTCTGAGAAATGAAAAAAAATAATAATAGAGGCTGCGACAGAATGCGTCACTGAGAACCCGCAGTCGTGAAGTGCCCATAGAGTTGGGTGTGCTTGTCGCGGAATATGTTAGCCACGCCCTATAGAAGTGCCATTTCCTCTTATAACACTTAAATCAATGCCGTTCTTGACCTACTGCGCCGAAGGAACTCACTGACGTTACATTGCGAGGTTTTACGCACACTTAGAAGGAATAAATACTTCTAATGAGTGTGTTATGCTAATTAGGTTGTCTGCTAGCAAGGATTTGATCAGCATTTTTCAGGTAATAACCAGGATTCTTCAGGTCTCTTGAGTTGAAGTATGTATTACGCGTAGCGGCTACCCTGTGTTAACAACGGGGTTACTAAAAGCCACGGCACTTGAACGTTAACCGAAATACTCCCGCGATGGTATTACAATTACTAGAAGTCAATGCTCAGTGAGAAAAGTATAGCATAAACACAGGTAATGTAGTTATGTATACTGACTGTTACATAACATTTAAGCAAATAAGCAACCAAACAAGACGTGTTGATCCCGCGCGTTCCGAAAAATTTATCTTAGTGCGTTGAGGCGCTCGGCGCGTTTGCACAACGCCGAGTAAGTGTACTCGTGCCACCGGTCGAAGGAATGTAGGTAAGTGCATCCTACGTACTACACGCTCTGCCAAGGGTACTCTGACAAATTTTGGTTCCCGGTGGAAATTATACAGCTGAGATGTAAATGTCGCGCTTTCTTGTCGGGGCGCCCGTTTCGTGTCCGTATATACGCAAAAACCCTATAGCACCGCTATGGAGCAGTGGAAGAACCAACGCGCGGGAGCGCTGTGGAGTTCGCATGTTTGGCAAATCACTATCGTATCCGGCTCGTCAATGGAAACAGTACTTACGAACAACAAGCGTTGTAAATTCGGTCCAGGACTTCGCATCAGACTCGTTATGTTCACACTTTCACTGGATGGATGGATGTATCCGGCCGTATGCCCTTTATATCGGGCGGCAGCTCACGCCACCTAGCCGTAATACCTCGTATTATCTGTGTAGTGAAGAGGTAACTTTCACTCCTGCCTTGATTTTCGCCACCAATCGAGAACCTGGACAACGCCTCCTTGCGTTGGCCTGGAGTACTTATTCGAAGGGGACATAAAAGGCAGCAACTGAAGAATCTATACGCTTACCTCCTCCCAGACGGTTCTTCCTTGTTTAAAACGGAAGCCTGTGTACTTTGTCCGTACCATCTCCCTGTGTGTCAGTGCTCGCTTCTTCTTCCTCGCCTAGACAAGCGTAGACGGTGACCGGGAGATTTAAGTCTAATGACCAAACCAGGTAGGCGTGCCAGGCAGGAACGTCGTCTTCTCCATCATGTCAGCGCTCGATCCATCGTATTCCATTTGAATCTCGTTCGTTCCCTCTCCAGTCACGCGCCGTGTTCCCGGCGCGCCGCCGAGTCAAAACGCGACGCTAAATCATCTCGTAAATCAGCGAGTTTAAAAATAAAGGAGACGTCTCGTCCTGACATCACGTGGAGACCGGGTATTTATATGCTGAAGACCATAGAAGCAAAACAGCCGCGTGCGCCTGTGGCGCCCAGAAATCGCGAAAGCACGCAGCCCTGTCATTCCGCGAGACAATCTGCACGTGCCTTTACGGCCGCCTAGCCACGTCTCTTCACTGCGAACATCTGTCTCTTCTTTTTTTTTCCCCTTTGCTTTTGTTTCGGTAGCGCTCACACTGACTCCCCACAACGCGCCTCAAAGTGCAAAACGTATTCATATTCAAAAGCGCAGTACGCGCAGAAGCTCCGAATTCGCGCGCAATCTGCAATTCGTATTGCGCGCTCCTTAAGTGTATAGCGTGAGTGTGCATTCCCTGGCGCGTGTATAAGAAAGCAAGCGCCGTCCGTTTCCATTTCTTGTCACCGAAACGACTGACGTCATGGCGAAGAGTTTTTTGCCATTTCCCCGTTCTGTATAAAGTGCGCGTCGTGAATAATTGAACAGTCCGCCCTTGGCCTAGCTCGCATGGTGGGTAGCGATGATCTCAGCCGCTGCATGCACGGCAAGAGTATCTTTCTTTAAAAAAAAAGAAAGGAAAAGGAAAGAAAAAAGAAAAAGTCAGGAGAGCTCGTATGCGTGGATGGCTTGCGCGGTCGACGTGGGCCCCAGCACGTAGATCTTGCATGTGGCAAGGATCAATCGTTTCTTTTTAGTTATCGTTGCGGGGGCAAAGTATAGTTGCTGGATTTGAATGTTAACGCGAGGAAGAAAGGAAAACGTCTAAGAAAAGAAAAAGCTTCATGCAAGAATGCTTCGGGGACCGATGGTGCGAAATATCTCTGCCAGGTCCGCCGCGGTACGCGGCGGTTCGTCGATGCACAAATATAAACACTAGCAAACGCATACGCACCCACCGACACGTAGTAATACGACTGTTTGTGTATTGTGTATTTGATGCAAGGACTCCATGGAAAGTTTCGCGCGAAGTGTCGTTTTCGTTAAAGTTGTGTAGGGATTTTAACGTGTGGCAGTGTGCACATCGATTGCTTCTCCTGATTCGGTGCGCTACAGTTTTATTTGCGCTTTTTAGCGTGTTTCACAACCTTAATACGTCGTTTATCTGTGCAGCCTGAGTTTTTACAGTGGTGAGAATGTGGACACTTGAATATCTCCACCGTTGCATACTGCGCAAAAGGCTGTAATGTACACGTACGTGGAGCCTGCCTGCCCACACGCGTTCAGTTATCAACGATCGTACCATACAGAGACACATACAAACATGCACAAGCGAATATACAGTGCACGGTTCAATACGCATGGTGCGCATTACATTAACGTATGCAGGCAGTGCATACTGCACGAACGTCTTTGCATTTTACGCTAAAGGCCAGACTAGTTTACTCTCGCACCCCCTGCTAGATGCGCTTACACGTGGTCTTGACCGCAGTTAACCACTTTTGGGCGTGGCCACCGCAGAGACTCTAGGTGCCGTTATGACACAGGTGATAGCTAGTGAGCATCAAGCGCGCGATAAGGACAGGGCCCGGAATATATTGCGGTCATTTGTTCCACCTGGTGCGCAGTCCTCTGCAAGAGGTTGCTCCTTCCTGGAAACCATGAAATGTCTTGTCTTCTTAGTCAGCACAATCGGGCCGTGATTGTGACATCGCTGTAGATCACCTGTCACGCTTCACTCTCTGTAGGACAGCCCGCCTTGGCATTAGCGTAGCAGGTAAAAGCGTCGCTCTGCTGAACTCCCTTGCATGTACTTGATTCACGGCGGCTGCACTACGGTGGGGGGCGAAATTCAAGAAAACCCGCGTAATCAGATTTGGCTACACTTTGAAGAACCTCAGCAGACCAAGATTAATGCTCCCACTACAGCGCGCCTCGTAATAAAATCGCGGTTTCGGCGCATAGAACCTCAGAAATCGATCATTTTCCAGAGGACAAGTTTATCTGGAACAGCGGGACTTGCGGAAACCGAGTCGCCGTTTCGGTGATTTTCACCCGCATAGCTCAAATCCACGCCAGCGGCTTTTTCATCTCCCTCGAGTGAGCGGATACATCGGATGCCACCAGATGAATGGCTTTACTTAAAGATACCCTGCAGCGCATCTTTAGCATAGACTGACAGCGGCGCCCCTCCGTTGCGGAGGCTCTTGTAAACACATGGGCCATATGCTAGCCCGCCTCCACGCATCAGGGAATTCGCCCTGTGGTTTGAAATAATGCAGAAAATCGCGTGCTCTTCTTTCAAGGGGTGACGTCACAGGGAGCATTGATTCCGTTGCTTCAAGTCGAACTCGCATTGGTGACTTCATGAACGCAGAAGCATCAGCAGGAACAGTTTATTTGTTCCATTTGAGTTCGACAAACAACGAAAACGTATGTATATTTCTTTCAGAACAGCAAAATAAGTGAACTGACGTAATCGGCGTTGCTGTGACGTCACTTGTCGAATGGAGAGCAGGCAATTTTCAACCGTGTTTGAAGCCAAATTGCAATTTCCCTGTTGCGTGCAGCGCACTAATACTTGGCTCACGTGTTCACAGGAGCCTCTGAGGCTTATTGCTACCGCTTTCCGGTTATGTTGAAGAAAGGTATTGCAGGGCCCCTTTAAGCGTTGCCTTCCATCAGTCGCACAGACATTGCTTGGACGCGGCTTAATAAGAATGAGGCACGTACGCTTCAGTTTCGTCAGCGTACACTTCCTGCTTGTCTTCGAACCATCGTGGGAGTTCTTTGACGCCCACTCCAGCAATTCTGCAGGGGGTCACGAACTCTGTGTGGCTTAAATGCTTCCGGCTATTGAAAGAACGCAAAAAATGCAAGAAAAGAAAAATATACCTACAATGTACTAGCACGTCGACAAGCAGGGCGTCTGTTTGCTTGATACGACGGACGCCACTCTACAAAGCTTTACGACCGTCATTACCAACAAGCGAGCGAGAGACAGGAAGAAAGCGAGGTTAATAAACAAAATTAGCCACCTCTGGGAGATTAAGCGCCGGTGAGTGGGCACGGCACGTAAAGATGGGCCACGCCAATGGTCTTTCAATTACGGCGTCGTGAGCGTGGTCGCTTAGAGGAGGCTCTGGTCTTCGTCCACCTCCTGTGGCGAGCAACTTGGTCGTCCGGTAGAATCAACAAAAGTGTGTGTGTGTGTGTGTGTGTGTGTGTGTGTGTGTGTGTGTGTGTGTGTGTGTGTGTGTGTGTGTGTGTGTGTTTAAGATAGGGAGAGTGAGGGAGAGAAGAGAGAAGGGTCGGACGCTGAAGTGCGCGCCTGTGAAGTTTTCATCGCTCTGCTTGAAAGGATCTCCGTAACTACTGGAGACGTCAAAGATGTCCATCAACGTCTCACTCTCTCTGACGTCCGCAGTACATCGGAGCAGCTGGGAAGCTGGCGGTCACAATAAAAATAACAAGACTACGTCGCCATTTTACGAAAAGCGGAAGCGAAGACCCCCTTGGAAGCATTCATGCCCATCTTCTCTTCGAGTGCGCCGCACCTTTAACCCCTCTGCAAAGTCGGGTCGGTTAGATAAATGCGGAAAACACTTAGCGAGCGAGAATGCCACGCTTGAGACGAAGCAATGGTCGGTCCTGTCTGGGTAATCGAAAGATGCGGGCTTCTTAGGTCATTTTGTTTACACATCCGACTTTAATGGACGAGCCCCTAAGACAACCTGTGTTGAAACAAAATGGCGTGGGTGACGCTCTTCGCAGTTAGCAATTACCACTTCTCGTTAAATTCCAATTTCACATAGTTAGTGTGGCCGAAGGAAAACAACGTGCGCTAAACAACGAGCTCAATAGTGCGTCTAATTGGTCCAAATGAAACACCTTTCAATTTCACCGTGGTTTTAATTGCGTGACCGATCAGACCTCGAAAAAGAAAGCCTTTATTTGACCTATATCTTACCTGGTTTTCAGAAAGAAAAAAAGAAGGCTTACTATATATAGAGAAAATGTAGGAAGCAAATGCAGAAGAAAGACAAAGAAAGAAAGAAAGAAAGAAAGAAAGAAAGAAAGAAAGAAAGAAAGAAAGAAAGAAAGAAAGAAAGAAAGAAAGAAAGAAAGAAAGAAAGAAAGAAACGTCTTCATGCTGCCCGAGAGACCTGAGCGAACTTGTTTTGCTATTTCCGGATTCCTGAAAACGAACGCATAATTCTAGGTGCATACGAACCACATAATTTCGTTTGCGACGTGTACCTTTCTCTGAATGACGCCAAAACTGAATTCCTGGCCATTTATTCGGTCGCTGCGACCCGCTCTGTGACGCTCAAATGAATATGCACGTGGCCTCTCTGTGGAATTGAGGCGCCGACTATAGATTGGCGAAACAGCGAGGCATGCACACGGCACTGCATCGGTCTCCATTATTTCCCGGAGTCTAATATGCGCACGTCGCAAGATTGAAGGCTCGTGCCACAAAACTCGACCGCGCCGCCGTCCGAGGCCGCCGTCTAAAAATGGCAACGGGAGCCATCTTCCGGGTCGCCTGCTGCGCCCTTTCTCCGTCGCGTGCCGTCGCTCGTGACGTCACCACCGTCGACGGGCACCGTGTGACGTCACCTCGCGCAGGTGATCGCCGGCGACAGCAATCTCGGGTCGCCGCGGCCCCTACGAGAACCAGCCTCCCTCTTCTTATTCTTCTTCATCTATGATCGTTCCCATCTCTCTGCGGCAGACACGGAGAATTATGAACGAGCTGCAGACGCATGAAGGGTGCGATAGCATGGCCTTTTTAATTTTGCAAGCATCGGCATGCGGTTTAATGCGTGCACATTGTTGAAAGTAACAAACCAGTGTTTTATCGCCAGGTCGACGGGTTGTGGAAGAGAGTGGGTACGTGTAACCCACAAAGTTTCACTTCGTTGTTCCTATAACGCGGCCACGCCTTTCCGGGCCTGCGAGGGTTGGCTCGTAGACGTTGTGCGGTGGGAGCGAAGTTTAGCCTTTTTTTTTTTACTTTAATATGCCGCTTTTGCGCGTTGCACGACTTGCATATGCGAAGAAAGGGAAGAAAAATTACTGAGTACGTGTTACTTTTTTGGAAATCAGGAAGGCGAAAACGTGGCTGCACATTCGTGATGCGTCGCGTTTTGTTTTGTGACGTCCGCTCGCAGTATGGAGAGAGGCGTGCACATTATTGCCCTATGAGGCGGGAAATCAGGGTCCATCCGCTTGTAGCACGAATGGTGCGAGAAATTACCCTTTAATAATTCTTATTCTAGCTTACAGAATTCCCTAGAGGCTCATTTTCCACTTTCCATGCCCATTTGCTTCGAGTTGTCATTCGATACTCTCTCGCGCTGCCTGTTGCTACCCTCCTGATTAGCGCAGTCATGGTAGAGCGGTCGCCCCGGACATGCGTTGGTCCCCGGTTCGACCCTGGACAGAGGCGAATTTTTCTTCATATATGATGAAGCTTTCACTTCTGAGAAATCTTTACGGACTTCCTTGCAGCTTCCCCTTTCACAATAGTTACTCCACCTTGCGGGAACAGTGTTGCACTAACTGTTTGGAAGAGCAACTTGAACTTGGTACGTAACTTCTGTGAAACAGCGCGCACGTTTAAGAAATGAAAGAAAGCAAGCAAGTAGCGCTCAATCGTCTCTTGCTGACTTCGTCTCTAAGTGTGTTCTATTCCACTGACGTCGCACTGTTATCGTCCCATTTATTTTGCTGGTTTATATAAAGAATGCGGATATGCGTCAGATCTGCAGTTATCATCGCTAATCGTAGGTGGCAAGCCTGTCGAATTAACAATGTTGTGACCTATATATAAGTGATGTTAGCCATACATTCGTACTCTGCCATGCCATCTTCGGCATGCGCCGAGCGAGCGATATGCGAGTTCCTCGTAATTTCGATTTGCGGCACCACGACCACGTCGGCGGTCACATTTCGGTTCGTGCGAGCCAGTTCGTATGGGGCCAGTTAAAGTGTTCACATTAAAACCGTAGCGACCCTTAACCGTGCTGCGTAATAAATAGTACCGAAGACGCCTTAACTTGTACGCTGACTGGTGCGCACCTGTTGTGCAGTTCTCCTCTTTCTGTCTTGTGTGTTGATACATTTCCATAATTTTGCAGAAATAAGCGCGCTATCAGAGGCCATGTTCCTATGTGACGCCTTTCAATCTGAACGTGTTTTTTTTTTTTATTCGCGTACGTCAATAAGAAAGCCAAACCCCAACACGTGATTGAGCAAGTGTCATTTGCTTATTCGCGTGCGTCAGTGAAAAAATGCCGTTTGTTAGATAAAGAAGATGCAACAACGATCAGGTGTGCTTTCGACGCCGATTACAATGATCCACAAGAGCACACGGGCTATGGCTACAACGGCTACACATTGAGCCTCGTAAGGGACTATAGCTTGATTTAGGGAAAATTGAAAGTAGAAGGAGAATGACCAAGGCCAACAAACAACTCAGCAGCGCGTGGCAGAAGAGATGCTGTACTTCAGTGCACACACCGTACAGAGAAGCCACCCGATAACTAACAACTGAGACACAACGCTTGAGATTGTATTTCCACACGGGGTCATGTACTGGGCCCGTCTTGATTACCCATTTAATCGGCTTTTTCTTTCGTAATTTGAGCCGTCATTGAAACATGTCACACCAATCTTTTAGGAAGAAGTGCTCAGGTTGGCGACGGGAACAAGTCCTCGTGAAGTTGCGGCAAGTTCACGTTATGTAAAATACGGGGAAAAGTCTGTAATTTCTCCTATTATTAGGTTAGGATGTTATGCGAAACCAGCTGTCATTTAACGTCGAATTGTTTTCGCGGCTCAATTCCCAAGATAACGCAGTCTAACACAGCGGTAGACTGCGGAGTGTCAGTGTGCAGCTTCTTAGTTGTCGCTGTACCGACAGTATACCGCGCTGAATGTGGTACGGCACAATGACACTGCACATACAGCCGAGCGTCCTCGCATTCTTTTTCTCTTGACTGCCAGTGTACTGATGCGCTGTCGACGTGATGCCCTTTTCGAAGGTGCAGACGCTATCGTTTTGAAACTATGGTGCACAGATGAGGGCCACCAACGCCTGACGGTGTTCAGAACTGGACCTTCAGAAAGCAGCGCTCAATCTACCAGTTGGCTCTTGCCTACGTGTCATATCGGGTGGTACCATACAATTGTACAAACAGCTAGTGCAACATAGCGTGCCACAAGTTACCGCCTAGCAACATGGGTTGATACCCCATAAATTTTGGTGCATTCTGGTGGTGTACTAGGAACCTGAAAAAAAAAATAATTATTCCTGAATTCTGCTTAAACGCCTTCTCTCTAAATTTTGAAACAAGCCCCACGCACCAGTACAACGTTACTCTCTTTCTCTCGTTGAATCAGGGCAAAAAATAATTTTTTCAAGTCCACTTCACCCTTTCCTTCCATCGCCCTTTTGTCCAGCGTTAAAGTTCACATTTCATTCTCGCAATTATGAACTTCCAGTTCGACCGCGAGGAGACTGACATTTACGGGCGCGCACGTCAGGGTCACAGCTCGTGTCGTCGTCGGTGACGTATAGAGGGGTCACGTGCACGGCGCTCTCGGGGAATTGTTCTAGTCGTATATACTTCTTGCGTAGGCCCGGGACTCCGAGCACGCCACGGCCGATCCGCGCTATGACGAACGAAGCGCAAGGGCTGTGGAGGTGGGGGGGGATGACATCGCGTTAAAGGCCAGGGCGCAGCCCCGGGGCGCGTGTCCCGGCGGTGCCGACCGCACCCACCTGATTCAGTGCGGCCGCGGCTCGAGGCAGCAGCCGCCAAACCCTGCTGTGTGTGTGTCTCAGTCTCTGCCCGGGCTGGCTGGCCGACGCTCGCAGGGGCACGGTCGGCAACGCCGTGGACTCGGGTCCCTGCCTGCAATCGTGAGTGCGCGCGTGCTTGCTAGGCCTCGTTTGGTGATTTGCTGCAGTCTGAAATCTGTGCTGCGGGTCTATTTGTTGCGTCAGCCCTGCATGTCGGTGTATACAGACTCTCGTTAAACAATATGTGTTTTTGTTTTTACGTTGTTGCTTTGCATCGCTCGATATTATTGCTTTCGTTTTTTAAACTAACAAAAGAGGAGAAAAAGAAAGCAGAGTTGTGTAATAAAGAAGGACGTAAATCAGGGAAAGTTATTGCTTGCTACATTTGACTTTAGGGAATAGGGGAAAGGAAGAAAACGTCGAGAGGAGGAGAAGATATGGTGCGCAGGTTGTTGCACAGGAGAGCTAGGATGTAAACGGTTTCCCAAGAGGCATTTAAACGCTACAAGCTTTCATGGTGCGCGAATCGCTTTTCTCAATGGCGATGGGCGTGGTCTATAGTGTCACTTGGAGAGGGAATAAACCATTCTTTACTCTCATCAGCCTGGACTGCCTTCAAAAGGCCAACTTTGTCGTGTTTGAGGTACGAAATTGTGGTTTCAGTGTATGCAACTCTGTCGTTTACTCTATATAGTGAATCGCTGCGCGAACTTCCGTGCGGTCAGTTGTTGCGTGCCTCTTGCTTTCTGGTGGTGCGGTTCACCAATATCTGGTGTTGCCGCAGTGCTTCTTATTATTTTTTTTTGCCCATGTTATTTCGCGGCCATATGGGATTACTTCCTACTCACGACTTCTGGTGTTCTCCTTTTGTCGTGATTATCTCGCCACTTAGCGCCGCTTTAAAGCGCAACATTTGCTTTTTGAATTTTAAGTTACATATTTCGTGTATTTTCGTGTTCATAGGTTAGTTTTTCTGTTCGCAGAATACGCCCTCATCTGGGTAATCATTCTACAAGGTGTTCGCGCGAATTATTGCCCGCGCGTTCATGCGTGCGCGCATTGGTGTGTCTGTGTTTGTGTGCGTGAGTCTGGTGGCATGTGCTTGCTAGGATTCTACGGTCTGTATATTGTTCCACCTCGGCTAGTGAAGCAGGTGAAACGGAGAAGCTTCGGGGTTAATATCGCGAATATACAACTCTTCGCTCTCGGGCTTGTGAATCGATCTACGATATATTGTATAGAACCCTATCAAAACACTGTCTAACCGTGGTGGTTTAGTGGCTACAGCCCTCGGGCTGCTGATCCGAAGGTTCGCGGCATCGAATTCCAGCCGCGGCGGCGGCTGCATCTCGACGGAGGCGAAATGTTAGGTCCCGAGTACGGTGCGGTGTCAGTGCAAGTTAAAGAACCCTAGGTGGTCGAAATTTCCGGAGCCCTCCGCTACGGCATCTCTCACAATCATGTCGTGGTTCCGGGGCACAAAAATCCCGGAAATAAATCTATCAAAGAATTTTTTTTTCGCAGGTCAGCTGAACGTGAAACTTGCAGACGCATGCCTTCAGAAGTGGCCAGAAATGATGGTCTTCTGAAAGCGCGCTTCACCTAACGAGAGTATTAGTGCGGTGAAGCCAATGCTTCGTCGCAGTGCAATCTGTCGTCACGCGCGCGTCAGTTATTTCAACCACACTTCAGCATTCTTCAACGCTTGTCGTATAGTAAAGGCTTGTATGACAACTGCTGCTTGTTACAGACGTTTCTTTAACAGTCTGCATAATTTGCTGCCTGGCCGAATTTGCGAGTGAGAGTGACTGTGAAGGTATCAAGGCTCGTGTTTCCCTGAAGATTCGGATCTAGCGACGTTATGCAAGGAAAAGTTTGCTTTCAAGACTTGAATTAAACACCAAAACTACGAGAACAGGGAAATCTAGGTTGAGAATTTAGGAGACTGATCATGGATGTCAGGAAGCCGCGTGTGCAGGAGCGGAAAGGCTCAAATGCCGGCAACTTAGTACGACACTGCAAAAAGAAAAAAGAAAATGGAAAGAGAAGAAAGTGGACACCTTCATAAATGAGGTCTGCAAGAAGAGAAATCTGCTTTGTAATAAAATTATTTTCACAATGACTTTTATTCAGAGGGATCAGCGGCAACTTAGAGAGACAGAGGAGAAGGGCAAAGGTGGTTGAAGAAGGACAACAGACTACAGAGTGAAACACGTACCACAAACAGGTGGTCACAACTGTCACTGACTGTCAGTGCTCAATTTAACGTGTCTAAAGAAATTGTCATCTGACGAGTCACCTCCTCTCATGGACCTCAGCGCTCGATTAAGTTGGCTCTCATTCAGCGAGCTTCTCTTCTTCCTCGTTGACGTGGGCGACGTTGACTTCTGGCCCGGCGGGCCTCCAGGAATCTCTGTGGTCATTGCAACAACACAGAGGACTAGCCTTTGGCAGAAAATAAGAGAGAACACGAAAGCATTCTGTAAATATGCTGTCATCGCTCACGAGCAGAAAATACATTGCAAAAAAGAAAAAAAAATGTGCAGGGTGTAGCTGCATATCACGCTCTTGAGACGTTCCGAGTGCCTACATTTGCAAAAGCTTGAGTCACGAGGTACTTTGCGAGGCCATCATTCAAGAGCTCATATTCCTCTAAATTCCAGTAGCTAGAAATTGCCTCGCAACAAGTTTGCGCTTTGGGGCCTCCTTATGGGCACCCACATATCGGCGTGTTTGTGAACGTGGCGTGGCGAAGCGATTTGATTGATTGGTAATTCGTCGACCACGCCCTCATTTCGCTTCTCTCCTTACTCCGTGCAGGTTTATCCCGAGGAAAGGTGTTTCTAGCTGGTAGAGGTCTCACATAGGAAGCAACCATTCCTGAGGCGGGCAAGTCTCGTGCGCCGGCCGCCGACAGCCGGCCCCAAGGTGAGTACGCCGGCGCCATTCGGCACCAGCTTGTTTACACGTATAATTCAAGTGATGCAACCAAACGCAACACGATACAGAGTCTTTTCGCCTTGCCTTCGACATGCGACGCGGTACTTGAAGTGGCCAACAGGAACAAAACGCCGTTAGGCTGAGTGTTGAGCCAATGTTTCGATAAAATACTGTATTTGTCATGGTAGGAAGGTCGGGAGTTGTGGCTGGAACGACAGAACACTAGTGCAAGGAAAAGCGCTATCGAATATTTTGCATTACGTTCTTCTTAAATTAGGTGAATGATCGTAGCACCTGCTGGTTTCTTTTATCTTTTCTCTCCTTGTTTATATTTATTGTTTGTGCTTAGTGTTTCCGCTTGTTGCATGTTTGTGTGCATTTAGATTTAAATGGATTGGTAACATTTCTCAGCTGTGTGTTGAAATAGTTGGCCCTGACATTCAGACTACTTCTCCATCCCTGAATAGTTACTAGAAATCGCTTTCCTGCCCCTTGTGTTCACGTTCGCGTCGTTTTTGTCGCTACAGCGACAAAAACGCACCAAATTGCCTTCGCCCAACCCAACAGATTGACCTCTGTCCGGTCCTGTGTCGTACCTCAACTTTCGGCACTTTTTTGAGGCCTTTCCATACAAGGAGAAGCCTTACTTGTCCGGACATATAGCCAAGTTTTCCTAGTTTACGTGTAAGTCACCGTTGGCCACTTCAAGTGTTTGTGCTGACATATATATCTAGTTTACATGAAATGGCGCTTGTGTGAGAAGAAGCACTACAGAATAATACATACGGTCAAGGGGGCAAATGCCATTCTGCGCTGGCGGTTTGCATGGTAATTGAAGTGAACCTTACGCATGAAAAATGACGTTAACATGCATCAAACAAGATTTCAACTGCGCACAGCAAGGGGCGCGAGGAAGACGGAACGTAATTATAAAGCGTAAGACAATTCAGTGTCTCTCACTGGGCCAAATCGTAAATGTGAACACAGTGACAAATGACCCGCAGGTGTTACGACCGTAATACGCTTCATGGCTGTTAATTATAGTGGTCGAAGAGTAAATAGCATCGGTAATTTCAAGTATGCCTTTCCAGGAGAGTAATTTAAGTTGATTAGATCATCAGCGTGCATGCACTTGGTGTCAGTCACCGGAAAAAAAAGAACAGCGGTCGTTACAACACGGCCCTATCATTAAGTGAAATTAGCAGGAATTAACGTCCTAGACACGAAGTCGTCCTTATCGTCTCAACTCCAATAGTGCGTGACGCATTGCCACTAAAAGACCGAAGGCTTCTTTGCTTTAATGTAGTGCGCCCTACAAGGCAGTTTCGATTTAGTGCCACTCAAGAGCGTAATAATAGTGGAAACAACGCTTCGTTCGGGCCTTTCTGTCTCGTCATTTATTATTGCTCGACCTCTGCCTCCATAAAACTGTGGACAGAGGAGTTCTAATTAGTGTATATTATTGTTACGTAAAACACGTGGCAATATTGTTGTTTTGGCGTTGATTTCTAAGAGCACTGGATATTTTAAAAAAGAAGTCTACTAGTATTGTTGCTGTGGCTTGCAATGCTCACAAATGTCCGCATTTGAGTTACATGTAGGCTTTCCTTTAGGGACTTTTTTCCGCGCCTTTAGGGAAAAGGCGCGGCAAAAAAAAAAAAACAGGTTTGAAAGGTAAAGCTACTAGTGAAAACGAAATGCTAAATGTTCTTGGGCTCTTCAGTTGTCGCTTTTGTGCAAATGGATATGTGCCCATGTATATTAACCTGAACATTTCTTGCAGCAATTGCACAAGGTAAGTGTTTCTTACGATCGCCGATCGGTTTTTTTCCCGAACGCTTGTGGCACATCTCTTCTGCGTCGCTGTACCTCGGCGACAACCGAGTGCACACTCTACTACTTCGCTTGCAACGCTGCTTCCGTTATGAATTACTTACGAAGTGTTGCTGTTGACACTAACAACGCGTGCAAAAAAACAAAAACAAAAAAGAAAGCGTTGGACACAGCACAGAGATCATGCTTTCTTGCAATCAGCTGCTTGCTTGCTTGTCTTCATCATGCAGTCGCGGGATTGATATCGCTACTACGACGGACGCCATCACATGCTCGTGATTACGCGTTTCAGAAAATATTGTGCTTTTAATCTGTTTGTGTATTTCATGACGAAGTTATGTTCGCGGACGCCAGAAATATTGTCACCGATCCCGAGCTGTGAGACGCAATCGCCGGAAAAAATTCCAAGAATCGACGTATCAGTTCCAAGTTCCAAAATTGTCCAAGTTCCCGCGGAAGCTTGACCAATTTAGCTTTACTCCCCACGAATACGTTTACCTGAACGTTGATTTATATTAAATATATAGACGGGCTGTTTAATATTCGAAAATTAATAGATATTCCATTCGATTTCATTTGCTTCTGCCAATTATCAATTTGTATTCGATTCAATCTCAAATATTACTATTTGCACTGGTGCTACGCGAAAGGACATGAACCCCATCCACGTGTTTAGAGCAAGTGTGAGCGGTTTAGGGAAGCGGTACTGTAATGAAGTGTTTGGTACGCAAACGGTGATCGATTCGGAGCACATCATACTCTATTATGGGACAGCTCAAAAGAACTGTGCCGAGACTGTTTTTGGTACGGCAGGGAGATGATGTGGTTAGAAAAATGTCTGATACAACAGGTGAAGTTTCGAAGATTGATGAACGATAACGATACAATGGCAACAGAACCATGAAATATAAAAATACGAGAGCTATGTACATAAAACCTTCTCGCACAAAAATGTCCCACTCCACAGGACGTCATTAGCAAATGGCGACTAACACATATGCACAGTTAACGTAATCGGATTTTCACATAACATGCTGTCGAGAACATACATATACACAGTTACGTAAAGAAATTGTTGCATAACATGCTGTTGAGAACATACAAGCACATGATGGCTATGTACAGTTTGTGACAACGTCTCTTTATATAATACCGAGGTTATAGCATGATATGTGTGCGTTTACAACCAGTCTGAACGATTAAGGGCAATTTACACTGCTATGGCAGAGCTACTACAGCTATCCCAATAACTTGTCACAGAACACTGCAATCGACAGGATAACATCTTACACCAGGTCTGCGCTGACGGAGTTTCTGCTTTTCTGCTATGTGTAGTGCCTTCATTCTCCGGTGCGCAGTCATAAGTAACGGAGAGGACATTCAGTGCACTCAAGTTTGCGATAGTAGTTCAAACAGCATTTGTTTACCGTCGTCCTGAGCACATTTCTTTTATTTAGCTGGGCATCAAATCACTTAAAAATACTGATGAACGATACTTTTATATGCCTTATGAGACGATCTCGCGTCTCTGGGCGCTTACCACAAATTGGTAGTATACACCTCATTTGCCGGCTATAGGCTCCTATTACTATTTCCCCTTTGAAGCTTAAGGATAGGACACGCATATCCAACACACTCGTATCTCCCTCATGGTACGCCGCGGTGGTTTAGTTATGATGATGATGATGATGATGATGATGATGATGTTATAATGCTCGGTTGCAAACCCAAAAAGCGCTGGTTCGATCCCGGCCGCGGCAGTCGCGTTTTCGATGCCGCGTATTGCGTGTTGTAACTTCTCAGTGCACGTTAAAGAGCCCCAGGTGGTCGAAATTTCCGGAGCCTTCCTCTAATGCTTTTCCGTCCTTTCCACACTTTCACTCCCTTTCCCCTACACCCACAGACGCTGAGACCCATATTCATAAACCTACCTTATCCTTATCGCGTGTTTTCCTTCTCGCAACTGTGGCATTGAGGTGCGTTAAGGGGTTTTAAGTGGTAATCAGTGCGAAAGACTTTGATGAATCTTAGCTCCAAAGTTAACGCCACAGGCAGGCGGCTGGCTTCGCTCGTGTCCGATCATGACCTGTGCTTGCTTAACGATGGGAGCCCTACGTTTTTACGAGGCGCAACGTACAGCAGCTGTTTGGACTTGACATTTGTGTCACGTCGCTTTGCCTCACGCGTTAATTGGTTTTTAGACATCGAGACACATGGGAGTGACCATATACCCAGTTACGTCAACATCAAAGGCTTGGCTGGATGTCATCCTTCTAACACAATCCAGAGGATTGATTGGACTGCGTTCAAGACGAACGTCGAAGACGCTTGTCGCAGCGGCCTCCCGTCAGGTCTAGAGCAAGCAATAAAGGAAGCGGTACAGACGGCGATGCGCACACTGACATGCTCCCCGAAGCGCTCGGAAACGGACGTAGAGTTGGAACGACTCCGTACGGTTCGTCGACGTGCTGAGCGAAGATATAGACGGACAAATTCCGTACACGATCTAAGGACAGCCAGGCGCATGCAAAAGAAGATACAGCATCGCATAAATAAACTTGAGTCTCAACGGTGGGTAAGGTTCTGTGAGTCTCTGGACCCCCGGAAACCTTTATCGCAAATCTGGAGAACAGTACGAGGTCTGCGTACGCTTCCTGAGCAGCGGTTTCCTTTCAAAGCTTTAGCGCTTTACCAAGGTCGACGGGATATCGAAGTAGCTGAAGATTTTTGCAAGAAGATTGTCGGCAATGCAGCTTGCACAGGAGTCCTTGCTACACAGAACACTCCACAGTCACTGGACTCACTGGATGCGGCCCTTGTGTTGTGCAATCGTTCGTCATCACCTGGCCCAGATGGCATCTCCTACAGGATCTTATGCAACCTAGGTGAGCAGGCGCAGAAAGCTTTGTTGGAAATGTTCAATAACTCATGGCGAGACGGACATGTCCCCCAAGAATGGAAAACGAGCCGATTGGTTCCGCTCCTAAAACCTGGGAAATCGCCTCTAGAGCTCTCGTCATACCGCCCAATAGCGCTAGCTAGCTGTGTAGGGAAGCTGATGGAGCGCATGATCCTCGCCAGACTGGAGTGGTTCCTAGAGCGCTACGAGGTTTATCCAAGTGCCATGGCCGGTTTTCGACGCGTTCGTTGCTCTATCGACAACGTTGTTGACCTCGTAACGTACGTCCAACACCAGAAATTGAGCAGGCGATTAACCGCGGCACTATTTTTGGATATAAAAGGAGCTTACGACAACGTTTCTCACGAGGCCATACTCGACGCCCTTGAGTCCGTCGGTCTTGGTGGCCGAGCGTACCGCTGGATTCGTGCCTACCTACAGATGAGATCCTTCTTTGTGCAAACCGACGATGGGCCAACCTCTCAGCACTGCACACACCGTGGAGTTCCTCAAGGGGGCGTCTTGAGCCCCACGTTATTCAATTTGGTTCTGATTGGTCTCGTGGAACGCATACCAGGTTGTGTACAGATATCGATTTATGCTGACGACATCTGTGTTTGGACGTCAGGCGTAACACGTCCTCAGATACGCGCGAGGCTCCAAAAAGCCGCGACTTCGATATCGGCATACCTTAATGAACAAGGCCTTGAAATTTCGCCTGAAAAATCGGCGCTGGTCGCTTTCACTCGAAAGCCAATGACAGCCTATGCCATCTCTATCAAGGGGCAAAATATTTGTTACGCTAGGACGCACAGGTTCCTGGGAGTAACCATCGATCGGGACCTGTGCTGGAGTCCTCATGTGGCCGGTCTCAAGAAGCGCCTAACGGCCACCTCACAAGTTTTCCACTTCCTCGGAGGGAAAACGTGGGGTACGTCAGTGAACGCCATGTTGCACCTATACCGGACGCTCTTTCTCGGGTACTTGAGATACAGCTTGCCGGTGCTGACTGACACCTGTAAGGGTAACCTACGCGCACTCGAGAGCGTTCAGGGCCAGGCACTTAAGATCTGCCTTGGATTGCCACGCTGCACCTCAACAGCGGATACTATAGCAATGGCCAAAGACCTTCCTGCCACCACTCACATCACTTTGGAGGTGCTTAGGACACACATTCGACACCTAGCTCGTGCTCCTGCTCACCACCTTGCCTCGCTTCCAGAAGACCGGCCCGGTGCCTCTTTTTGTAAGAGGATATCGGCATTCCGCGAGTGCCTCCCAAAGAATTATACTCCTGCTGAGAGACTTCCGATGCCTCCTTGGTGTTTGACCCGTCCAAAGGTCCGGCTGACAGTGCCAGGGATTCGGACGAAAGCGGAGCTCTCACCGCCGGCTTTAAAACAGCTGTCTCTACTAATGCTACATGAGGACTACAGGAATCATCTTCAGCTTTACACTGATGGCTCAACAGCAGCAGGCAGATCTGCAGGAGCTGTGACCTTCCCTGCCAAAGCAGTAGATGTACTGTTCAAGACGTCTCATGGCACAACATCGACAGCCGTGGAGCTTGAGGCACTACGCACCGCACTTTGCGTGATCGATGGAGAGCCACCACAGAAATGGGCCATCTTTACAGATTCCAAGTCAGCCCTTCAGTGCCTTTCATCGGCCTTACGTAGCGGGCCGCAAGACCAATTAGTGCTTCAAACACGACAGCTCTATCACCAATTAACTGACAAAGGCCATGACATCACGTTTCAGTGGCTACCAGGCCACTCTGGGATAATCGGCAACGAGCACGCAGATAATGCTGCGAAACGTGCCCACGAAATTGGAGTGCTGCAAGCCATCCCACTGTCAAGAACGGATGTAGTAAGAAAACTTCGCTCGCTTGCGCGTGACATGATTATAGCGCAGTGGAACACCCCTGGTCTTCTACATACCCGTCTACACCGCCTCGACCCATCACTACAACTTCGAGTTCCGCGTGGGCTTACCCGCTGTGAAACTACCGTACTTTGCCGCCTGTGGCTAGGCACGTCATTTACAAGAAGTTTCGGCTGTCGCATTGGACTGGAAGACAGTGCTGCCTGTGTTCACTGCGGCACCGAGGAAACAATTGTGCACGTCCTCTGCGATTGCCCTGGGTACTGCTCCCAGCGACAGACTCTCGCCACAGAATTGTCACGCCTTGATGGTCGACCGCTGTCCGAGCAAACCATACTGGAATGCCGGACAGACAGTGTCTCGCAGCAGAAAGCTACGAAGGCTGTGCTCAAGTTCTTGCGCGCAACGGGCCTTATTAACCGCCTCTGACACACGCCGTGCTTGTGTGTGTGCGCGATTTGACCTCTCTCTTTCTCCCTTTATTCTTTTCTTCCATCCCTTTCTGTCTCCCTTCACCCCTTCCCCAGTGCAGGGTAGCAAACTGGATATTTTTTTTCCGGTTAACCTCCCTGCCTTCCGCCCATCATCTCTCTCTCTCTCTCTTGATGAATCTTGTTTGTAGATACTGGACTAATTTATTCGCTAAGCCTGATATGAGCACAGGGAAGATAGGGAAAACAAGCGATAAGGATAAGGTGCGTTTACGAATATGGGCCAAGACGCGCTTCCGCAGAGAGCTGCAGAGAACAGCGTCCTTTCCCTAACAAGAACCACAACGCGTTTACAACGAACGGTAAACGATTCACAGTGAACCGTACTGTACTGTGGGAGAGCTCCGTAAAGTTCTCCCCAAGCCGCCTAACGGAGTACACGCATCTGCAATTATTCCGTACCGGAGGTGTTCTCCGAACATGTTACAGGTTTGGCGACATGCTTGCAGTCATGCACGTTCTTGTCCAGTGCCCCGCATAAAAGTGCAGTGTAAAGAAATACTCCGCATATCGCCAGTCCGTACATACACATTCAGTATTCTTTCGGAGTCGGGAGCCGCTGTTCGATTTTAAAGCATGCAGTTCTAAAGTCTTTGGCAGAAGCAAATACCGTTCAAGCAATCTGCAGCTTATCCGCAACGAAGCTTCGCTTAGTGGGCTGCCGCGGCAGGTCAGAATATTTCGTAGAGCACGTGCTACTCAGTCCTTCACTTGAAGGACCTTATTGGGACAAATGGTTATATATATCTATACCCTCGTGAAAGTATCGCGCTACATTCGACGGGCCCAGAGCAGACAAATTGTCTGATACGAGAGAAGGTAGACGAAAGCCCAGGAGAATAATCTTCATGAGCTTGTACTGAGAAGCGGTCGTTTTGTTTTGATCACGGGAAACACCAGTGATGCACGTGCAAAGTGTGATGTTTAATAGTGCCAGGGTCAACTATGGACAAAGAGTGTCGTGTCGGTACGGTAGTAACAGTTCTTCTTTGATAACATATTTGCAAATGATAGACGCACTGTGGCTGTAAAGGGGCCTCAGAGTAGGGCTGCAAATTGCGTAAAAGAAATAATTGACAAAACAATGCCATGAACAGACGGTGTGATGTATGGACACAGTACCCACGTGGTCAAAATTTCCGGAGCTCTCCACTACGGTGTCTCTCTTAATCGTGGTTTTGGGGCGTGAAACTCCAGAAATTATTATTATTATTATTATTATTATTATTATTATTATTATTATTATTATTATTATTATTATTATTATTATTATTATTATTTATCCATGTGCGAACAAGTGTCACGCGCAACTGTTAGCGAACTCTTGCTTTAGTTTCCTGCCAAGCCAGTCGCAGTGAAATCAGGCGTGAAGTACAGACACAGAAATCGTAAACCTCTGTACGGCTTGTGATTCCCGGTTCGTCACTGATGGCCATTCAATGGCAGCCAGCCGACATCGATGCATGGAAGACCCATACGGTTCACACGGGGAATCCATGCGGTTCACATGTTAGTCAACGCGAGGTAGTCATTTAATAGTGGCGTAGCGTAAAGTCGTGATAATGTTGCTTCAGAGGCTCGCGTCTGTGCACGCTTTTGTCCACCTGCTCTCTAATAACCAGGTACATCACAGTTGAAAATAGGAGGGATGTTTTCTTAAGTGTTGTACCCTCTCAAGAACGGCTGTTTATAACAGATTCTCAAGGGAAGTTATGTTGTTACGAGCTTACGTGTCAACGTAATCGTCGTGATGACGACTCGACGCGCCGTGGAAGGAGGTTCAAGATAGGCATAACAAGAAGGAATGTTGTTACTGCCCGCAACATTTATCCTTGAATGCAAATTGACAATACGGTGCCGTAGGTCACATGTTCATTCGTGGTCTTAGTGTAACGGTTTCACAACTGTGTAGGCGGTTACAACGTACGAAAATAAAAGCTCCACTGATAGTCGTCCGTGTCCCACTCTAATAGAGTACTGACGTTTCGCTGGCTCGAGCATTAGCTCTTCCGTTGCTGCCAGCACTCGAAAGTATCCTCTGAAATATTATGTTAATTTATTCTTTGGCAGCATCATTGAGCGCTCAAGCGAAGCAGTTGCTGACGGGGTCTGTCAGGCTAGCTGCGCCGGTAAGAAACATCACAGTCGGCAACACCGACTCTCATGTTCAGGGAAAAAAATGTGGAGCTCTTTCCACTAGTGACTTTGAAGCTTTCAGTGCTACACACAGCTTTATACAACTTCCAACATTGGCGCGCTGTCACACACACACACACACACACACACACACACACACACACGCACACACACACACACACACACACACACACACAAACAAACAAACAAACAAACAAACACACTCTGCTAACACACGGTGGTGCGGGTGCCAAGTCACGCGGTATCTGTTCGACGCTTCAGGGCCAAGTGGAGATACACGTCGAAACTCGCTCGTGTAGGCCACTAAAACTTTCGCTTTAATGTACCAAGTACGGAGCAGTGATTCGCCTGGCTTTCCCTTGTGTTTATCATGGGCAATTTCGATCTTTAAGGACGGTAGTCTTTGTTGGACGCAGAAATTTTGGTCTGTCTGTCTGCTGTCACATGATTCAGCCACCCGGCCAAAGTTTAAGCACTTGCCTAACGCCCGGCCATCTTGAACTGGTAGCTGCGTTCATGCTTTGAACATTGTCGATCAAAAAGTAAATATTACGCATATCTGAGGTGTAACATCAATACATAAGTATTAATTGGTGAGTAACCTTTAGTAGAAAATAAAGGGATACGTAATTATAAAGACCCTAGTGTTTCTTAGGCTGCGCTAAAAATGCGACGCTGTGCACGAAAGGCCTCTGCCGACGATTTGGTGCTGCCACCTGGCAGTTGCCAAGGTATTCTGCCCAAGCTCATGTTTCCCGACGGCGCTGCCAGATGGCGTGCATATCTCACGCAGCGTAGTACGGCCGGCAGAAGACTATCGTCTTTCGACGACATTTGCAGCGAAGCACGCAGATAGGCGGCCAATTTTCTTTTTTCCGTTAATTTGATCTGATTATACGAATAAATTACTCCTAGTGCGTGTCTTTTACTTTCATATAGCAATCTGGCCTATATAAACCATTCCTAATCTGGATTCCGTTTAAACGGTTTTTGTCAGTTATTAGCATGTTTCGGCGCTGTGTTCATCTGCTGTCTTTATTTATTTTTTTTTTACCGTGATTACGACATATGAGCCCGCCGAAATCCCGGCGCCCTAAAGTGTTTCGCACAGCAGTACCATAAGTTCTAATATGTGGGGGAGCATAGCCTGTGCCCGAAAAACGAACTATGTTAACTGCGCTAGTAGAATACATTTAAACGATTCGGGGTAGTGTGTACTCCACTAGCTGTACCTTACTAGGCGTAGATGTGTGTGTTTACAAAAAAGTTTATTCCAACCTTTGAGACCACAAAGACCAAAAAAGCCGTGCCGGTAGATTAACAGGAATAAACTGCGTTTAGAACAAGTGTGAATGCTTAAGGGCTTTTTGCCCTACCATAATAGAGGTATTAGAGCTGTCCCGATACCGACAATGAGCTACGCCACTGCGCCATCTAAAGAAAAAAAATGTCCTTCGGAGCGTTATTTTGTACACGTCGACACAGAGTTTATCACACAGATGCACATTTGTGCCGCCGGTTTTGAAACGAAGAGTGCAACTTTTCTTAAAATCCCGGAGAAAAAACTGACATCGGAACTCACCAGTGCTCGATATGTTCGGTGAGCGCGATGGACTTCTATTTTTGAATGTGACGATTATTTATATTCCCCACCCGCCTTACCGCGCAGGCGGGACGTCAAAAGCAAAACGGTGATGCTTGAACGCCTAAATCGGCGCTGTTAATTTAGTGAAGCTGGCATAGCTCAATACATCGTCCAATGACATCTTCACTTTCATTTTTCTGGCACCATCCCCACATTTCTGACGGCGGGGGGAGACTGTGACGTCATCGCATACGCTGCACGAAGCGTTAACCCGCTTCTGTTTCGGTTTGAACACATCTTTCATTCGGTTATTTAAAATTATTGGTAACTTTCAGAGCACATTGAACCACCCTGGCTGCTACAGCACTCGGTGTCAAAACATCGATGTCAGCATATGGTGGAAAAACCGCCGGAGTTCGAGTTCCCTTGTTGTTTCTTGGGGTTTAACGTCCCAAAGCCAGCTCTGATTATGAGAGACGTCGTAGTGGAGGGCTCCGGAAATTTCTACCATCGTGGGGTTCTTTAACGTGCACTGACATCGCACAGCACACGGGCCTCAACATTTCGCCACCACCGAAATGCAGCCGCCGCAGCCGGGATTCGATCCCGCGACCCTCGGACAAGCAGCCGAGTACCATAGCCACTAGATCACCGTGGCGGGGCAGTTCGAGCTGCGTTTTAACTGTAAACTCTCGTTTAATACTTACAAGCTATCGAGCTGAATTGTGTTTTCTGAGCGCGCTTTCCTCGCACGCCCAAGGCCTCTTTGCGATTCCCGATTCATGCTGACTTGAATTGCTTTTCAGACCAGCCACTATACCTTGTTTACGGGAGCGGCCCTGTAAAATTTGGCCCCTGTCTAAGTAGTGTTCAGCGTGCCCATGTCCTTTGCAGCCATTGCCGCCGCCATTATCCCGCCACGGACAAAACCGTATTTTTCCCGACAAGACATTCTTGACGCTAATGCCTCTAGGTACCTCCTTTCCCCAAAAATCTAGGGAATCTATTACATCAAAACTCCACGAGTGGCAACACCCGTCGAATCTTACTGCCGAGGGTGAAGGCGGCGTTCATCCGAAGTTAAGCGTTAAACGTTTTGCCGACCGAGGGAGAGAGCAGCCGCACTTCAGCCGTTCTGGTTCTGCTAATGTAGACTCCAGACTCGTCGGGATATAAAGTGCTTTGTGTTTAGTTCAAATATTACGGATGGCTGAGTAGCGATGTAATGATCTTCTAAACAAACTCTCGCTCTCGTCACATTGAAGTTGCATTCCAAAACCAGCAACGCAAACATGCACTTCGACCAGTATCTACCCAGCAAAACAGATCGCGTCGAGAGCATCGCTTCCTTTCTGCTACGTGCGGGCCATGCATCCATTCGTGTGGTAAGATGGCGGCGGCGGTCTACTTCACCTCTTGCATCCAATCTCCGCCCGAGCATTTCTATTTAAACCTTCTTGGGTGCCCCACAGTTACGTTGGTGGAGCATTGCATATGTTCGAAGTTTGTAACTGACTACAAACCCCACATTAGTTCGCCCCATGTACGCTTTTCTGCGCTGTATATCGCGCACACTTCCCATATTTGCGCAATGCAACTTCTCGCGCTTCAAACACCTGATCAATAAGCTTCAGACAGCCAGAGGCCGCAGTGTCCTTTTTACGCGATTGACATCATTGTTTATCGAAACGCTGAGTCAAATAGACCAGTGCCTCAAACGATTCAAAGCTAAATTTTATACAAGAAAAAAATTACCAATGTGATTGAGAAACAGGCAGCACGTTTAACGAGGGGTGCCTGTGGTGGAAGAAGGACTGAGCTCAATTTTGCCCGGTTGCGGTTTCTCAATGGGTGATATCTTAATTCAGGGGCCGCTTCCTTGGCATTTTCTCTCTCTCTCTCCCCCCTCTCTTCCCCACCCCTTAACCTCCGCTCCCTTTTTCGCATTTCAGAAACGCGTTCGGAACGGCCAATTAGAAAGTCGATACAAACCCTGGACGTCCGGACCCCCACATAACCCTCGCTAGGATGGGTATTATATCTGGATAGGTGCAGGGAATGAAGAGTATCAGCGACAGCAATAACACCTGCTTCCAGGGCCGCTCCTCTGTCAACCGTTGATGCGGAGACTGCGACATCGCGCTCTGAGAGAAATGTGGGAACGAGGCCGAGGGCACGCTACTAATATACGCTTGCTATCACGGAAGCCTGTGGGTGTCGTCTTGGGTTCCTCTTGTACCAGTCAGCGTGTCTCCTCCACAGACCTGGGTGTATGCGAACGCGTCGTGTAAACACGAAAAAGGCCGCTGCGATACCGCCAACATACACGACCCCCCTCCTTCTCTCTGGCTCTCTCCAAACACACAACCGCGCGCGAAGACTCGCCGTATGGCATACTCATTGCGATCCACGGCCACAGCTTGTCCCATGTCCGCAATCACCATTACGGCAAGGTTTCTGGATTCCACTTGCCGCTCTCGTAGCGTGGGCACGCCCTGATAGGCAGCGTTCGACTTTCATTCGGGCTCAACTGGTGTTGCGACACGAAGTTTAAGGCTCTAAGCATGTAAGTACATATACGATGGCTTCGCTCAGAAGGAGGAGGACACACAAGCTGCGTATACAGGAGCTTTGTGTATAGATTGTCTAGTGTATATCGAAAGCGGAGGACGCAAGTTCGAAAACATCACATCCCTAACGTGGAAAACATCGCTTTGGAAGCAGATTTCGAATTCAGAAGGGTCCCGGTGATGCGCTGTTCTCAGTTCAATTTTTCAGACAGCTGAAACGAAGCTACGCCAACTTGTTTCATCCTTCAACTTGCTTCACTCAAGAAAAAAAAAAAAAAAGAGGAGATAAGGCAGACGGAAACGACTGGGAATGTTTCCACAGGAAGCAACATTTCGCCTCTGTGTGCAGAAGTATCGCCGGGACATTTATAAACGCCGCAGTTGAAATAATAATGAAGTTTTGATTAAGAAAAGCTACACTATTTTCTGCATCCCTTATCGGGAGGGCGGCTCAGCGTCCGGAGGAATGGCGGAAAGGCTCCGGAAGTATTGATCACCTGGGGTTCTTTAATGCATGCATAGTAGCAGCGTGGAGCACTGAGAACAAGGAAATATGTAACATACAAGACGAGCGCTGTCTCGCAACTGAAAATTTTTTATTTGAAAGAACACAGAGGAAAACGAGCAAACAAAACAACCTAATGATAGCTGGGAAAGGTGTGAACTAGTCAGAAAACAAATTATCACTTAACAGTACACGTGCTGAGCAAATAGGCAAACTTTTTGTCAGTTAGTGACAGCGATGGCTCACTGATGCATGCGTCCCCCATCCTTTTTATGTGAAATGCTTCTATCACATGTTTCCTATCACGTGTATCACATGTTACATGTTTCCTTGTTCTCACTCTTTCGCGCTGCTACTACGCATATGTTCCAACTAGCCCAACTTTCCATGCTATTTCTTTAATGTACTACACTGGCGACGCACAGTATCTCAAGGAATTTCGCCTCCAAGAAAAATTCAACCGCCGCGGCCGGGTGTCAACCCGCGTGTCCTTTTGGCCCACAGTCGAGCGCCTAACCAACCATTGCACCGGACGTAGTTGAACGCTCTTCGTCGATTGAGACATCGCGCGCTTCCTTGGTGTGCACCTATGGGTCAGTGTGAGAATGTTTTCACCTTCCGCCCTTCATCGCTACGATGTCGGTGAGAAAAGCCAATGTGAGACATTGTTACCGGCAGACCAGTCGTCACTAAACCCCAGCCGTATATACGGTTGGAGTTTTGTCTACGCCTAGAATATATGGGTTCCGGCCTTATATGAAACCGGATTGCGAATTCAGTGGTGCGCACAGCGCACTAATACTTGGCTCGCGCGTTCAAATGAGCCTCCACGACTGATGGGCACCGTTTTCAGACTATGATATAAAGGTGTCGTAGCGCCCCTTTAATGCCCTCAGCCGTTGTACAATTCACGTGGCATGACAGCTGGGGCTTCGCTACGCACTTGCGAGGCAGTATGTTCACCTAGGAAGCCGTGCGCATTCTTTATGTTGTGGCCGATGATGACGATGACGAACCATGGCCACTTTACGTCGGTGGCACGATTTCAAAGTTCTGGTTATGCACTCCGCATGGCAATTACGCGCGGTGCAATACTACGGGTGAGCCAGAAAGCGTTTCCATGGGTGCACGCGTGACTCCTTGCTCGAAAATACGCCTATGTATACATCATCATAGTTATGTTTTTCTTGTTCGTTTTCTCCTTGATGTGGATTGAAGTCCCGTCAAGGAGATGATCGACGTCGATGAAGCAGGAGGCAGGTTGGAGTTAATGAACTTGAAGGTATATTGCAGCAAATATTTACAGTCATATGTACATCTTGCCGAAGCACACTGATGATAACATAGACATCAACAGCGTCTTACTCTTCTACTTAACTTTTCTTAAGTTAGAGCCTAGAACACTGTTACTACATACAACGAACCTAGTCTCACTGTTCGACCACCGAGTGGTTACGGCCCAGACAGAAGTTGCATCGTACGGAGTCTTACTGATCGATCAGTTAAGTGATTACAGCCTAGACTCAAGGGAAACGAATCCCGTCCAGTCTTTAGTACCTTGCGGTAACAAAGAAAGAGGGGAGGTGGCCACTGCTGGTCCGCCTCAACCTTCCGTCATCCAATCTGTTTATCCTCAGATTAAGCCACTCCCTAGTGGGCTGTCCCTAATCCCGACAGCAGCGTCTTTGCAGTTTAAACAGGCATTTTGGCATTCTTTCCCATCATGGCTCTCCCTCTCCTTATCCCACGCTCTCAGATATTCTCACAATCGAAATATCGGTATCGTAGCAGCCCTGCGGCATTCGGGCCATCTCCCACGCTCATCCAGTCGAACCCTGTCGTTCCAGGAAACACAGCGTGTCTTCGCCTTTCCCGCAGTTCGGACCTTGCACTGCTGGGACTCAACCCTTTGTTCCAGTCGGCGCGCCGAGAGCGCATGCCGGTCGTTAAAGAATTGGTTGGGCCAAGCGCATTGTCGCTCCGAGCGACGGCGCACTTCTCATGCATTCCTTCCTACGCGTCCGAGCTGCTCTTCCCCGAAACGGCCACTGAGGGGCAAGTACGGTCGCGCAGCCGCGACCCCCCCGAGCGACGTTCAGCGAAAGGGAAGGGTCTCGTACCAGGAACCCCTGGGGGCCAGCGTGGGAGACCAGCCGCTCAATGGGAGCAGTTTGCTTTCCATTGATAATTGCTGTCCAAGACCATGCAGAGAGAGAGCCGAGAAAGAAGCTTTGTATAGCGTACGGTGCTACGTCGTCCCTTCTGCACGATCGCCTTATGAGCGGCAACATAACAATCATCATGACCGTCATCATGTCTGCTCCCACTGTAGGTCAAGAACACCTCCCATTGTTATCCAATGGACGCGCTTTTGTGCAGACTTCTTGTACGAAAGAGAATACTGGCATCCACACACCCGTTCGTTGCTGTGTGCTACGAACGGGTGGACTAGAGTTACTGTATATGTATATGCTACCTGCGGTAGCACGTACAGTAACTCTACGGTGGACGCCAACGTTACTCCACCTTGCATGTTTCCGCAGAACTCATTTGCCAACTCATTGTGTGCATACATGCTATATATGGTTTACTTCCATAGCGACATTGAACAGTGGCATAGTTCAGCTGCAGAATGCTGGGCTCTAATGTGGCTGGGTTCGATTATTGTGAGAAGCCGGAACCAAGGAGTTTTCCAAGGAGGTTTAAAAAGCTCCTTGGCCGGAACCCACCGCAATTCCTTTTTAGCTCTACTTGCTTTGTCTCTCTGACCTGCTTTTATTCTTTGCAGTACCGCCGCCATTTTACGCTCTCGGTCAACGCCGCCAACGTACTTTCTGCGAAACTGGCTCTGTAACGCTGCCAAGTTAAAAAAAGTTTAACAACTAATGGGGGTGGCACAGATCTCTGACCGCACGGAGGTGGTGTTGTCCATATCTCTCGCCTTGCAGTCATTCTTCGCCCTTGAAAGGCAGACGCCTGTCTCTGCGAACTTTTTTCTTCGTTTACTTCACTCCAAAGAGTGTGCCCCCTTCGAAGGTGTTTGCTAATCAGACCTCGAACAGTGATTGTCGCCCTTCACACGCGTGGGCGTCTATTGAAACGGCGTTCTTAAGGATCCTGCGTCCGGTAGGTTTATAGCAGACGCCGCTGTCACGCTACTTGGCGTTCCTTTACTTTCTAATCTTTAACTTTTGCCTTTTGCATTTCACCAACTTTTTTTTTGTCATTTGGCATCGAGAAGGGACGTGCCTAGCGTCCGCTAGCTGTCTGTCTCGGCCCACATGGCGAGAATGGATGGAAATTTTCCGCGTTGAATAGTGTCACGGCTGTGCAGGAATCGACGCATAGCTTCACGTTCGACGTGTCGTGGCCAGCGTGTACGCCAGCTGTGGTAAAGCACTGTTTTACTCGTTTTGCTCTTGAATTCTTCGGGCGTTATCGTACGTTACCCGTGCGGTGACGCGATGACCGGGCGGAAAGCGAGGTGCACAAAAACACACGCGAAGCGTGACCAGACTCCCGACAACATTGCAATCTGCAGACACACGGAAAATGACCACATGCGTCCTCCAAAACATCAACTTAACCTATTTGTTCCCATGCTAAAAGTGATGACCGCGATATTATCGTTGCGTTCTATGCTCCATGTACCCAGAAGCTTTGTAAAATGAAATTTAAGAATGCGCGCTTTGGTGAAGCCGGTAATGAAGTCAGAAATTAAATTCGCGAGAGAAGAAATGTGTGCGATGCGTGGACTTATTGCTATAAGTACGGCCGGAGTCTAATACACTTGTCATATGCAATTTTCATACCTATAGGGCTGTTCGCGCCGTTAAAGCTGCGTGATTCTACAGATGCATTCCTATAGCTGGAGCGCTTCCGTTGTACTTTAATTTCTTCAACTGATTTACGTTTACGTAAACGAGTACATAAGCGAAGGAGGTTCCAGGAAAAGGCCATGCAGACACGGCTTGAGTGACACACTCAGACATTTTGTCCTTCATTGCTACAGCTCATGCCACGAGGTATAACATACTGAAAATGATTACGGAAGTATCCCCACGTTTCAAGAACTCAAAAGGAACGCTGAAAATACTTTGCTCAAGCAGTTGCAAGTGCTTTTCAGTCGATAGCACACACATGTTCCCAGTTGTGAATCCACATCACCAGATGGAATGTACCGTATATATTTCTGTGGCTACCTATCTACTCTTTGGTAGTCGTCGTCTCTGTATTGACATTTTGCCCCTTCACCATGATATCATCAATCTTCGCTATTGCACTAAACTAACCTGCACCTGCTAGTTAATGTTCCTTACCGCCTATACGTAGGGCGACTATGCAAGCGTACGTTCGGTGTGATCGTAGGCGTAGGTACGCCTTATTTAGCATCAACCTCAACTATGCGCAATGGCGTCATAGTCCCAAATAGTCGAGGCCAGGCGGGAGCGCGGGGCGTTACTTAGCGTTTGAATTATTTACCAGGGTGTGGCTGTGGTTGTCGGCGTTTTAAAGTCAGCACGTGGCTTATAAATTGAGCATATCGGTTAGATTTACGAGCCGCACAGGAGACCGTTGATGGTCTGCGACAACTGAAGCTGGACTGACATTCTCGCGTTGTATACTGGCATCTCATTTTTACCTTTCCGAATATAACTTGACACGGCTTTACACCCAGCGCTAAAAGGAAGAAAGCGAATTATTGGGGGACGCCCAATCGAAAGTGTGCTCATCGTCCATTACCATAATCCATCAAACCCACCGTCGTAATGGTGCGTTTTGCGTTGGGCAAGGTGGGGACGTGGTTGATTATGCTGTGTACCTCACTGAAAGCGCAGTTAATTCGGCTTGAACCGTCGCGCATGCATCTGCGTCCAAATGGCCGCGCTTATCGGGGATGGAAAAAGACCAACAATTCACAGCAGCAGCTGCATAGGGAAAGTGTCTTCTCTGGTTCGGAGAAGACGCCTATCAGTAAGTGCATTTGTTGTGAATTTCCCGCTGTATTTCCGTTCCTATTAATAGAAGTCAACTGGACGCAGCTGCGTGGCAGGGCGGTACTGGTTAAGCCGAATTAACTTGTGCATTAACTTGTGCACCATGCACAACATAAAGAAGAAAAAAAAAGTTGGAGGACGTTTGCAGGCCAAGTACGGCGATTTTATGAGCATGTCAGGGTAAATTCTATCTTCCTGAAGCGCTCCTGAAGGAAAAATGCTCAGCAAATACAAAAATTATTTTTAAATCGCAAGAAAACTCGAAACCGAAACCAAAATCCAACCAGTAGTGACGTCAAATAAGCCACCTCCTCCCCCTTTTGCGTGATGGGACAGCGCATGCGCCCTTCGCCTGGCGGTAATGTCGCCAAGAATAGGGGCGCGCGCAGATCTCAAAGGCCACGATATACTTTATATGTTACCGCTGCGCTTCTTTCGCTTTGTCTAAAATGACGTCAACACACAGTGTGGCCAATAATTGTAGGAAGCCAGGTGGGCGGTTTGAGGTAATTAGTAAAAATTGAATTGCAAGTGATTTGCGCATCTCTCGAGCCCGTACTCTTGCAGAAATGACGGAAGTGTGCCAAGGAAGGGACGTACCCTGCGAGTTTTATTGAGATATATTGAGCTCGAAAAATCGCTGGGAGTCCATTGGCTTTTAAGCTTCTTGTTTAGGAGTCGGACGCTATAGCGTACGTCATTGGGCCCTGTTCGCATTGCCTCCTTTCGACATAACTGAGTTCTCTTGTACATTAAGACTGCAGACAGCCACCATGCGGATGTGTGTTCCATAAGTCGTAATTGACAAATTTTCTGCGGATTTTAGGTTGAGAAATTCAATTTTGTTCACTCTAACACCTGCGCCATGGCTGAGGGTTGATTGGTTGGGTGCTTCGTGAAACGGCTGCAGTTCGGAATGATTATTCCCGCCGCGGACGCCGATGCCTACTTTTCAGCAAGACGAGATCCCGAACGCTATTTCGTTAAAGGAGAACTCCGACGGCTTTTCTAAGAAACCATATTCTGATATCGCTGTTTCCCAATAGTACTGACAGCCCTGAAGCAGCCAGGATAATTCAATCTGCCCAGAAACTTTCCAATAATTTAAACAACCGAATGAACGAGAAACCGAAACGCGTAGACAGAGGCTTCGTGCAGCGTATGCGATGACGTCACAGCCTCCCAGCCATCAAAAATATGGAGCTGTTGCCATAAGAATGAAAGTGGCAGTGTTATCCAAAGATGTACTGAGCTCTCCTGAACTTGACAGCAACGATTTGTGCACTGAGTTGTCGCCGTTTCCCTTTAGACGGCCCGCCTGCTCGGGTGGGCAGCGTTGCAGGTAATGACGTCGAGAACACAGGGTGGCTCGCGTGGGAATGCGCTAAGAATTTTTAAAGATTCATTTTCAGGAAAGCTAAATGACTTGCAACCGCCTGGCTTGGCATACATTATTGCAGTACCGAGGAGAACATATGCTGAAGATTTCATTGAAATCAGTGGGACAAGGAAAAATCGCCGGAGTTGCCACTAATTGCCGTTACGATGGTGGTTTTGGTGGACGGTGGTAATGGGCCTACGGGCACGTTTTCAATGAATACAGCACGCCTTACTGTTCTCAAGAGGGCGTCTCATGTACGTACAGTACGCGCAAACATCATGTAATGTACATTAGTTGACGAAAACGGGCAGTCATTGTTACGACGTCGTGATGAGTATTTTTTATCTCCAAGCAACAAACCAAGATATTGCTCTTTTGTTCTCGTCAACGAAGTGATCACACGAAAGAACGGCTAACACTAAGTTTAGTAAGTGCTAAAAATACGCCGATATAAAAAAAAAACTTTTTTTTTTTCGTCTTAACGATCCAAAACGTAAAAGAAATGTTCCACCACTAGGCAGTCACAAGTACTGCACCCATAACCAACCACGCGGGAATCTTAAGATCACTCATCTGTTGTGCGAAGATGGCAACATGTTGCGGCCAGCTGGTTAAAAAAAAAGCAACAAGAAATCGCGCACACAACGCGGTCATAATCTGAAAC
Source organism: Hyalomma asiaticum (assembly GCA_013339685.2). NCBI lineage: Eukaryota > Metazoa > Arthropoda > Arachnida > Ixodida > Ixodidae > Hyalomma > Hyalomma asiaticum. The sequence goes on along the minus strand of CM023483.1, from coordinate 115,961,327 downwards.
CCGCTCGCGGTCATCTTGTAGTGGGCCGCGCCATCTCTGAAGCGTTCTGAAAAACTCGTTTCGGAGGAGCGGCCCAGTTCGTTGCGCCGCCAATCGCTGGAGGTCAGTACCGTCGCTTCGTTTCAGCTGGGCGCGAAAATTTCGTTCTTGGCCAGTGCACATGGTTTCGGTTGTTGACATATAATTCGAAGCTGCCAGTAAATTGTTGATATTGTTCTAGTTCGCGATTATATTCTTGGTCTCGACATGCCGGAGGACAGTTGTTGCAGCTATCAAACCGCTAATACACACACAGACGTTTTGTAACTGCAGACGTCAAAATAAAGTAAAATAAAATGCGTAAGTGACGTTTCTTGTTGCGTAATAACCGTGGTAAATGCAGTGTTTTTCTGCAACATTAAACAAAGTCCGCAGACCGAGAGATGCAGCTAGATGTAACGAACAAAAACAAGGTGACAATGCAGAAACAAGAAAAAAACAAACAAAAATGTAGAAATAAAACGCTTCGGAATTAATAAACTCGTAACAGGACAACCCTTGAGCATGTGTTGGGAACATTATATGAAGTCGTGTATATATACGCAGCACGTTTTCAACATGGCCACAGATAACAAACTATGGCAAGCCCGGACAATCGTGCTCTAGCGCACTGTATAGTAGTTCACAGGAAGCGCACAAGACATTGCTGAAGTGTAGAAAAAGTGAGGTTGATTTCAAATTGAAATTTAAAGCACAAATGAAAACAGGAGCATGCGAGACATAACAATATACCAATCGCAACGACCGAAGACAAAGTATACTCTGAAGAAAAAAAAAAAGCACCCACACATACATAGCGCGTATGGGCGGCGTCTTTTCTACTGACAAGAGAGAATTAAGAAAAATCTAATAAAAGAAGAAGAATGTTTTATTTCACTGAAATTATTTACAAAAAAATTTCTGCCAGAACATCCGGATCCGTAGCCGATATCCATGGCTAGTTAAGGATCCGTTACAGACATTGCATGTTGTGGTTTTATTTAGTGGGTACAATGTTTATAAATAAGATTCAAACGCAAATCACATTTTCAAATACGACCATACAGAATCAATGTGCACGTACACGCAGTTTGTAGTGCGATATCAATATGGTGAATGGTAACTCCCCGATAGGGAGAGTTTCCTGAGCGACTGTGTCAAATTTGGCTGACATTTAATCAGGGTAGGGATACTGTTCCAGACAGAGGATACTGTTCGACGGCCGTAAACATTGTGGGCTATCGGCAGGTTAAGATTTAATTGTTGCGCCTGTCCGCACATCAGAGCGTCAAAATGTTCTGATGTGATCAAAGTCCAGCCGGTCGAATTATTGGGCGCGTTCTTGACGAAGGCCGCCACCCAATCGCAGGCAGAGCATACGAACAATTAATGCTGCCAGTAGAACCCTTGGTTACCAGCCGCGGGGCAATCGCATGAGGTTTTCATGGCTTTTCACTTACAGAGAATATTATCTGGGTACAAGCAAATTCGACACAAATGCGGGACCTACGCCAACCTACACCTTGTGTCAGTAGTTCTGTGCAGCATTGTGGAAGCTACAGACCCTGTCGGCCAATCGGGATGGGGAAAACTTCTTGGAAGTATGCTTCCGCGCTGCGTCTTCTGCTAGCGGCGAGAGTTGTAGCGAATGTCTAAAAAATGAACTTTTTAAAAAGAAAAACATCTTGGCTGCTGCGGAAACGGAGGAGCATGCCCGGATACAGGCACTTCATCTCGCCTCGTAAGAACCCGCGCACCTAAGGGCGCATAGCCTCGGCACTGCTGCACGGAACTACGCAAACAGTGTCTTGAGCTATAATGGGACCACGGAACATTTTTCGATGCTATACTCGCAGGCACCTTCTCTTGGCAATGAGGCGAAGACCACGGAGCCAAATCAGACGTGTGCTACCGCTGTGGGATGTAGTCCCACGATTGCTTTCGTGTTTTCTGCGTAAGATATTAGATAAACAACGTTGCTCCATTTTCTAATGGAGGCTGTTTGAAAGAACATGTAGCACACACCTAAGAAGCATTTATATTTCACTTGTTTTATACTTTCTCACATTTTTGCGCCTGTGAGAACACCTCAACTTTAACCCAGAAGCAGAATGGTGCGCCCGTCTTTAGGTGAGCTTTCGTCATTTTCAGGCTCTTCCGTCCACTATATACAGGAACTTGCGGTGCACTTAACTTTAGAATGAGTGTGTAATCCTAACTGAGTTATGTTTTTCCGCCTTCATACATGCATAGGAGCTGTAAAAGATTCACATCTTCAAACGCGTGCCAAAACGGAGTACTTCAGGGCACACGTCAAAGTCAATTTATTATATTCAAGGGTAGATTGAAGTATATACAAGAAAACATACAGACGCGGGTCCCATAGTCTAAAACTACAGCGGAACCCTTGGTTAATAATATAAAAAAGCAAAGCATTAGAACTACCGCAAGTGAACAGAAAAGTGAACAGAAAAATAAGTGAACAGAAGTAAGTGAACAGAAGTAAGTGAACAGAAGAAGTAAGTGAACAGAAAAAAAGAAAAAAAACGAATAAATAATAAACAAACCACAGGTATTAGGACACAGTGGTTAATCGCAAACACTGTGCACAATTAGTCTGACTAATTACGGCACAGGGGGCAAAAACAAATGATGTCCTCCCAGAATTTGAAAAAAGAAACTCTATAAGTCGTGATATGCTGAAGGAAGTAAATATAGTTTTGCAAGTTAAAAAACTTCGTGGCATGTTTGAATTCAAGGAAACCTAGAGATTTTATGGTTAAAAGTAAATCATTCAACAGTTTTATGGCCGTTAATATCAAAGTCATTTTGCCATAGCTAGAGTGTACAATGGGCAAAAGGAAGTTATTGCTATGTGTGAACCTGGTACTATTTTTGTTAGTGAGATACCTCGAATCGATAAATTCGCTTGGGAGCTGTTCAGGTTATGAAACATAGTAGTGAGATGATAGCTAAACAAGCCCCTTATATGTAGGATGTTGTTGTCATGAAGACGCAGTGGTGAAGAAATTGCTGTTGGTGATGATGCGTATTGCTTGGTTATGTAAGTGCTGAAAAGATGATAAATGGCAGTGATGCGTTATTTTGCTATGAGACAATGTCATAAGTGAAGTGACTCTGAGAGAAGGCAATGTATAATGCTAATAATGCACCTTTGGAGAAATATGATTCTGATCTAGTTAGTGCTCTTATACCAAAAGGTACATTTTTGTTTAACGAAAGCGATATGTTGAGAAAACTTTATGTTACAATCTAATTTAATGAGGAAGAAAAATAGATACACAATTAGAGTCCCGAATCTCCCATCACCGTGCGAAAGTTCCTGTCGCCTTCCCTGCGTTGCCAAGAAACGTTGTCCGCGATTATAGTAAAATAAGACTTTGATGGTGTAGATGACCGCCAACGGTGTAATGCTAAAGTGAAGACAAATCCCATGTTACGCAGTCATCTTTCGTGAAGAGCTTTTGTTTCCCTAGAGAGTGGGTCGTGATGTCAGTTGTCCTTAATAATGAGACAAGCTAGCGGAGTCATCCATGATTGTAGCATGCTTGGCATTGCCCTTCGTGAGCAATAAAAGCAGCGATCTAAAATAAAAGTATTACGTCTATATTTCTTAATCCTATTGGTTCTCGAGTTCCATCAGTCTTATACACACACATTGCAATAACGAACGTCCATAATCTAAGCAATTTCATTGCTTTACCAAGCGATAATCATCCACTTGTAGGAATCTTTCGATATTGCGATATTGAATGAATCGTTTGGTTTGGCGAGAAAAAATGACACCATCTCCCGCTAAACGGAACCATGTGTGGATGCGAAGCAGCGGGGAAATGTTTAGCTTGAGCGGGAGAGGGTGGACGTTTCGATTTGGCTTGCCGAGCCCGTAGTTCAGGGTCCACTTGCCGCTGTTCACGTTTCCTTTCGGCTTCGCGAGCCCAAAGTTCGGGGTCGCCAGGTCGCCGCTCCCGTTTCGCGGCAGCGGCGCGAGCGCTCATCTCGGCGCTGCACAGGAGTGAGAATGAGGCACGCGCGTTCCGTCATTTTCATACCGCGGAAGTACCGTGGCGCCCCCAACGGAGTATGCAGCTGTCGCACCACCTGTCGTGCGCGCCGCTCCATAGAGTAGAGGAGTCCTAGAGGAGAGAGAGGGGGAGGGGACGCGCATGCGCTGTGGGGGTGTGGGACGCGGGATGCGGGCGCCGCTCCGTGGAGTAGAGGATTCCTAGAGGAGAGAAAGGGGGAGCGTACGAGAGGAGAGAGAGGGGGAGGGGCGAGCATGCGCTGTGGGGTTGTGGGACGCGGGACGCGGGAAGGAGGGACGGACAAAGCCCCCATCATAAGCTGCTTCGCATCTAAAATACCAAGTTCTCTTTCTTCTTTTTTATTCCTAAGCTACTGCTCCTGATACTGCTCAGATGCTGGAAAAGTCGCCGCCTTAAATTTGTAGTTTCTTTTCGTCAGCTGAACAGGACGTTCCCTGTTGTTGCATATACACCTTCCGTCTTCCTTTTAAAACCCAGAGCCTGGTCATAGGGTGTTCAACCGTTCCTCATTAACCACGCGTCGTGTTATCAGCGTATAGGTGTAGCGAGTCCTGTTCGGCTCTCCTGACTCGCGCTGTGTCCTTGACTAGCTCGTTTCTTTTGTAGTTTCACTAAGTTAGTGAAGCCGGTTTGTTCCTTGCCTGCCAGCCTATCATTTTGCTTCCTTCTTTGTTGCACTTCTGAACAAATCATAATTCGTCGAACATTGCCTTACAGATCGACACGAACAGATGCGAAACGTTTGCAACTCACATTTGTGTTTGTGTTCGTTATATCGTGTTTATTTATTCAGGGAACAATCTCATGACTATTTTGCTGTTAAAAATCTGAGAAATACTTTATGGACTTCATCTGTGGAATTATGGGTGTTATATAATATAAAACAGCCATAACGTACATAACATCCATATAAAATATGTAATATCCATATAACGTCGATAAAACTATCACATCTAACATCCATATACAATATATTCATTTTAGACGCTGCCCGCGAAGCTACTCTCTACACGCTTCCTGTGACACATGAACATAGTGATGGTGGCGGTATACCGATAATTCGTGCTTCCGAGGGCTCGGACATTGGCACAGCTTTTCGGGCAGGTTACTCAATGTCCGAACCCGGAAGCATGAATTATTGGTAATAAACAGAGGCGCAACGCATTTACCTGCGCACTGAATGATCTGCGGGTGTCAGCCACGATTGCTTGAGATCAATATAATTGACAGGAGTGGCGACACTTTGGCAAGAGAGCTCTTAGGGGCATATCATATGAAAAAGAGAGGCACTAGCTGTATTAGTGATACATCTGTTTTCTGTTTGAAAACAAAACGCAGCTGTTAAAATGTGCACTGTAAATTGGCTTTGACGACACTGATGCACGCGTGCGCTTGTGTTGTGATTCTCGGCTCTGCTGTAAGAATAAAGTCAGTTGAAGTTTAGCGCTAGAGCTGATGCATCTTCTTCCTCTCTATGTATAGTCGCTTTTTTTCCGTGCTGCGCTAAAATTTGTTTTCACGATTTAAGTTACTGCGTCGAAAAACAAAGCAGCCGTGACCATCACGAGGTTATTTCTTCTTTTTTCTGTGCTTATTATTTTTATTTATTTATTTTTCTTACAGTTTAGAATCCAAGGAAATGTGGCCACGAGTACCGCGTTCTTCGAACTCTAATCCAGGAAAGCGAAACTAAGAATAGTTATGCGTCGTTCATATCGGCGCATAGAAAATGAGGAGGAAAAATAAAAGAGGAAGCCTTGACCACAGTTTATATACCTAAGAACTTGAAAGCAGGAGGCAAAACATCCCGTACGCTAAGTGATCGGTTATCGGTGAACAGAGCGGTCCTTGGCCTGTGCATTCTTTTTATTTTCACGACGTTTATGCACGTTGTGCGTGCTTATGCTTCTTCCTGGTTTTACAATCTGCGGTCAAGGTTCTTACCTGCATTTGACTGATATGCGATATCAATAAAAATGCCATAGGTATGTCCTTCCTGGGTAAAGCTGGATTCCAGCGCTGGTGCCGGATATTTGCGCTGTTTCTATCTGCTTCGTGACGTTCTAGTCTTAGCTATTTTTAGCAAAGGTCGTCAATATTATGGTCTTGAACCATTTCTCTTTACTTAAAGGAGCCCGACAACACATTTTTAGCATAGTCTTAGAGTATCCTGCGAACGCGTGAACGCAATGTCATTGCACTGCGAACACTGGAGTTTCAGCTTTAAATAATGTAGGCCGTCGCATTCGTGCAGGATAACCCTACTGCTAGCCCCATGACAAAATATTTGCCCATTTTACCCCCTCAGATAGCACATATGGTGACTGACTTTCGACCTTTAAAGATAGATAGATAGATAGATAGATAGATAGATAGATAGATAGATAGATAGATAGATAGATAGATAGATAGATAGATAGATAGATAGATAGATAGATAGATTAAAGTGGCTCAAGTTCGCCATGAAATGCTTCACATTTAATAGAGTAATCTCTAGCTGTAGTAACCCGCTGCCGTTTTACATTTAGCATATACAGACTGACTGAACTATCCAGGATCCTTACTGTTAGCAGGGTCCCTCAATGCTATTAGCTCTTTTTTCCGAATTGCGGTTCTTCGTGTAAAACGCTGTTCGTGAGAATATTCGTAACAGTTCTACGAAATAACTTCCGAAAAGGAAGTGATTACGTAGAACTGTTACGGAACTGTTACGGAAAAGGAACTGGAAGGAACTCATGCGCGTACCACGTACTCCTACCAAGTGTTCTGTAATATCTTGTCACGAATACGTGTGCGAGCTTCACAGGTGCCAGCACTGCAAAACCGATCTCTGAAAAGGCCGATGACCCGTGTATATTACATGCTGCACTCGAAGTATCGACTCCATTTATGCAAGCTAAATTCGGCCGTACACTTAAAGCTCCTTTTTTAAATGGTGCAATTCCGTTAGCGATGACCAAGGAGGGACATATTTTAATAATTTTCCGTCGGGTATCGCGTGGCAACATACTGCTAACGATTTTGTCTTCGTTCAGAAATCATTAACACTCATCTATAACAGACGAGTGCTGTGCCCGTCAGTGCACAGCACTCGTCCCTTTACCGATGAGTACTTCTGCAGGCACGTCCAATTAGAAAACCAAATAGCCGGCTTCCTTAGTGCGATTTATGTTGGTCTACGTACAGGTTTTTTGAGCACAGTCTATGCAGGTATAGAAGACGTCATTCTTGCTAAAACGCAGTAGCACGCCTTCACGCTTGCGAGGGAAAGGGGGAGGAGAAGGAAAAGAGAAAGGCAGGGAGGTTAACCAGGTAGCGTCCGGCTACCCTACGCTGGGGGTAAGGGAATGCGGACTATTATTTATTATTTGCTTCAGAAGTACTGCCAGCCTCTCATATGAGGCCTTAGGCAGGGATGGGTGATACACAAAAGGAACATATATGGAAGTACAACAACAATAAAAAAAATACACACCACACAGAACATCACCATCGCGAATTAGTGAATCAAAGTGAAACGCGAGAACTTAAACAATTTTTAAGTTTTTCTGCTTACACTCACTATAAAGAGGAAAGAGAGAAGAGGAAAAGAAAAAGGTGGCAGATAATAGCAGATAGCACGCTGATGCGTAGGGCATTGCACTAGTACACAGTTAAAGGCCCACCGAAGTTTCCTCGCACTTGGACGCTGCCGGAAACCGAAGCGGCCGCGAGGCGACCAGAGCTCCTGCTTGCCAGAGCCCCTAAAGTCGCTAGATATTTTTTTCCCTTTTTAAACGGAAAAAATATCTACGGACCTTAAGAGCCCCTTGCGCCCGCCGTTGGGGGCACGTAGGAATTTCTGGACAGTAAGGCAACAGAAACGAGTGTTTAGAACGAGCGTGAACGATTCAGTGCAATTGCATCCTACAGTCCGAGTGAGCTGTATTGGATTTGCCGAGTCCCGGGCCGGTCCGCCGGCGGCCCACGGTCGCCTCACCGACAGTCGTGACGCCATTATCACGTGAATAAAAAGTCCCCGCGATGTACCTGGTCTGAGCTGCCCCGAACGAAATCTTTCGGCCGGTCCCGGTGTGCCCGCGGGCCACTCGGTACACGAAAAACGAACATGCATCGGATCGGTGCCGAACCATTTCGCGGGGCTTTTGAGAGGTCCCCGTGAAAAGCGAATGCGCTAAGAATTGAACTTGGACGTAACTTTCATCGACGTCGTGTTCAGAACAAACAGTGAGCGGTTCAGATACTTCGTACTCTGCGATGAGAGAGCTCAGTATAGCTGCCGCTAATAAAAGAGAGAGATTGATTGTAAATAAATAAATAAATAAATAAATAAATAAATAAATAAATAAATAAATAAATAAACGCACATCTGCTCGCTGCAAATGACATCGAAAGACAGTAGCCTTCTGCCACCCCTGATGCATAACACCCTTTCTTCTCCACGTCCCACCTCTCACGCTCTTCCACTTCCCTCTCACTCCTCCCACAACGGACGCAATGGAGATTTGTCTGAGTTTAAATTTCCCGCGTTCGCCGTGCTCTCTCACCATGTGCTGCGACCTATTATTACTGTTAGCTTAACGCGTAGAGTCTCTTCGACACAATTTCTAACGCGTTGCTTTTTCACTGACTACCATTCCGATGTGTATTCTTAATTAAACGAACGCTGGGGAACACGGTTATGCACACATATTCTGCCTGAAATAGGCCTGAGGTTTTCCTTGCGCTTTACAATAATCACATGTATATGACATGTCACCGTGCCATCAGTGCTAGTAGTTGGGTTGGGTTTCGCTGCGCGATTGATTCGAATGACAGGTAGACTATAAGGTTTTCGAGTTTAGGTCGCCCAAGAAAGACTATCACCTTTATCAGGCCGACTCTTAAAGGGGCCCTGCGACACTTTTTGAACTGCCATCTGCAGTACTGCAGTGTGTGTAGGATCGAATGCTGAGATGAACGCAAAAAGGATTAGGCGAATCGGTGGTCTAGAACTGGAGTTATTAGCCCTCGAAGTTCAAAACACGAGCAGACAGCATGAAACCAACATTCCCTTTCGTATTTCGCTCTCCCTCTGACGTCAGTGGAGGCGTCCAATAGCAACGCGCGTCTTATAGAGCGACACCGGAAGACGCCGGGAGCAGAGCGCGCGCGCGCAGATAGCGTCCGGCCGTCAACACACCTGGTGTGGTTTTGCAAGTAATGTCAGATACTTTCTCTCTATCTTACGAAGCATAAAAACTATTTTAGTACATTTTGGTACTGAATAGCGTGATCAAGCAGACACCACACGTGTGTAACAAGCACCTTGGAGCGTCAAGCCAATCAGAACGCCCGGCCTGGCCCCTCCTATGTCGTCACTCTATGTCACTTCCTGTAACAAAAATCTCCGTTATGTGTCGCCTCAGTTCAAACAGAAGGCGATTTTGGGCGGTTTGTTCGCTGAAATAAAATTATAACCACTCTGCTTTCGGCGTTTCTACTCTCGCTGCGACATCCCCGCGTGCAACAGTTCTAGAATCAGTGATAAAAACGGCCTACTCAATTTGTGTCGCAGGGCCCCTTTAACGCCCGTGCCTGTCACCAGTGTACCTTGGTTACACCTGATGATCGTTTCGTTTTTACGCGAAATCGTTAAAGTGCTTGTGCCGCGAAAAATATCGTGTCGGCCTCGATGTCGGCGTAGGCGTTCGGCGGATACAATCGTCTGTCTCAGCTACCACCGCCGTAGCAACTCGAAGCGCACCCACACAAGCTCTGCGCCATGTCGCAGCCACTTCAGTCAAGAAAACTCAATTTTCTAAAGAAATATCCGTCAAAAAAATTTTTGTAAACAACGATTTCACGAATGATAGCTCGGGCTGTAATTATGTGATGAGTAAACTGTTACTTATGTTACGAAGAAACCTAATTATGTTACGACGAAACTCAAACAATTCCAGCAATTTATAAAGAAGGAGCAACGCAGGTCCTGTGCGCGTGACATTTGCACAGGCGTACAAACCTTCCACTGCTCGTGGATGCCGACAGAACGAGCTTTGACGTTAGGGCAAAATGCGCCGCAATGCACGCTCGCTGTTCACAGTCGTGTGATGGATTCGATACTGTGTTTTGGTGCCGGACACACTGCAAGCCCTCTTCGTCGGCGAGTACTGACGTGGCGTCTACGTCAACTTGTACCCGACCTCGAGGGAGGGCACGCAAGACGGAAGCAGAGTGTGAACTAATAAAGGAATGTTGCTGATTGATTTGTGGGGTTTAACGTCCCAAAACCAGCTATGATTATGAGAGACGCCGTAATGGAGGGGCACGGAAATTTCGACCACCTGGGGTTCTTTAGCGTGCAATGACATCGCACAGCACACGGGCCTCAACATTTCGCCTCCATCGAAATGCAGCCGCCACGGCCGGTATTCGATCCCGCGACCTTCGGATCAGCAGCCGAGTGCCATAACCACTAGACCACCGTGGCGGGACCAAAGGAATGTTGTGTCGCGACACCTACGCAGTTATGTGACTCAAGAGTACGGCAAGAGAATGAGAAGGGATGCGAATGGGGCACGATAAGCTATCACGTTCAACTCCCAAAGGGCAAGCTCAAGCATCCCTCATTTTTCTTTTTGCTTAGGGAGATTGTCCCTCTCATCTAATCAGACCAGACAGATATAGGAGCCATTCTACAATAGCGGGCGCTTTCCAGATGTATCTTGACCTTCTGCGATAAGGGCAGAGAACTGGTCTATGAACTGGGCTTTTGCTATAGTATGATCGATTTAATTGAAGTAGATTTAAGAGTCATGAGGACAACTTAAAGAGAGAGGGAAGAAAGTTCATAAATTTTTTCACGAGCCTGGTGGCGCACATGTCACCGCCCCGTTACAAAGGGACGCTCATAGCATCCATCCATCCATTGAAATTGCAAATTCCCTGCAGCATATAGTGCAATAATACAGGAGGCTCCACGATTGATTGGCGTCGTTTTCTTGCTGTATTAAATAAAAAACAGGCATGAGCTATGAGTCATGCTAATCATCTATTGGTACCCTTCAATGCCAATTTCGGTATATACAAAGTGAACGAGACGCCAGTTTTCGATTCTTTGTACGATATTCTTTGTACCACGTTTTCCTGGTACGATTGCTTCAAGGTCCCCGTTCATGTGATGCTTACGAAGTACTTGCATCAAAATTTAGGCTTGCGTCGTCTATTTGGTAGATCAGTAGTTCTTGGTTTGTGTCGGAAGACCACTGTTGTAGAGCACGGGGAAGCCGGGTTTGATAGAAACTTGTGGGCGTGTAGTTTTCATGCCTTACACTTTCATTTGGTTTTCGTCTCATGTGCACCAACTGCTGCATTTCGTAGGCCTACAGGCAGAAGGAGTCAGTAGAAGTAGGTGAAGCATGATGTTCAAAAAATCAAACATGATTTTTTGAGAACTGAGAAAGAACGCAGCCTACATACAGAGCCACGATTTCTTGTATGCGGACTAGTAACAAATGACTAAAAAAAAAAAAAACCGATTACAAGCGTGATTACGTACACTGTGAAGGGTCACCTATTGCAATTCTAACTACAACCTCAAAAAGTTTAACCTAAACGCTAATGTAAGGGATTACGTTTCACTTCAATTTTCATATAACCTTTTGCTACGGCAGCACACGTGACAATATCGTATATAGCCTGACATAAACAGCGAGTTCGACGGTAAATTGAATCGGAAAAATTGGTGCCTCACACTTACCTTCAGATTTTTGTTAGAGGTTATTTCAGCGGTGCGCGTTACCTTGTGAAATTTTAAAACACATCTTGAAGTTTGACACGAAAGTTTGAGGTGCTTGTACGTACGTGCATGCAATTTTGTAATTGATTACAGGGGAAAAAAAATGTAATTGCATTAGAAGAATCGCGACTCATTCGAAGAATTACATGGACCGTTATAAAATTTCACCAAGATGTAATCGATTGCATGTAACCCATTACGTGTAACCCATTACGTACAAGTCTGCTCGTAGGACACACACTAAAGGAAAGAATGGAGCTAGGAAGCTCAGCAAACTTAGCGCCCGATGCACATCGCCAGTTAAGGAAACGCTCGACAGCCGGGAAGTGGGCAACCTGCCGACGCGTTATGGTTGAAAATCGCGCTTCCTTGATAAACTCCTACGCTTTGGGCGAGCTGCAATTCTTGGGGACAATCAACAGGAAAGCGTGCTCGTGGTACATTAGGCCATAATGAAGACTCCGGATTTCTATATAGAGAAAAAGAAAAAAAAGAAACGCTACTTACAACGGACGACAGCAGGTAATACGGCAAAAGCGTGTAGATAAGAGACGCCGGGGTGCACTTGCCAATTCCCTTACGGTATGACGCTCATTTTTCCGTACCTCGATGTGTGCACACCCTCCATTCCTGAGTGGGATTTCTTTCGCGGTGAAACAGCGCCATCGTTCATCATCGGTCGCCTGCGTATTCTTTCTCAGCGCTGTCAGCGTTGTGCAGCGATGTCAGTACTTGCAGAGTTTGCCATGAATTATCTTAATTCCTCATCTTCCTCTATCGCTGCTAGCTCCATCCAGCAAGGCAGCTCTTTTTGCTTCCCAAGAACGCCAATACATCACTGGAGTTTACTTTCTTGACGTCATATTCGGTAGACTCTACATGCATGCCAATAAAAAAAAATAATGACACAGTCACCAGTATATGCCGGCAATGTTCCAAGAGAGACGTCAACAGGTCGAGTCGTGCCAAGAGTTTGTGAGATTCGTGTTTTTGCCGCAAAAGAATGAAGCACTGTTTTGTGACGCAGAGCTCAGCGCTTCCTTGACTGCGCTTGCAGCAGGGTGTAGTACTGTGCTCTGTATTACGTTCTGTCCGTGAAAGAAATTAATATACAGCTTTCTTCATTCTTCAGTGCAGCTTTCTTCAGTCCACAGTGCAAAGTACGTAGCTTAGATAGATGGTATTCTTACGCTATTATAGTGCAACCAAAACTTCAAGTAACGGACGTTACCTCAGGCTTCTAAGTTTACCCGTAGTAAGTTTTCATTATACGGAGTCGAGTGATTTAAACGAAGAGCGTATCTACGTTTTATATAATGGCTGTTGAAGAAAAGGAAAGCTTGTGCAAAGTACCGTGGACAAACAGTGTTCTTCGCATCTGATTGCTAATGAATGTGTGGCGCTAGTAATTAACGTTGATGTAACGTTCGTGAAAATCGATAGTTAGGAAACACAAAGGAAGCAAAGTGATGGTACTGCAGCAGCAGGCTGCTTCTGCGGTTTAACGACAAATCATGCTCGGCGAACTATCTCGTGGAGCGAGATTTCAGTGCGTTTTCCTTTTTTCTTTTTGCCCTTCAGAGGTTCTCTTTTTTTATAATATGCTAAGTTCGTCATGTCAGTTTTATGCCTAATTACATAATTATCTCTAATTTATCTCTATCGTTACTTGGCGAGTGTAGTTTACATGGAAGTTGCCCCATCTATGCAAGCAAGGAAGCAGAAGAAAATGAGGCGCAGGGGGGTATTCTTACACTATTTCTGGGTAACCGGTATGCGCGCACTATTCTTTGGGAAAGGAATAGGTCGCATCTATACAAGATATTCACTGTCGTTATAGTCACGTAACTGCCTACCGATGGCCGATAACATTCAGTGGCAGTCATGGAGGCAGCTCTCGACATCTTGACGGTTACGTAAGTCGCAGCGAAAAGCAGCCAAGATATTCACTTTGCGTGAATTGTTTTTATGTAATGCATTTTACGAAGGGACGCGTCTTTTGGCTAGCCCTGCGTCGTCGTGGTCGACACGCAAAAGCCTCAAGCCGCGCAAAAGTAAAGATTGGTTGCCTTGCTGCGGATTGGAACCACAGACAACATGCAGCGTTGATAATCGGGGCTATTTTCCGCAGCACATGTCGGGAGCACGGCTCAGCGTCCGTAGGTGCAAGGAAAGGGACCGAAAGAGATAGAAAGGAGAGAAAAACCGTAGTGGAAGGCTCCGGAAATTTTGACCACCTGGGGTTCTTTAACGCGCACTGACAAAGCATAGTACACGGGCCTCTGGCATTTTCGCCTCCTGCTTGCAAGACCATCACGCTAACCGACTCAGCCACTGCCGGTTCATGTCGGTTCACGTTACAAGAAGACGCTTGTGTCACCGGGAATTCTCCCTAGGGAAAAAATGCGTTCAGCAGCCTGGCTAGGACAGTGCGAAGACAGTACAACAACCACCCCCCCCCCCTCCCCCCTCCCCCGGTAATCTTTAAGGATTACATTGTCTTGATTTCTGAGCAAAGTACGGAACTTAATTAAAAATATGAATGAACACGTCTGAGCATTGCATCACGCCCCCTGTAGCTCCCCACGCACGCGTGGACCCAGCAGACCAAATTTAATACGAACTGAATTGTATAAGACACCCATTCTGGGGGAAAAAATTCACCATCAGTTCCATTCTGCACAGGTGGATGACCAGCGAAGCAGTATAAATGTGTGCTTTGAATTTGGCGGGCACTGTCAATGCTGTACGGTTTAGCAACTTGCTTAATTTATATTCGTTGTGCGATCGCCGAAGTCCTCGTCTCGCACACAGCTTGTACAGTACCACGCATAATAACTGATTGTCCATTTGGCCAGATCCCATATTGACAAAGACTGTAAATATTAATGAATAAATAAATACATTTGTTGAGGGAATTATATTATCTGCTGCAGTTATTGTTAGAGATGGTTGGGTGGGTCCTTAATCCGGGACTCCGTTGGACAAAGCTACCGCCCGCGCCCGCTCCACGAGGATCCGCTGATCTTTGAGGTCCGGGCTGGACAAGGCCTCCTCCCACCCTTCCCACGTCGGCTACGTTATTTGCTCGATGCTTCTATTAGACTGGCAAGACCAAACCACGTGATACATGTGCGGTCAGCGTGACCACCACAGAATTTACACTTAGCGTTAAATTGTTCCGGATCTATTTTGGATAGCACGGCCGGGCTACCGTACGACATGGTTTGGAGCCTACACAGACGAGTCTCTTCTGCTCTAGTAAGTCCCTTAGCGGGACGAGGGAGAGTTTGTATGGGTGTGGCGAAAACCCGCAGATGCCGTACTAGGGTATGCGGGTATATGCACCACGCGTGATGTGGTAGATGCATTGCATGTAATGGTTTTTGTTGACGAATAACAGGGACGCACGTAACCCTAGCCGAATACACCCTTGAAACCTTTAAGCCCTTGAAAAGTCCACATAACTTGCATAACACCAATCAACCACGATATTATAGTGGGGTTTTTCTCCTATAACGATGGTTTAGCAGTTGCATCTATTTTGATTAAACTGCGTGTAAGGAAGGCACAGAGGAAACTGTGAAGGAGAGATGTTTGTTACCGCAGGGGTGTCTGTTACTAAAGCACATAAATATCTCCAACGAGTGGGTGGAATACAACACCCGCGTTCACGTTCCTTGCTGGTGATATGAACCGTCAGGCCGGGAATATCGGATTGGCTCACACAAATTCAGAGTCCGAATAATTTTCGCGCTGTAGAAAACGAAATATGTGCGAGAGTCTTTTGAATCATCATTAGAAGGTTTTAACGAGAATGCTTGCTTTATGCGTATCAGCAGAAGATAAATGTACCAACGTTTTTCTTCTTTCAATGTCGAAACATTCCACGCGCATTCACACAGACTGCGACCTTTCGTCGAAGCAAGAACGATGAGAAATTCGCAGTGGTTGTTGTGCAAGACGTCGGAATTTCTTGGCAGCAACATGACCAAAAGGAGGCGGCTGCCTGCCCAGCATTTCACCCTAAGATCAAACACACTGCACGTGTCTACGATGCCCACAGCCCTGCCGTTACTCTGCAAGGACACTACGAATAGGGAAGTCTCGCTGGAGAGGCCACGTGCGGTTACATTGTCGCTCACACCTATTTTTAAGAGAAAGCCGCCCTATATTTGCTTACGGTCCTCGCAGTGTACAGAGGAAATTCCGGGAATGGGAGCCCATACACAGCCGTGTTAGAGACGCCGACACGTGCAGAGAGCAAGACGTGCAAGATATAAATGGAAACGTGGTGTGGCAGATGTGTGTTTTTCGAATCAACGTGTTACAAAAGCAGTGTGTGTGTGCGTGCGTGTGTTTTAAGCGTTATTCCAGAAATGTGTGAACTACCACGTTCAATTCCGTTGAAACGACGTCGTCGCGACAAAGCGCACACGGCTTTCACATCCGCCATGCGCCAGTCGCACGTCCGCTTTCTCCGAGATAACCTCCTGCAGCAGCCTGCTGACCTTTGTCGCCATGTGTGGCGATTCAGTTGTGTATGACAGCACTAGTTTTCACACGAAAGAAATATCTGCTTCAGTTCTTTGGAAGGTGTCTGTGTCAGACAGACAGTGGTGACTTCCTTATCCTTTAAGATATGATATTTAGGAGTTATTAGCGCCTTCAAATGGCACCGGATACGCCTCTTCACGGATAATTTTAGAACAGGGAAGGCCACCGACGAAATTCTTAATAGGTAAACACGCGCGAAAAACAGGGGTGAGGGAAAAGGGAGGGGGGGAGGGGGGGGGTTGGACGACACTTAAGCTTCGCTTTTAATTAGTGGAACGCTTTAGCGCCATCGGGCCCCGTTGGCATCGCCTTCTCATAGAATATTCATTAAGATTAGCGCATTCTGTGTATAATGCTCGAATCATCTGAGTTTCCTCGTAAAGAATTATGTCTTTTCGTGCATTCCAACAAGAGTCCGAGCCGCCACATGTACAGGTTTTAGTTGAGTCGTAGTTTAAGGTTACGAATTTCACTTTGATAAATTCAATTTTGTTCACTTAAGTGCCTGGCCCATTGTGGAGGACTTGCGTGGTCGGGTGCTCCGGATTGCCACGACGGTTGTTTGAGAATGATTATTTCCGCCGTGGATGCCGAAGGAGATGCCGGGTGTTCTTCGACGCGAGATCCCCAACGCTATCGCGTTAATAACGCAATACACCTAAATGCCATTTGTTACATTAGTATTTAACGCTTGAATACACATACGTAGGTAACAAAGACACACGAAGAGATGCACGTGAACAGTTAGCAAAATTGAAATGTTCATCTTGGACTACGGGCCCCGGCCCGGCGGCTGCATTTCGATGGAGGCGAAGTGTTGAGGCCCGTGTACTGTGCGATGTCAGTACACGTTAAAGAACATCCCAGGTGGTCGAAACTTCCGGAGCCCTCCACTACGGCGTCTCTCATAATCATAACGTGGTTTTGGGACGTAAAACCCTAGAACTCAATCACGTCGGAGTACGAATGACGCTTGTTATTGGCAAGCGCTGCTCTCGGAAACACGGCCACACTGTGTTCCCGCGCTCGGATTCACCTCCCTCATCTCTTTCCTGCCCGTGTACCGTCATCTCCCGCTCACATACTGTCAATGTCGGTTCAGCCATTCCGCCAACGCGAGCCTTTTCATGCTTCACGTTTCGCATTGCGCAATATCCGTACGTATATTATAATGGGCAGATTGTAATGGGACGATGGGGTGCGTATATTATAATGGGTATATTATAGTGGGCCTTATGGGCAAACACACTTCGAAAGCTTCGCATACCCTGTCTTCCCCGGGATTCCTCCTAACGTTTTTCGTTCATTCTTTCGTATTTCATTGATCATTGTGTGTTTTTTGTTTGTTTTTTTAACCCCTTTCAGGCGTATCGTGTTTGCGTTTCAACCTGTGGTTACGAGCCGTGTTTTCCGTCGCCCCGCCGGCGCGGGCGCGCGCAGTTCGACGACTTCCACACGGCGGCGTGCCGTTCTTTCTTTTTTACCCCATGCTCGCGCGAGTCTCTTATTCTTTCGCATACGGCACGCAGAGCATGCAGAGTATAAAGCGTGCGCACGCGTTGGCGAAACAAACAACACCGGCGTATATAGGCGAGACGCAAATTGCTCGTTTCCAGCGTACTATCAGTGCAGACGGCGTCGGCGGCGGCGGTGCCTCCTCCTTTTTCGTCTCTCCGTTTCCTCTTTCTCTCTTCTCTTGTTCGTTCGCCGAGACAAATTGCAGCGTTTTTGTTATCCCAAGCTGGCAACGTGTACGGCACTGTTGTGTGTGTGTGTGTTACACGGCGTGGGGCGGAAAGGAGCAGGAAAAGTTTTGTGAAAAAGAAGAGTGCCCATTATTTTGCGGCAATGGCAAGGACGAAAAACAACGCTCATACAGCGTCAAGCCATGAAATTGGCAGAGTCGTAATCACACAGTACGAGATTTATATTTTGTTTTTCTCTCGTTTTCCCAGACACCCATAGCTATACTCGTTTAAGGGGTGATGATGAAACCCCTTACGCCCCAGTAATTCACCCGTGCGGCGTGTGTGTGTGTAAACTTTCTCGAGAAGTGCATTCGGAAATGGCGCGAATTTTGTTTCTCACCGCGTAGGTATGCCGGTATTGTGTATACTCGTATGCCCTTGGAAGTCCTAAAGTGACGTACATACACGGCTTTGCCAGTATATATGTGGCGAAATACATCACGATTCAACGGCCTAATATGTGCCAGTCACAAAAGTGCAGAGAGGATGCGTTGTCTGCCGAGTTCATTGTGAGGCGACGATTATTTGGCGGACCTTGTAACGCGCTTTTGTCAAGGTCGTCTGCTTCGAGCCACGAACATTGTAATTGGACTTGTGGTTGGACTCGTGGCAGGGGAAACGAAGTTTACAGCTTAGAACTAATGGCACCATACAAGCGTTCAATGTGTAGCCTGTCGCAGTGTGAGTGTATACGTATCTTCGGGCTCCTCATTAACGCAAACGGCGCTGCAATTTTGTAACCCGCAGGTGGTTGAGGACGGCAAATTGCTCATTTTGTACATTTTGTATTTCTTTCGCGACAGCTAAAAACACAAGGAGTTAGCAGCGTTCTTTGAGCATTCCTTTACATACAGAACACCAGAGCACATGAAATGCCTCGTTTTTCCTATTCGCATAATAGAACGCCTAAATATATATGTTATAAGTATGCGATCCGCGCAGGCTTTCCAGGAAAACGTAAATCTATATGAAGAGTGCTGGTATAAAATGACGTAGAAAGCGCTCTTTGTTGTATTTTTAGGGGCGAAGCTTCTTAAGCTGTGGATCGGTTGTCACGCGTATCGTGTAACCTACACCACTCACAATACCATGCAACGCCATGCAACGCCGGGAGGCTCGCGCTCGCCCTCGGCGCGTGCCTCCCGGCGCGCGAGCTCCCACTCTTCCATCTGCTGTCTTGTGAGAGAGAGAGAGACAGAGAGAGAAAGGCGCGCATTAACTATGGAAACGTTCTTTCTTAGATGAACGCTCTACCAGCTCGCAAAGAAGGAGAGCGCGCCCTCACCCGCTAGAGACAACGTTGGCGCAGGCAGCGTCTTCTAGCGAGTTTCTTGATTGAGAAATACCGACTGCTCGCGCTGGAGAACCGTTCACCGGCCACCCATATATATATATATATATATATATATATATATATATATATATATATATATATATATATATATATATATATATATGCACTGGATCTTGACTTGCAATGAAGTGCCGGTGAGAGATTTCACTTGTGCATAGTTGAACCATGAGGATTCGTAGCGTACGCGTTAACTAAATTAATCCGGAACTCGGCACGATCTACGATGAACCTCCCGAGCTTCGCCCACTCATCATCATTCACTCCGTGGATATGCTGCAGTTTTTTTTTTTTTTTTTTTTACGGGCGATGCTATGGTTCGAATACAAACTCGCGTTGTAAAAAATGGAATAAGAAAATTTAAAAAAAGTAGCATATTGCTTACGATGATACCTATGTTGTCACGCTTTTCTTAACGACGTCGTAATAATCATAGCACACTGTTTTTATATCTGACAGTAACTGCACTCAGCACTGCGCTCATAGAGTGCTCTTCCGCAGTCACTACAGCAGAATAGTAGGAAGGGAACACATGATTGAGTACACTATATTTTCTCTGTCGTTGCTTTGCGAATGTGTTTACACAGCAGATACATTTGAAACTCGAATCATTAACAACATGCGCAGTGTGCTACTATCGTTAAGTATATACCACGTCTTAGTTTCGGCATCTGGGTCCTGTCTATACTCTTTTATTATGAAATCACTGAAGCTAAGCAGTGACGACCCTAATCACTGCTCTCTTGTAGTATAAACCGTTCTACTCTGGTATCTTCTGTCACTGACTCTATCTCAGGTATGGTAGCAGCGTCTTTGTGGGATAGTTTCGCTGTTCAGGACGAGATATTCTAACACACTCGTGAAGTGACAAGTAATGGAGTAATAAAGGGCCAATAAGTTACAGGTAAAGGAGAGTTTATATTCAAGCCCCATACTTAGCTGCGTTTCAGGCCTATCGCATGGGCTTTGTAAGAAACAGGACTGAATTTCATACAATCTCGGAAAGCTGGTGAACTTGGTAAGCATACCCGCTTGAGAAGAGGCTTGGTGCGTCTAGCTTTTCTCTGGCTTTTCCACGCTAATATTGTGCTATCATGAAGGCTTGCAATTCGGGAATCCGGTTTTGTCTCTACAGAACACTGAAGCATTAACATGGTGCTGAAGGAGCCAGTACAGAAAAAAATCCTTGAACTCGCAAACTCGCATACCTGTAGTTCTCAACCGCCTGTATACGGTTGCAAACATGGGTGCGGCTAATGAAAGGATGTGACGTTAATATCCGTTCAAGAGTTAAAGGCGAGAGACCACGAAGTGTATTTTTGACGTTTTCACTTATATAACCCAGCAGGATCCTACGAATTGGTGGCAAAGACTACCTGAACGCTATATAGATCTCAACTCACTGGCAAAAAGAACAAATAACTGTGTATTTCATGATGACAAACAAGCCTGATATTCTTCATGAGCTCTTGCTGTATGTCCGTTACTTTTGTTTTAATATATTGTCAGGGGGCAACTAACTACCCAGGCCTGAAGCCTGCAGACTGAGCTCAGATTGAGAGCTTGTCACAAAACGGACACATTTACGACAAGCCACTTCTCATCTTTAGAAAAAAAAAAAAAAAAACGCCTCTTCGGGAAAAGCATGGGAATTGCGGTAACAAATCATCCAAGCGTTGTTTTCAAAAGTCAACATAGAATTCCCGCAGACGGCGTTTACTTCAGTGAGACACGTCACTCGTATGATTGCCTCACTGGAGGGTTCTATTACAATTGCGACCTTACTCCTACCCTAAACAAAAGCAAAAAAGAAAAAAAAAACAATAACGAGAGGGACGTGATGCACTGCGGCGTATGACGCAAAGCAATTTGTAAGTTGATACACAAAGCGCAGCTCACGTGGCGAAAGGTGACGGACCGGAGTAAAAAAGGTATGCGTTTAATAGAGGAGAAGTGGTGTGCGAGAGACAACAGGTAAAAACCATAGTGCTCGCATCTCACGAATGTTGGCACAACTTCACTCCTGCTGTCATGACCAGCGTATACAATGCCGGAGGGCGCTATAAATCACCGCCGCAGTTACAAATTCATCGCGGGGCGCTTGTATCACACCTTCGCGGCCGTGCGGCCGTTGGCACAGTATCCGGAGCGCATTTATTCTCACGGCGTCGGTGATAGCCGCTAGCTCGCGCGCGCTCAATGTCTCTTTCACACCGCGGTGTATATTTATCCCTGCCGCAATCACGGCGGCGAGCAATTTGTCCTGTGGAACGCGTACATTGCAATCGTAAATGCGACTGAACAACAGCATTCCTTAGTAAGGACGCTTGATACTCGTGTGAATCGTGTGTGGATTGCCGTCCGCATGCTTCTGCCGTGTACTTTCTTCGACGCTGGAGAGTTCTTTTTATGTACTGCAATTGGGCGTCTGTGTCTATTTTCTTTCATTTTTTTTCTTTTATCCTACCTATTCATCTATCAACTGCCGTGTCAGGTGTGGTTCATCGACACAGAAGCACAGTTTCGTAATTCCGGGCCTTTCGCGCCGTACACGACTTCGCCATTAGGTATTTGCTTATCGCGAAAGGCTGCAGTGCTAAACATCGCGTGCAGAAAGTGCGTCGACGACGTAAGACCAAAAACATTTCGTGTCGCAGATGAGCAATCTGGGACCAAAGCACCCGTCACACGCTGTAAAAAAGTCTGCATTCATCTCCGCGCAATCTCTTCTGCAAGGATAAAACTAAAGAAAGGACATCGTAAATGTTATCCGAACGCTTTTCTCTCTTTCCTCTCTCTTTCTAAGTTATTTTCGGTCATCCGAAAGATTGCCAGTAAGCTAGAAGATGTACTAGTGTCAAGTGTAGTCTTTGAAAACGAGTCAACTATTTATACATCGTTTCAGTCCTTCGCGGTTCTTTAACCGAGCGCTGCAAGATCTCTCACGACGAATGGTCATGCTGGCAGCACTACTGACCCGAAAGCCTAACCTCTGTGACCCCCTATCAGATAAAAATGATGGGGGTCGTCTCGGCAGGTCAAGACTATTTATATAGTCAAGACGAAAGATGCGAGGGACACGAGAATTGAAGTGCGCCTTCTATACTTTCTTTCTCCAACCCCTCCTCGAAGTCTCGGCTTCGCTGTGCACCGCATATGCAACGACAGCGACGACCTTCGTATGTCGTGCGGCCTTGCAAGAGCGAGGCGAATGCGTCTACGAGCGGCTGAACGATCTCCTGCAGAGCCGGCATTTCTGCAGGCGTCCGGAGCTGTGAGGGAAAGAAAAGCGATCACTCTGCATCTGGCTGTGCGTGCGCACTTGAAGAAGAGTCTGCGTGCAGTAATTGCGTATACAATCGACGTATACACGCGTGAGTCAATAGCCGCGCCATATTGGTCATTCCCACGCGTCACTTTTGTCTCTCCTTCGGCATGTTGTCCTTTACTGCTGATGCTTGGCTTTTTTGTCCGCGTTCTGTATTGCGATGTCTGGAGGAAGAACAAAAGAGGAAAGGGGGTACACCGAAGCGTCGGTCTATGTAATTTAGGGTGTGACGGGAGCGTCAGGCGAGCCCGCGCTTGGTGTTTATAGAATGTGCGGGTGAGACCAAATCGTCCGTTCCGCTCGATCTCGCAGAAATGCCCCGATATGTCTGTTTTCGTTGCAGAGTGGCACGGGTATGGGGGCAAGTGTGATCGATCGGCGTTTTCTTGTGCGATCCATCGCGCAGGTGCTTATTTACCTTCGCTAACTTGTTTGTGCGTGTAAAGCAGCCCTTTGCGTGCATTTTTCGGGCTAGGCGCGGAGCCCGATCGCCTGCGACCGCGCGGTTTTTTTTTTTTTTTTCGGTACTCCTGTCCTGCTCCATGCTGGTTAACCCGACTTGACCCCACGATGGCTTGAACCAGTTCTCGGTTTTTATGCAGAGCCGGCAGCAAACGAACGACGGGGAGGTGATATGGAGTTGTTCACCGTGCATTTCGAAGAAGCTGAAGCCGCGTGCTCACGAAGTGCGATATGGCGAAGCGTGATGACGCGTCTGGGAAAGAAATGGGGGTCCGGTTCCGACGTATCGGAAAGTTACGCGTTCTTAGAACGTTAATTAGTGCTTGCCGCAATGATTGGAGAGGGGGGAGGGGGGTCTCTGAGCACCCATGCGAGCCACGCAACGCTTCATTGGCTCTTCTGCCCCGTCTCCAATCTTCTCACCTCTACGGACCTCTTAATATCTCGGTGAGAAATATATAAACACTGGCTGTAGAATTGATTAATGATCTCTCCACCTGCCGTTTTATTTATTTTTTCTCATATACCTCTTCGTCACGCCGACTTCTCAACCCCTCCCTTTCCCTACCGCAACTACGGTTTGGATACACGCGTGCCGGTTCACTGGAAATGTAGCTTCATAATACGATAGCGCCTAGGTCATAGGAGCCGATACTGCACACTTTCGCGTACAGAGGCCTCACGAGGGCGCTCGCGTCAACAGAATTTGGAAGTCCAGGAACGATTCGAGTTGATTCGATTCGTTAGGGCAGCCCACCCATGCTTGCAGGTTATGAGCGTGCAGCCGATTCTGTACCGTCCAGCCGCAGCCGCGCTGTATCTTTGACCGGCGATCCCGCGGCCGAAATTGACAGAGCCTTCCAGTGAAGCTGCATGACCGCCGGTGGCCGCGAGAGATCTAATAGAAAAGGCTTACAGGTATGCAAGGCCGTAAAGAAGGCTTTCTGCGCAGACCTGCTGTTTATTGCTGCTGTTTTTGTTTTCCTCATTTAGTATTCGCGCGGCATTGCAGACAGTCGCCGCCGCATCGCCGCGCCAGCTCCGAAGCGGTGTCGGGTTTCTTTTTCGGCGTCGCCCCCCCCCCCCCCCCATTGCCCCCCTCCCCCTTGCCGTCTCGAGGAGTATTTGTGCCAGTGAGCCACGGTGTATAAATAGCGGCGAAGGGCTAACAACCCATTATCGTTGCCCGAGATCGGTATACTATCGTCGCATGCATCCGCGAACGGCCCGACTGTATTTTCTTCTTTTCTTTTTTTTTTGTCAGTGGGGGGGGAGCATGCGACCATTAAATCGCGGACTCCTGTGTGTCTGTGTGCTTCGACTGGCGTGCAATAGAAAGAGGGAGGCGGAGAAAGCAGGGATAGGAGATAGCAGCGGCGTCTCGGAAGGGGTTACGGCGGGAGCAGAGGGTCTCTCGATTACACTGCTGCATTCCGGATGAGTGCGTTTGTTGCGATCTTCATGATTCAGCGTTCTCGAGAGTCGGCGCACGCTTTGCGTCCCCGTCTACCCTTTCTGTTTTGTTTCTTTTTATTTCCTTTTTACGGCATACTTTGCTTTTCTTCGCCCAGATTTTTTCGACTTCCCATACTTCCCCGCATGCTCATTACATTGCTCCCAGGGTCTGCTGTAGATAGTGCTAGCCGAATCTTATACTGGGAGTATAATTCCACTTATCCGGTCTCGCTTTCCTGTTTTCATCTCCACGTTGCGCCGCAGTGGCCCGAAAAGCGATGCCGTCGTTGGACATCTAATCCGACCCCATAATCACGGCCCCTGGCTTACTTAATACCGATTTATATTCTCGCTGACGGGCGGTTTGGAAGCAAAATTGTCATGACTGAGATGTTCACTTGCTCGAGGAATGTCGCCGAGTGGCTCGACCCTTGTTTATTCTGTAAACACGCTTCAGGGTATTATATGTCCGACATATGTCCCCCCCCCCCCCCTTTCTTTTTGTTTGTTTGTTTATTTACACCTTTGGGACTGTCACCCCGTGGTCGTGTAATCACGAGAGCTGTCACACTCATTCCCACCGACCTTCGTTTGATCGATGGTCGGTGGACTTGCGCGACATGTCGACGTCTTCCCAAACTGCGCGACGTCTTTGGAAGCTGATATATGGCGCCGGTGACACTGTATATAGGCACCACCGCGTCGTCGGTCCAAACGGGTGCCGTACTTAAAACATTATATAAAGGCCGTTTTGCGAGGGCATTGAGGAAAGAATCCGGAGAAGCTCTCGACCAAGCCCCGACAGCTTCGGACGCCTTTGAAGCGTGATCCTGAATTTCTTGTTCCTCTTTCGATTTATTGCCGATAATCGGAGATTTATGACGTGTACTCTTCTGGCGGTGACGCGGCGTAAGAGAAGGACGTCCGCAGATGTCATCGGAAAAATAAATTTTCGGTCGGTCTCTATCTCAATCAGGCCATTAATATCGCAGCCTTAAGAATGCGTTTCTAAGTACTTATGATGCCGAATACTAGGATTGCCGGTAAGTGCCTTTCTCTGCGCAGAAATTCTGTTACAGTTTCAGCTCACGGCGTAGTCTTTCGCGCCTTTAAGAATGACAGCAGTAAACGTACCCATTTAACGCACTTACATCTGCACAGTTCTTATCGTTACGCGGTGGCACTGGTAGAAATTAGTTGTTTGGCATTCAAGCGTGTTTTCATATGATGCTCAACAGGGACAACCCAGCAAGACTATGGCTGCAGGGTTCACTGAAACCTCAACGCTTAAGTCCACGCCCAGTGTTCTCATGTCTCGCCTCGATGGACACGTCCTACGAGTTTGACCTGTGAGATTAACACCGAGCTGCAGTCTCAGGGGTAGAACAATCAGCAACTCAGTTTCACGGTGTGCATCTCACTTATACAACGGTAAATTTGAATTTCCTCCCTCCCTCCTGCCCTCCGTGGGCCCACAAGACGGATTGGTTAGTTGTGCACAATATCATAACGACGAGGAAACTTCGTGTGCCGTTTTCCTTCAGTATTCTTAGGACGAGCCTTCATGGCTAGTCTCGCAATACTTTTATGTGGAGTGTTATCGCGACATGGAGTGTTGCAGAAGGTTTGGGAATCATTGTTCAACGCACCACGGCCGTAGTACAAGCTACTAAAGCGCAGCAGAACCCCTTCCGATAGCTATACCTAATTGGGCGATCGTCTGTGTTACAAAGCACATAACCGTCTCTACATTAGCTGCATAAGCATTGAACTCTTCTCTCATTATACCGTTTCTTATCCTCTCCCAGAACAGGGTATCCAATTGGAATCAATTCTGGTATAACCTCCTGGTCTTTTTAGGCCGATTTTCCAGTAAGGGGCGCAGCAACGCTCCCGATGCGTTCAGCGCTTAGCGACGAGTGCTGAATGGTACTTCCTTACGACAGAGGTCAACCGTCACGTCCTAAACCGTTGCAAGTTCCCTTCTGGGCGAAGTTGGAGAACTGTCATGCATTACACCACACCGCACTCATACGATGCGGTGCTTCTTATCAGCGCTTTCATTTCTCGCCCCCTCCCTCCCCCTCTTTCTTTATTTACAAAGCTGTATATACTTCCCTGATTACGCCTAAGCTCAGAGAAACCAATGTGATAATGAGCCAAGGATATTCGAGCAGGAGCCACACTTAGTTGATTTACATTGATGTTAACTTGTACAGTCCACACCAAATTACAATCAAAGAAAGAAAAAAAAAAGTCTGTCTCACATGTGTAAGCATTCCGTCCATACAGTTTCGCTGGATAGCTGCTCATAAACTTTCTTAACAGCGAAGCTGTTTAACCCGGAGGTAGGACGGTTAAGGTTCCGCAGAAAATTATTGTAATCAGATAAGTGCACGTGCGCTTCTAAGAAATGCAGAGGTCATGCTAACCAACTCCGCCAAGCCGTGCCAACCACGTGATAGCGTGCCATTGTATGGTATACTACAGCAAGGGGGGTTGTATTGGGAGGCGACGGTGAGACGGAAAAGGAGTAGGCGAGAGAGTGAAGTATAGCGCAGGTATGTACTACAGTACAGTACAATAGCAAGGCTTGGGAAAGGGAGCTGGGGATGACGAGGAATGATGTGATGCTGAGGATGAAGGAAAGGAGGAGGGGAGAGGGTAGAACATAGTGTAGTCCTGCACAGTATAGCGTTGCAAGGAATGGGAAAGAAAGAAGTGAAGGTAAGGATAAGAGAAAGGGAAAGGTGGTGGGAGAGGGAGGTGAGGGAAGAGTGCAAGGAGACGGGTAAGAGGGTAGCGCATAGCATAAGTCTAGTGTAGCAAGAAGTCCGAAGGCGATGTGGGGGTGTGGAAAAGGGAAAGGAGGACGGGAACGTCACCGGCTACGCTGTATCCTCAGTCTTCGCGCCACTATAGTGCGTAGCTGCAGGAATTGTTTTTTTTTTCTTTTTCTTTGGTAATGTCTTCTGTAACTATCACTCATTTCGTTTAACCCGCTAAAGCGCGCAATGTTTAGGCAGCCGTACCTAACAACTCGCTCCCGTCCCGGTCTCTTCGTCTCTGCTTGTTCATCTTCCTACTCTCTGCCTTTCAGTTATCGTTCTTCCTCTCTCTTTCTAAAGAGAAAGAGAAAACAAGGAACATACGGAAGCGCGACATACTCGCGTCGCACATCACCATCTTAAAAAGGAAAGCGAAGAATCTCGCCGCCCACGTGCTGGCCGCGCGACATGGAGATCGCGCCACCTCGGTGGTGCGTAGGCTTATATGTACACACGCCGTCCGACATCGCTCGAGGTGGACGGCGTCGTCTCGAAAACGGTCGCCTGCCAAAAAGTGACCTCCTCTCTGCAGTGGCCCTATCCGTCTCCTTTTCCGCCCGCGTAGTCTTCTTTCTGTTCTTGTTGTGTGTGTGTGTGTGTGTGTGTGTGTGTGTGTGTGTGTGTGTGTGTGTGTGTGTGTGTGTGTGTGTGTGTGTGTGTGTGTGTGTGTGTGTGTTTCGCCTTTTAATTCTCACACCATGGGGGGACCGTGTCAGCTGCCAAAGAGGCGGCGAGAGATTGGCATCCTTTCGTCTTTGCCCTTATCACGTCTTTGGCTCGGACACCTTGTATGCTCTCGTCTGCGTCACGAGTCGGGCTTTCTTCTTCTTCTTCTTTTTCTTTTCTTTAAGGACGCCCGGAGACGCGCGAGACCGCGCGTCGTGCATCGGGGTATCGGCGCGAGCGCTGAGGAACGTCGGTTCGACCTTGAGTGACAGGTGTCACACGCGCTCGCTTTGACACCTCGCCCCGTCGTTTGCGAATCTGTTTGTAGTTCATTTCCACCAAGTGCGCAGTTTGTTCAAGTGCGGAATATGTGGAATTAAAAAAAAAATGAAAGAAATCAAATGCACTTCAGTGGAATGCTGGTGAATTTTCGAGCAATAATGATATAGTAGTTCTTGCAATTTCGCCTCATGGTGGTTTTCGAGGTCGAGACTATACTCGAATAATGTTACTCGTGTGTTACGCGCGCATTGTGGCGCGTTTATTGTAACTTATAATTTAAACACGGCTGTATAGTGGTTGCTTTTTTTCGTGTCATTCGGTTTGTTTTCACAACATCTCGCTTTCTGTAGTATGTACTTGTAAACTTACTGTACCGCCTAACAGAGCAAAGCGTGCGTGTACGTATTGGGAAATGCACAGCGGAATCCTGTTCAAATATGTACTGCGACAGCCGGCTATACTGTATACTAGCTTGTCACATTTCGACAAATACTAAACCGTATGGGGGCAAAATGAAATCCCTTTTTCATCGCTTAACGGTGACCTAAGCCGCACTCATATACACTCTTCTGCAAGCATCAGTTTTTCTTTTTCGTTTTTGCTATTTCACCACGCATCCTTCTGGCGCGCATCATATTTAAAGAAAGGTGTGTGGCTTCCCACTTTGTAGCTAAGACGTATCGGGCTTGGTTGCGCCGCTGTGGCATGCTTTTCCGTCCACTTGACTGATGGTCACTGAGCACCTTAGCCGCTCAACACGTGTATTTCAATCAATCAATCAATCAATCAATCGCTTGCAGCGACCGTGTGAGATCAGTATGACTTTTTTTCGTCCTCTAAACATTCATGAGGCCTTGTCTGGAAAAAAGGAAAGTGCCGAATAGAGGACAGGGGAAGGGAGGGGGAGGGCAAGCGAAGCTTGGAGTCTGATGTAATACTAGTCTCTCTTTTCTCGGTGAGGAATCCAAGGCATTCATTTAGCTCAGGTATGTTCACATCTCTGAAACGTGCGTACGTTGCCTAGTGGTTGCCTTCGAAGGGTGGGGGCCCGGGTTCATATCCTGGCACCGACGAATTTTCCTGTAATTTCTTTATTTCCTTCTTTCTTCTGTAGAAAATCCAAGGCGCGCATGTGACTCAGATACACTTACATATTGAAGGTAGGGTTGTGTGGTCTTAAGACACTTGCCTTCGGAGCGTGAGGGGCCTGCGTACGAGCCCCAGATATTCCATAATTATCTTTGCTTAAACTGTTTTTTTTTCTTCTTGCATACGACAGCAACAACACCGCCGAAATCTGCAACCCATTACGAGCCTCTCTTGAAAGAGGATCCGACAACCGGGCGCACTCAGTCCTGTCCCCCCAAAGCACGCTAACGAATAAGCACCGTTTTACGCGGACAGTAAACTCGTCAGGCACAAATCCGGTCAACGTTTTATCGAGACCGGAGAAACGAGAAAGAGAGGGTTACTGTCCTAGTGCAGCAACCACTGAGGACAGGATAAGCTGCGCTTTTAGCGAAGGAGATAGGTTATACTACTTTTTACGACTTTTCGTCACCACTTGACCTTCATTCTGAACGTCTAAAGTGCCGGAAGGCATAAATTCAACGCGAGAAAAGTGCAGACCACTCTCTTTTATCTACAGCCGGAGGCTTTGTCCCACAGAAAACGAGCAGCGATGTTTATAAACCTTGAGCTTCTCAGTGTAAAGTCATGCATCGCGTGCGCAGGTTCGCTGGCGTTCCCGTGCCAAAAAGCTGCCGCTGTGTCGAAGACACCTATAGGCAGCAGTGGAGGCACGTGTTTGTGTCGTGAGTTAACAAATCCGGCAGCAGCCCCTTTTAGAAACAAATGAAAGAAAAACAACAGCTTTATTTTTCTTTCAAGGAAGTACAACGAAGGGTTAAAAAAAAAGAAGAAATGAAGAAAAGTTTCAGCACGAAGTTCGAAGGGAAATCACGATCGCGCAATTGTTGTTGCCAGGTGCGTATCCTATGTACACCGGGAGCTATAACGGTGACCAGAAGCAAGGAAGCCGCCAGGTTTTCTAATTGCGAAAGGGCAATCGTCGCCTTCGCCCGTAGGCGACTGATTAGGGCTTGCCGAAGGACGCGGTGCCTCCGAACCGTTGGGGCCGGACGGAAAAATACAGGGCGGGAAGAACGTCCACTGCGTGCAGCAGTCGTACACAGTGCATGCCACTGTAAGTATGAGCTTATACCGATTACCATGTATCGATTATTTAATTGAGTTCGCTACTCTGCGCCTCTGAGCACGCAATATTTATTTCCTTAAATATTTATTTAATGCCATCGTGGTACAGTTGTGGATTCCAGAGAGAAGAAATCTTATAAAAATAAGTAAATAGAGGCAAATAATGTAAGCTTAACTATCGGTATGTGATATATGATATACTAGTGTAACGAAAATACATTTCGAGAAAAGCTCGAAGTCACGCACATGGCAGTGTACGTGTAAGTGTAGTAGTCCTGGTAACGTTAGGCCGTTACCCCCCCCCCCCCCCTTTCATAAAAAAAAAAGAAAAATGAATATCCCTAGTTCAAAAAAAATATAGAGAGATTTGTTATTTCAAAGAAGCTGCTCTAAGCAACAATAACCTCTATAATGAACGAGGTGGTAGATAAGCGTAGTTCAATAGAACTGAACAATTTAAAGATTCCTAGGAGCCCTTAGCTATCGCTTAAGAGACGCCCAAGAGAACGCCAGGACCCTTGTTAGTCGAACCTGGGACATAGGTGTTAGAACACAGAAGTTTTGGCAGTCGACCGTCACGTGAATGTAATTTGGGCTATAGGGGTTGACATTCAATCACGCGAAGCTCATCCCGTATACCCCTGACCCATACCCGCAAAGCCAATGTGGGTATGAGCAATGTGTGATTTTATTTATTTATTTTACTTATTTATTTAAGCACACTGCCAATCCCAGTAGGGATTACTGCACGAAGGGTAGAAAACGTACAATGGAAAAACGGCACAGCAATACAATACAGAAATGGAATACACAAATACAATTGGCGGAAAGAATTGCACAGGTTTGTACAAGAATTGTACAATAACTATCTTTGAAATAGTGCAAATAATATTGTGTCGTTTTTTATAATAATGTGAAAGACAAAAAAATGCACAAGTGAATATCATATACACAAACCACGAAGCGGGAACATTACAAAAACAAATAATAAAGCTTAAATAGGAGCATCAGTAACGAAGTCGACGTAATAATGTTCTACCCCTGTTTAGAAGGGCCTAAGGAGTTATCGTTATCGCATGTTATCAATAATCGTGACGTAACTGATAAGCGTGTCGCGGAATTGATGCCGTGACTTATCAGTCACTTTAGTCACGCATTCGTACTCTGAAATGCCAATAGTGGTATACACCAAATAAAAGAAGCGCGCGTTCTGATCTTTTCTCTTTTTTTTTTTTTTGTATTTCTCCGGTTCAGGGGGGGGGGGGGGGTGATTTTCATAGGACATCTCCCGAATTCGCCATAAGGTGCATTGAATTATAATACGGTTATCAAATAAATATGTGAGTTATTACACTTCTCAGACGCAAAGGAACTTCCGAGGTGGCAACAGCGCTATTTCTAGGCGGCGCACTTTTGCGTGGCAGTCATCGGCTGGGAGTGATTTGGGCGTGTCGTGGACGAAACCGGCGTCACACCGCACGCCGGTGTGCGCGGCTCGTTTCCGCATAACGCAGCGCTTCGCATTGATATGTGACGAGAGGAGGATAATTTGCGTGAAGCGGGGGAACATGCAGAGCGGGACCTTGGATTCGCGATGGCTAACTCGAGCCTATTAGCTCATTAAATGTCTCCTACAGCGCGCCCTATTCTCGACGCATTGCATACGGACACTGAGCGGTCTCTACTGACGCACGCGCTGTGTCTGTCTGCACAGAAAAAGGGGTGTGAGATCTCAAGTTCAAACCTTTATCATACTCGCCTTCGCATAGCAGGCTCGGGAAGGAAGTCGTAAATTTGGCTCCGCTATTAACGCGAGGAAATGCTGACATCGTCGACAGATAAGAAGAGACATTTTCACCTGTGTGTTCTTTAATTCCTTCTTCTGGCAATCGAATGTGGCTCTCCTTTTTCGTCATCTGAAAGGCACACTGCAGTGAAAAAGTGAAGTGTTTTAGACTAATTTAAATTGACTTTCTTCGGGTAGGGTGGTCTGCGCATGCGTGGCGTCAATGACGAAACACGCGCCATGCTTTTTTGTTGTTGTTGTTGTTTTTTAAGGGTCAGCGTGCGACGAGTGGGGTGACGAATTGTCCCTAACCATGAGTGTGATGTCACGCCTCTGCGATGTCCTACTGCTGATTCGTGGAGGATTGCAAAGAAGGCACGGCCCTCCAGTTTTGATGTCGGCGACCCCCAGTGGGGTTTTTCCTTATATGAAAAAAAGGTCCATGCTTCGGGAACTCTGTTATTGTTAATCCTACGACATCATCTTCAATATTAGAACAGGAAATGAGCGTCAAAGTTTCAGAAGTTTCATTTTTCCTTATATTTTGCACCGAAAGTTGGACCTGATGACGTCGGAGCACTCGCCCTCCCCCACATTCTTGTTTTTTTTTTTTTTTTTGGTTATTTAGTACTCTCTTGAAATTCACTCAGTCAAGTTTTCTGAAGCATACTGCATCTCTGGCTTTCCCTTAAAGAATAATGTACACCTTTTTTTTTTTTTTTTACCAGTAACGAACTACGTAGGTCTCAGCAGACGTTGTCAAAGATCCATGACGTTATGCAATTAGTGCGGGAAATTCGAAGGTAGAGGGGCTTTAGGAATTCCTCAAGGGGCTTCAGGTGGCGCCGCTACTCGTAACTCCTAAAGTGACTTTAGGAAATTCGGAGAGGCGGCGCCACAATTTTATATTTTCTTTTTTTTTTGTGCCTTTACTGTCCTACCTAATGTGTTCTCCTGGCAGGATGTCCTGCTTTTGGTAATGTGAAAAAGTAACTTACTAATACTAGAAAAATTGCTTTTGCCTTTATGGTTTCCTTGAGCCACCAAAGACACGTTCTTTACGTTTCTTTTTCCCTATCACCTCTTACTGGATAAATTATTCACGTGTCCTAAGCATTCCCCGGGACGCATCGTTCTTCATTCTTTTTTTTCTTTCGCTACTCGAGCTGTTAGAAAAATACACTGCCATTTTCGATTTCAATGAGCACCGAATGCTCGAAGGGCGCACATGGAACCTCGATGGCGAAGGATTTTAAGCTAATCGAAACTGGCTATCAAGTCCGCCTCAATGCGATTGAACTAATGGCTTCTATGTGCGAACTTGAACGTTCCCTTAAGCGAAACTCATTGAATATGAAAGCCATACGGGAAGGGAGCATTGTTTGCTCCAGCACGGTCGCGCTTTGCAAGCCGCATTTCCATTTCTTGGCTCGTTACTAATTCCTTACGAACAGAGAGAGAGCGACGGCTTGAACTTTTGAAGTATTCGAGCAATCGGCGGGCTGTTATATGCAGGAACTCGCTCGATACTTGAACTTTTTCTCAGGCGGCGCAGCGCTTAGAACAATAAGGCGACGACGGCGTCTTGGCTCGTTACGCATTCCTAATCTGATCGCTGAGCCTGCACTTGCGTATAGCTAACAAATAGTTGCCTCAAAGAGCGCGTCATTTGTTTCTGGCTTTGCGAATGCATATCCGTCTGGTTCCATTAGGAGGCTTAAGAGAGCGCCGAACGAAATCGGTATCCGATCTCGGGCAAGAGACCAAAGACCGGTGCCGGCTGGTGTTAAGCTCTCGTGTACACGCCGCATGCACGGCGGCCTTGACAGTGGCCGCGCCGCCGCTTGTCGTGGGGGCAGTGAAACGCGCCAGGATCCATGGCTGGTGGTTCCTTCTGATCCGCCGTGTCCTTGGAAGGGTGAGTCACGGCGGACGTATAAAGCGGTGGAAGGGGGGAATTCTCGCGGTCGGGTCGCGCTGCCCAAGCCTTCGCCGCGAGTTCGTGGTACACACGCGCCTAGTGCACATGTTACACTATAGCGACGTTTTTTTTTCGCCAGCTGCCTCGCACCCCCGCGCCCCTGACCTTCCCGCGATTTCGGCGAAGCGTTCTTATACGTGCAATGCGGAAGTGTCGCGAGGATGACTTGTCCGGGCCGTGTGCGTGACGCTTGTTGCTAGCTTGTCAGAAACTTGATATCTGGTCCGTCTCGCTCTTGTATATACCTTGTTTGCTTTCCCGAAGGGCGGCGTTTGCATATTGTCGCGTGGCAGGGGTGATTGGTTAGGCAAGTAGGAACGGACGTATCGTACGTACATATGAGGACGGCTCGATGCCCGAGGAGTTTATACGTTAACCGCACGTAATATCGCTGCATGGTTAGCGGTGCGAAACTGTACAGTCGCTGTACAGTTTGCCGTTGCCAGGTCACGGAATCGGCTTTGCGGTCATGGTCGGATAAGAAAAAAAAAAAAAAACGACACTGCACTGAGACCGAGGTTTCTGTGCGCGTAAGGAACCTGAGGTAATTAAAAGTTAGGGCGATTTTATGCACTTTGCCTCCACCAAAAATTGACGCAGCGGAGACAAAAGGAAAGGCATTCACGTCTACCATTTCGCTTATGGTTTGCTACCTTATCGCAGCGGAAGGCTAAGTGAGCAGAAATTATAAAAGGAAATGGAGAACACGTGACGCACAGGTGCGCATTCAACAGTGTTTATTAGTCACTCAACAAGGTTTGTAGTAGTGCAGCATGAATGGCACTACGGATTTGTAGCATGAATGGCAAGTCCCGGCCCAGGTCCCAGCACTTCCGTCTGTTCTGCGAACGAGCTGTCACCTAATCTTTTCTGAAACGGCATAAAAACATTGTCCTTCGTTACTGTGAAAAAGTCATAATATGGCGAAGTGTCCAATGTTCTCGTTTCATCGCAAGGTGGCAATGCCAGTCATGCCTGCAGAGACCAAAAGCGTTCGCAAAAAAGTTGACGCGAAACTACAAGCGACATAAAGTTGTGTAACATCGAGGCAGGGTCCATCGAAGGACTCTGATCGTGGTAAGGCCACGTGGTTGATCGAAAGTACATGAAAGGGTCAAGGCACTGCCTCTCCTTATTGATATTCCTGCGAGGCTCCAATTTTTCAATCTAAATGCCCTACAGCGGCGAATAATTATGCGAAACTGCCATGAGACGTTACGGGCGCATCAATCAGACCGCCAGCAAACGGGTAAAGATTGCCGGAACGAGGAGATTTGGTCAGTTTTTTTTTTTTTCCCCGCATACGAACAAACCAGCAGAAAGCAGCGGGCGATGTCGGTAGCCGCCGTCGGGCCTACATGTGGTGGGTCCCTTAGATTCGATCTTTTACCATAAGCGCGTCGTTGTAAGCGTGCGATGCCGTATTCCTTGATCAACGTTTCATTTATTTCCTTCTTTTTCTCTTCTCGGTCTCTCGTCATTCGATCACCAACGCTATCGCCACGATCGGTCCCCATATAGGCGCCATCACCGATATAGGAAAGAAATAGAAGCCGAAGAGGAAATCCGTAAAATGTGGCCCCTGATTAACTGAAACTTATCGCGCCTGTTTCAGAACTTACCGCAGGCAATGCGACGACGGTTTATCTCATGGCACGCGGCTGTCATCCATCTCCACAAGATTCGAACAAGTACTCCTCTTTTTCTCTCTCTTTCTCTCTTTTGCTCACATCAACCCATGAAGTGGACGGAAGTGAAGAGACATGTGATAGCACATCCATTTTTTTTTTTCTTCCTTGCCCATAGCTATGTTCAGTGCCACTTGATTTCATCAGCTTTTCAGTATGATATTCGGGAGCTGCAGAACCGCCTATATATAGGGTCGCTTCTGAAGTCATTGTAAATTCAGTTTCAATGACCTCTTTACCACATAGCTGCAGCACTGTGTGGTCCGCCTGCCACACGGATCGCTTTCGGAACGGTCAGCGATTAATTACGCTGACCGTTCCATCGTTACATCTTTTGTAAATCTGCTTTCGAAGGCAGCTTCACGTGTGACGAATATTCGGTTTCGTGTGGCGCACACTTGCATGAGGCAATGGCCTCGAGGAGATCAAACAATCAACACTACTTAATTAATAATTAGCGTCGTAATCACTTAGGCAATCATTGCATCTTACAGGTGTAAAGCCATATGGCACGCTCACGGGTTTCCTATGTTCACGTGACACATTTCGATCGAAACCAGCGGGTTGAGGCCGAAGAAAAAGGGGTGAAGGGTTGATCCTTTTGGTTATTCGAAACTATCATGACAATTATAATAATTGATGAGGTTTTGTGCTGCGGCAACCGTGGTATGATTACAAGGCCCGCTGTGTAGTGGAAGGCACCGGGAACTTTGAACACCTGAAGTTCTTTAACGCGCAATGATCAAAATAATTTTGGCAAAATATATATTATTACGTGTAGTCGTGTAACGTATGCTAAACTGCGTGCGTTCAGTTCACTTGTATGAGCTGAACTGTGTGCGGGCTGCGGTCGAGCTCACACACAAAATTCCTGGCGCCTGTTATGGGTTTACCCAAGGAGACGTGACGGCGAAAGGTTCGACGTCGCCTATTGGAGGCGTTCTTGCAGATCTTATCTAATGCCAGAGGCCCGTGTACTGTTCGTTGTCAGCGCACGTTGAAGAACCGCAGGTGATCAAAATTTCTGAACTCCCTCCACCGCGGCTTTTCTCTCCTTTCTATTTCTTTCACTTCCTTTCCCCTACCCCAACGGACGCTTAGCCGTGCTCTCGACATGGGCTGCAGAAATAAGCGTCCCTTTCATTAACGAACCACAATCATCATCACCTTTTGTAAATCTGCTTTCGAAGGCAGCGTCACGTGTGCCGAATACCCGGTTTCGTGTGGCGCACACTTGCATGAGCGGTGGCCTCGAGGAGATTAAACAATCAACACTACTTAATTAATAATTAACGTCGTAATCACTTAGGCAATCATTACATCTTACAGGTGTAAAGCCATGATATGGCACGCTCATGGGTTTCCTATGTTCACGTGACACATTTCGTGCCATACGCGGCGACGCCGGGTGTTCGACGAGG
The DNA here is from genome assembly GCA_013339685.2 of Hyalomma asiaticum. Classification (NCBI taxonomy): domain Eukaryota; kingdom Metazoa; phylum Arthropoda; class Arachnida; order Ixodida; family Ixodidae; genus Hyalomma; species Hyalomma asiaticum. The sequence goes on along the minus strand of CM023483.1, from coordinate 115,923,692 downwards.
TCTTTCCCAGCTCTTTCAAGGCCACAGTGGCACGAGACACGTAAGGATTTCGCCTTAATAAATGCGCCAACGTATAAAGTGCATCTCGTTTCCGTGTGTCCTCATCGGATGTGGTAACACGAAAAAAGTGCCCGTATAATAACGGTAATGTCGTTGTTCAACACACGCCTGACGCCTCCCCGAACGTCAGAGCCGGTTTCACAAACTCGGGGCGTCAGAGGACCAGTTACGCAAACATTTAGAGCCACCTTTTGCTCTTTTCTGTTTAGCTCTAGCGCTCATGCGAGACGTAAATCCCCGCTCCGTTAGCGACTGCGCATTCACTTTCACACACACACCACGCATGCACACACACACACACACACACACACACACACACACACACACACACACACACACACACACACACACACACACACACACACACACACACACACACACACACACACACACACACACACACACACATATGCACAGTGGTAGTGGTAATCAGCAGCTTCGAGCTGCACTCTGGCGGATTTACGCCACACTTAGCTTTCCTCCGAACCCTACCGCAGCACACCTGGCAGAACACGTGCGCAGCATACGCACGCGCTATAGCTTTTCGAACCAACAGCGTTTTTTTCCCGCCTGCTTAAGACACACGCACGATCCAGAATGCGCCTAACAGCTTGGAATTAAATCAAGAAAGAAAGGAAGGAGAGAGAAACGAGGGCGAGAAATAACTGGCGTTTCTTTTTCTCAGCATTTTTCTCGGCATTTTTCCCTTCCTCTTGACTCTTATTTTTCCCCGCTCTTGACATCCTGGTCTGACCGACATTGTTGCGAAATCGCGCTCTCCCTCCGCACGCTACAGCTCACGGAAGCGAAGTGTGTGCGTGCGTGTATATGGTTTTCGCGTCGGCTCGGCGTACGGGGTTGGGCTGCGTAAACGCGGTAGGCGAACAGATTACTCTATAAGGAACTAACGACTTATTCTGTTTTTAAACGCGGTTTCCTCCTCCGTGCTCGAGACAATGCAATCTCCGGCCGCGCGCTTCGATAATGCAGATTCCGCTTTCTTGTATAGAAGAACGCACTTAGCTGAATCCTTCTTTGTAAAGGTACACGGACGTGCGCGCATTGATGGATCGATGTACGTGTGTATACGAACGAGGCACGCGAGTACTTGTGTGCGCTGTCAGGCGTCCGTGTAGCGCTCGCAAAACAACATCGCTGGCTCTGTTTCGAGGTGTCGGAGAGGTCGCCAGGGTCGGGAATATATAGGTGCCGCGTTAGTACAGGTTGTGGTTGGGTATTGGTATAAACACGTTCCCGGGCCAATGTCGTGCGGATGCCGCACCGTCGCGCTCTGACGCTCTCTGTGCGAGCGTAAACATAGCGAGAGAGAGAGAGAGAGAGAAAGTAAGGGAAGAAACAAGGCTTCGAGCGACTAACCAGTATTTTTGCGCGACTCGATCGAAGGCCCTTGGCAAAGGAAGTGCCACGTTACGTATATGCTATAATAGAGTTAATGTACGGTTGCGAGAAAGAACGCCGTTTTCTGAGGGGCTCCATGTAATATTATAAGTAAAGCGCAAAAATAAAGCGAAGAACAGAAGGGACGGAAATTAGTGCTGCTATGGGTGATACTGCAGAAAGTGTAGGGATTCTGCAGCACAGGACGACAGCTTGCGAATGATACGTAAATGAAATGGCGAACCTATAAAGGAACAAATGTTTGACAGGCTTGTATATTTTGAAGCTCTCTTTGAACAAAATTCTGCAGAGAGAGAGAGAGGGAAAGCGTGAGAAAGGTAAAAGCAGGAAGGTTAACCATGAGGAGATGTGCCTAACCACACCACTCCGGAGGGGTGGTTTAGTGGTTATGGTGGTACCTCGCTGCAGACACGAAAGTTGCGGGTTCGATCCCTGACGCGGCGTTCGTATTCCCGATGAAGCCGTAAATACTAGAGGCCCTTGTACTGTACATTGTCAGTGAACGTTAAAGAGCACCAGATTGTCAGAGCTTCTGGAGCCTTCCATTACAGAGACAGAGAAAAGAAAGAGAAGGATGGAAAGGGCGTGTATCATAATCATATCCTGGTTTTGGCACGCAGGACACTAGCAATTGTTAGTTGGCCACCCTGTGCTGGACAGTGGGGGAATGGGTAAGAAAGAAAGAAAAAAGAAAAGAGTCTTGGACGACACGTCACTGTCAATGTCACTTGTCATGGCACAGTGACGATCTCTCATTAGGCTTAGTTTCTCGAATAATTCTGAAGATTCGGCATGCGGTAAAACACACATACCGTCGAAAAACTTAAAAGTCCAACAAGATGGTAGGAGTCACGTTGTTCAAAAGGAAAAGCGCTAACACTGGCGGTACACAAATGCAGTGGCAATGAGGGCGAGGAATGCTTTTGTCTGTCGTGCTTTTGTCCGTGCGGGTCTGGCTTCCAGTAAGGTGAATGCAGATGGCTCCGCCTGAACTATGCAGAGAAACCTCACGTTCTACGTGACGCATACAGACAGTCAATTTTTATTCATTGATCGTATTTAGCATTAGAGATTGGCGCAGGATGGACCAGAGCTGCTGCAGTGGAGTGTCCCGCACTCATCTGGTGACCTTTAGTTGTTCAATAAGCAACCAAACTTAAGTAAGCTAAGCTTTTCTCGTAATCTCACGAATTCCGCTGCCACGTCAGTAAATCGAACCTGTGACCTCGCCCACAATGCAGGAGGACACATTGCACCCAACGAATGAATATTACAGAAAAAAATCACAGCCGGTGCGAAAGCACATGGCCATGTTCGCAGCAAACTATTATTTCAAGTTTTGTGTAAAAATAGTAATACAAAAAAAAAGAACACTGGATCGAGTTTTAGGAGAGCAATACGATTAACGGAGTGTCATTACGGACACGCGAGACAGGGGCAGGCTTGCAAGGCTTCCCGAACACGAGCTATATGAAAGACGTAAGCAGCATACCCCCACGGCCACATTAAATAATGTGTCGGAGCTAAAACGCCGCGGCCAATTAGTGTGGCGAGCCGTTCGTGATTGCCGTGGCAGAGCCACGCGCTTTTAGAAATCGCGGGCCGAGCAAGGGCAACCAGCCTACCGGCGACATATATGAAAGCGCGCAGCTACCGAGTCCATTTATCACACTTAGGATTATTATCGACCTATCAATTTTCAGCCGTAACGATTGGCTCGGCTGCACTTGTCAACCTATATGATGCATGCTATTGCAGGGTCGTTCATTGTTTTACGTATGCATATAAATAGCCATTAATTGCGAGCGTCGTTGCCGTGACGCATTGCCTTGCTCTCCACACGCGCGTGTCCACCCCCCCCCCCCCCCCTGGTGTCCACAATACTCGCTTATAACAGATGCGGTCAGTATTGTGCGCTTCGTGATATTCGCCATCCTTGAAGGCGTGATCCCACGGCGCTTCGTGTAAGCAAACGGGAACAGACACTTGCTTCCTTTTTTCTGTTTATCTTTTTTGCGGCTTCCTCTTTGCGTCTTTGGCTCGCGGTGATGTCACCGGTAGCGACGCGGTTGCAGGAAGACTCCCTTCTCAGGTGGGAACTACCGGTGCTTCTGTCTGCAACCGGCGATGCTTTTCCTGCTTTGATAGCACGGGCAGCGTCGTTTCTCATGCGACGTTGCACGTTCCCCTGTTTATGCACGCGCACGAGCTCGACACGTGCTGGTAAGGGGTGGCCGTCAAATACAAAGAACAGGGCAAGTTGTATATTGCTCGTGTAAAGGCCACGCACGGTTATACATGGATATGAAGGCTCGGCGTAGCGGCGTTCTCACGAGTCATTTACATTGCTTCGGAATGTGCAACCCGGCAAGCCAAACGCCGCTAGCGCTTTCATCTTTTTTCTTTTTTTTTTATTCGTTACAGAAGTATGTAGGTGCAGCCGGCAAAATTATAAAGACCGCGAGACATGCCTTTAGCCTTACTGAGTCATATGAATTGCTATACCGATACATCAAGTTGTCGCTTCATATATGTAGCGCCGGATTTAAAGGTTGTCCTGATAAATATGGTGGGAGAGAGTTCATTTCATGAAAATGCAGCCATACTATAATTGTGATAGCTTTAGATTTGAGATCGTTACAGCCCCATTATGCGTTATTCTGGCACGTCACCCACCCATGATTTCGCAGGCTTACAGAGAAACACTACACAACTCAAAGCTAAGAGAACATAGACCAAATTTGGGATCCTATAATGTGTCTCAAAGCAATCCAACCGTCATAAGAAATAATAATTAACAACTGCTAACGTTTTACGTTTCGTGCGGTTACGAGGAAAGTCGCGGTGAAGGGCTCCGGAGATTTCGACCCCCTGCGGCTCTCTAACGAGCACTGACATTGCACATAGTACACGGGCCTCAAGATCTCGCGTCCATCGACATGCGACTACCGCTGCTAGGGTCACAGCCGCGTCTTTCATATCTGCAGATGTGCCCCGCAACTAGGGAACGCAAGGCGGCCGATTGCACAGCGGAAGTATACTAACATAAAGCGTTGAATACCACAGCTTGTATCTAAGCAAACAAGAGGTGTTCGCATGTTCTCGCTGCCTAAAACATATGCTGCTCATGTATATTTTGCACGATTAGAGCCGGTTCAAACGGGAGCTATATAAAAAGCAACAGCTTTTAATTTAACACCTTAATTTGCAATGTCAACAAAGAAATAATAATGAATGCCTCAAGTAGTTAAGTTTCGAAGCGTCGATCGTCTCGCCTTGTCGCTATGTCTGTGGCTCTTCTTCGTTATGACGTTAATGAAACGCGCAAACGGACGCCGCGAGAACTCACTGGCAGCTGACGCTGTAAGGAAGGAGCCGAAAAAAAAAAAACAAGAAGTTTTGTGCGCGTCCACACCACAGTAATGGAAAACGAAACGGCATACGAATGTCCACGGCCTGTACTCCTTGCGAAGAGTTTGGAACGAGAAGCAAAACCAGGAGACCACCATGACAGTACACATGATAGTCCTCCCCGGTGATGCAATGTCGGCACATCTTCGTTCCCGGCAATAATGATTTATTCGTTTCCGCACGGCAGTCAGCACAAGATTCCGATCCACATGCTGTCCGACAACTCGATGGGGGGTCCATGACCTGGCTGCATAAAACAGAAAAAGTAGTATCGCTTGATTTGCGCTGCATACGTATTGCGAGATTTAAAAAAATATATAAAAATGCGGAAAGAGAGTTCAAAATGAATGCAGTCTGGAAAATATATACAATCACGGCGATCTTAAGAGCTACGAAGTCGAGGGGAGATGCTGTACGCCGATATGACCGAGACAGAAAAAAATTAATGAGCCTCTCCTGGGGAGCACGCAATCGTCAAGGGGGAAGTTACAACGAGAATGCGTCAAATGTCACGCATTCCAATCAGCGCGATTCGACAGGCCGGCGTGTTTCGTGCGCTTGGTCACGTCGCTGTGTACACACATGTGTGCATTCGCGAAGTGATCGATGAAAGCGCCGGCGTACTTCATTTCGGATTGGACATGTCGAGATAACCCGTTCCCTGTGACACTTATATTTACGAGCGGATCTGGTACCAGAAACGACAACAGTATGGAGCGGCATTAAACGTTTGTTTAGATGCCGACACACGCACGCACACACACGCACGCACACACGCGCACACACACGGATTCACATGTATATTTCGTTCTTGCAAATTATACCACGGTGTACCACAACATGCAAGACAGCTGGTGGGGGAAGCGGACAGATAAGATAATTTACTAAAATGTGCCATCACTGCATGAGATCATTCGTACCAACCAAATCTAAAAAGATTGCTAAAAGCACCCCATGGATTACGCGTAAAATCATCCATCTAAAACGCAAATTAGAGCGGCTGAAAAAGAGTAATCCCCAATCAGCTATTATTCATGAACTTAAAATAAATTTGGCAAGTGCTCTGCTCGATTCAAAGGATTTTTACTTTAAAGCAACACTGCCAAACTTTTTAAAAAGAACGATCCTACGAAGATTTGGAACTTCCTGAGTGATAGTAAGAAGCAGGTATCACATATATTAGTCGATGAAAATACAGTTACAGATCTGAAGCTCATTGCGGAACATTTTAACAAATTTTTCCGTAGCGTGTTTGCTAAGGCGAGTCTTCATACGCCTCAGCAAAGAGTATTTCAGTCTAATGAAGTGGACTTTATCTCATATTCTGGTGTCCTTGAAATGATTTTGAAGTTGAATACTAAATCATCTTGTGGTCCAGACAATATCCCTAACGTTTTTCTTCGCCGTTATGCCGAAAGTATTGCTCATTTTGTCGTTGTGCTCTTTCGGTGTTCGCTGTTGAGTGCGAAACTACCCAGTGATTGGAAGATGGCTCGTGTTGTTCCCGTCTTTAAGAAAGGCAACCATTTACTTGTAGAAAACTACCGTCCCATCTCATTAACGCCACCAATATGTAAAATGCTTGAACATGTAATATCTAAGCGCGTTGTGGAATTCCTCGAACAAAACTCTGTACTGACTAATTTTCAGCATGGCTTTAGAAAAGGTTATTCAACCGTAACTCAGTTAGTCTCAGTGGTTCATTCATTTGCAGAAACTCTGGATAAAAATGGTCAAATGGACGTCATATTCCTTGATTTTAGCAAGGCATTCGATAAAGTTATTCATCACAAACTAATTACAAAACTCAGGGACATCAATATACCCGACATATTCATTGCCTGGATTCAACACTATTTAACAGAACGTTCACAGTTTGTTTCAGTAGATGGGAACAATTCGAGCTCTCTTCCTGTAACACCAGGCGTACCACAGGGCAGTGTTCTGGGGCCGCTATTATTTGTAATTTATGTAAACGACATTGTGAACACAGTACTACCAGGAACTCAAATCAGACTATTCGTGGATGATTGTGTGCTCTTTCGTCAAGTTACTTGTTCTAATGATCAACAAAAGCTGAACTTAAGTCTTAATAAGATACTAAACTGATGTAATGACAATGGTATGACACTGAACGCTCAAAAATCTGTTTATCTTTGCATAACTCGTTCAAAAACACCCATTCATTTTACTTATAACCTCGGCTCATCATCACTACAACAGGTAAACAACTATAAATATCTAGGCGTGACAATAACTAATGACCTGTCTTGGAACTTACACATTGACAACGTATGTTCTTCTGCCTTCCGTAAGCTGTGTTTTCTAAAACATAAACTTAGAAATTATCCTTCTAACATAAAACTACTTAGTTACTTTACGTACATAAGGCCAAAACTAGAATACTCCTGCGTTGTATGGGACCCCTTTACTAAATCTAACATTAAAAAACTCGTAGCAGTACAAAGAAAGGCTGTTAGGTTTGCTTATTCTAAGTTTAAAATTACCGACTCACCGACTGAACTCATGACTGCTAACAACATTGAAACACTTGCATTACGACGAAAAAGGAATCACCTTAACTTTCTTTATCTTCTTGTTATTCATAAGTTAGCCCTTGACCCGCGTGCATATGTATCTCCTCTGTCCACTAGGCATACACGTCATCATCACGCCCATTCTTTAACCCCGTATTTTGCCAAAACCAACGCGTTTCATTTTTCTTTTTTTCCGCGTACTGTTTCAGAGTGGAACTGTCTTACTGATCTCAGCCAATTTTCTGTTGTTTAGAGCTAAAATATTCACTGTTAATTTGTATTCTGTTTCCATTTCATGTAATATTTTGCCATGTTATCTTTTATGCGTTCTGTTAGTACGTGTTTTCGATTCCATTTCTCGTGATATATTCTTATGTTATCACATGTGTTTTTGTTTATATCCTGCCTCTTGTACCTGTCCTGCTTGGACCAGTTCTTGGTCTGCAGTATTCAATAAATAAATAAATAAATAAATAAATAAATAAATAAATAAATAAATAAATAAATAAATAAATAAATAAAAATGTAGGACGAGGAGTCACCAGAAATTCGATGGATGCTGGTGCCTTATCGTCACAAATCCATTTCAGAAAGTAAGTGTCCCGTTTTTATGAAAGCATTTTCCCCCGTTATCTGCCACAACTGCAGGCGCAAGAAGCAGTTGTATAGAGGCGCAGAAAGCTTCGCAGGTCGAGAAGTTTTTAGAAGGTATCAAAGCGAAATAGCTGTTTGAAACATAATTTACACAGAGAACGGGGCAGTAGGGGTCCTTGTACATGAGTTAACACGGTGATAGGGCACTGGTGTGGGCAGTGTGTGCAATTTATAGCACATCTCGCAAGCTGACTCGCTGCTAACAGCATACGCTGTTGATATCCTGTACACACGGGTTAAATATCCCCTGACTATGTCGACTAATTTCTTTAATTGGATTACCCCGTCTTTAAATCATGTAATAGAGAATTCTTTATGTAGGGTGACAAAGCAACTTTAACAAATATAAATCGGTTTCAGTCATTATATATTGTGATCTATGTGATACGTGTGGGTATATTCCCCTCTCCACAGAGAGAGAGAGAAAGAAGAGAGAAAGAAAATTGTTGGCTACCCTGGGGAGAAGAGAATATTAGGTAGAGGAAGATAGATAGAGGAAGATAGAGGAAGGAAGAGCAGGAAAAAATAAGCACGAGGACAGTTAATGAGAACACATGTTTACTCGAAGAAGCTATGGTCGCATCACACTCGATTCAACTCGCGAACGACAGAAATAGTTGTTGGGAACGTGTACTATATAACCCTTGCAAAAGTCTGCAGATCGACCAGATATGTTAGCTTAGTGCGGTCACCTGAAAGAACGGGCGACTCTATGTCCTGCGAGCGATTGCGCGGTGAACGTAGTTCTCCTTCGTCCGCATTAGGGCGCTCACTCGGATGGGCCAACAAATCCCGATAAGCCGCAATTCTCATAAGCAACCGCCCGAAGTATCATCGCCGCCTGCACATGTTCGCGCTAATGGAGACAACGCCTTGAAAGCAAGCACGCCTGGCTCGCCGTCATCAACGTACGCAGACATCATGTCAAATGCGGCTACATCGATACAGGAGCGTCAGCGATCTGTCGTATTTTGCTTCCATGACACATCCGTATATTGTTCCGGATGTTACTGCATTATCGTAAAGGGTATGCACCGAAGGAACATCGTTCCTTTTCCTTCCGTATTGTTGGTGTGCACGTACTATTAGAGATCATTAAGCCTGCTATCCTTATATTGTTTTTCATGCTTCCGGGTTTGCAGTGTACACACTCAGTTACAGTCACTGCAAAACATCCCCACAGCGTTCCGGTGCGTAACGCACAGGCGTTGGTCTTGGCGAAGTTGCCTGGCCTTGATCGCGGGATAGTGCTCATCACGACGTTGCCCACACATGTCCGCCGAGAACAATCGAAAAAACAGCAGCAGCAAGAGGAACTCCGCGCACGAATCAATTCGTCGTGCACTGCAGTGTACCGCCCCGGTGGGTCTCCCTGTTCAGGGACATAGCGCCGCGCGCACCGCCACCGCGTAAGGTCAGTGGCGCCAGCCGGTTAGATAATCCCCCTTTGTCCGCGCACCCGTAATTGCGGACCGCGAGAGGAGACGGCGTGCAGTGTGCGACGCGGGAGTCCGTGTTACGATAGAGAGTCAAGCGCACGGTGAATATAGCGGCTTCGCAGCCTGCGAGATCGTTATATTTGCTGGTGAGCGCGCGTAAGGCGGTGATACAAGGTCGGTTTAGATCGGTCTCGCGGGGTATTTTCTTGCTTTGCTCCTTTCTTTTCTTTTTTCTTTTTCTGTCTGTCTGTCGCGCTGCCCGCAACAGCCCTCGCGGCACTACTGCTACAGGGCTATAGATAACAGCAGTGACAAGGTCAGTCGCTGCCTCCGACGCAAAGTAGCATATCGCTCGATTTTTTTGCGCGATCGGCTTTCCCGACTGAATTTGTTAACACTCTTTTGCCCGAGTCTCGCTGACGTATTGCTCTATAAGGCGGATGTGGCTGTCTAGAGAGGTGCGGGACATGTAATCTCGCGTTGCTTCTTTCTTTTTTTTTTTTTCCTTGGCGCTGCAAACGTGATCATATCTAGCGAGTTCGTTGCCTGTTTAATGCGGCATACGTGAAGCGTTTTATCCTGGACGAAGTGTGAGCAGACAGAACGCTCGGACAGCCGCCGCGTAAGATTTAGGCGTGACTTTGGATGTAATCACAACAATAGGACAGTTTTAATTTTGGCTGTTTTAAGCTGACGCTGATGGGTTGCTCCACCACTGCTCTGTGTGCTGGGACCTTCGGCGCACAACACTACCCTTACACGGTTAAAATTCCCTTTTGTCATTTGTTACGCTACGGAGTCCCTATTGCATGCACTGTCAATGTCTCAGCGTAGCCCCTTCATATGCATTGCTCAGCCAATGAAACGCAGTACTCGGAGTGTACGGCTGCTGATGCTTTCAGCATCATCGCTTTGCGCTTGGTACACCGAGCTGTTTCCTTGTGTCTCTCAACGAAAGCGAGTGACTTTTTGAAGCCCTGTGGTTCAGTTCGGCCGCTCTGTGATCACGCAGCGCACTCCAGTAGCACATAAAGCACCAGCCATGACGCAGTACGAGTATCGCGTTTCAATCGCTGAACACTGTGTACATGATCTTGAAGCAAAACTTTGGTGCGATTTAATTGGTACATGATCTAGAGCGTCTTTTCTTTTCGCGCTGTTTCATATGTACAAAATATTTTTTTTTTCGTTTTATGGCGAAGTTTTCTGCTACATAGGATTTGTTGATGTATATACCGGTTATCTGGTCAATATCTTTGCAGGTATACGTAAGCGAAAGTTAGCTGCCTGTTGAAGACAAGTACCAGCCAACAAATTACTATATTCAAAGAATTTACTGAATTGTTTGATTTTCTTCCACTTAACCATTTCTTATACTACCGCTTGTTTGCCTCCGCTTCGTCACTCTTGCACGAATTTGTGTACAGTACATTGCTTCTAGAAAGCAAAGTTGTTTCTCTCTCTCCCTCTCAGGATAGAGAGTTTGCTATCACCTACTTATCAGAATGGCAGTAAAGCCACCTCGAGGCAGCTGTGACAACTCCGAAAATTTCGTCGTAACCACTTAAGGACGATATTTTTCGTAGCAAACTATACAGGACGTAGTACACGCATGCGCGTAGAGATTATTCTATATCCCCGTATTCGGTTTACATTTTACAGCAGTTTTAAGTGATAATGAAGCGCTTAACGGGGCAGTTATTTATGGAAACAACGTAGATGACCTGAAGTCAGTGTCCACTTCTGTAAAAAAAAAAAAAAAAGGGACCTCTAGCACACTCGGGCCACGTACGCGGCGCAACACGTTAAGGTCAGATTAATATCAATAATTACAAACAAAGATGGGGAACGACTGCTTATCTTAAAGAAGCCTGTAATAAACTATTCTATACGCAGCATAAAAGACAGCGTTTCTTAGAAGGCACCGGTATTATGTCGTTACGGGTTAGATTACTAACGTACAAGGCGCCTGCGGGCATTTGAGCCGTCGATCTGGATAATTTCACTACAAGGAAGACGGTTAAATGGGCAGCCAGCAGGGGTCTTATATAAATAGCTGCTTTGCGTACGAGGTATTCCTTCTGTAAACCGTTATCACCTCGCGAGATCCGACTCAACAAGGAAAGGGAAGGGCGATCAATTCCAACGGCCATGAGACACTCGGGAACCAAAAAAAGGGCATCGCGCAGTGCACATATAAGCGGGAACGCGAAATGTTCGCACGTTTTTGTCCACACCCATGTATGCGCCCTGCGCTAATCTCGCAACAATTACCGTCGACTCTTCGGGGAAACACGCCGCCGCAAGCGCGATCCCCTTCGAAATCGGAAATTGCAGGTCCAGCGATCAACTCGGTCGCGTCGATGCGCGCGGCCTTGCTGCTTGAGAGGCGCCTCCTGTATTCTCCGAAATGTGCAACGGAAAAAAGAAAAAGAACGAAAAGTATAGTCGAGGACTTCCGTGGCGCCTGCAGGATTTTTGTTTGCTTTGAATGTCGTTAAGAGAACCCCTGCATCCGTTTCTTTGCTATGTGTTACACAGCGCGGCCTTGTCGGTCAAAGGCAATGCCACAGAATCGATATATATATATATATATATATATATATATATATATATATATATATATATATATATATATATATATATATACAGAAGCAGTCTGTGTATGGAGCGGGTTGAGTCACGCCTGTTCTTTTCTTTTAGCTATATCGTTATTAGTACTTGTGAGTAACGTTCTCAGGTGGTTTCGCGCACACTAAGTGGTCGTGCTCTTATATAACGTCATATTATTGTGCTTTCTTTCACACGTGTTAAAAATAATTATGAGCGATTTGCGGGACAAGAAGGCGTGAAATGTGTTGATGCAGACACCGATCTACCTTGTGAAAAATCGTCTGCGAGCCACATATGAGTGTAAGTTGGACAAATTAAAGGTTCGTCTCAGTGAGTTAAATCGTCGCCCCTGGAGGCTCACGCCAGCATATAAGCAGAAAGATCATGCCGTCATTGTAGATGTTTGATAGAGCACTGCACTGCAAACTACCTAATTGGCTGGATCGCATGGCTTTCTTCGTGCGAACATAAATGTTCCTTCCACTACTTCTGAGAAATACCGGTGTAAGAGTTAGCACCTTGTGATGGAAAACCCTCACGCTACTGAACTGAAGGACGAAAAAATGAAAAAGAAAGGGAGGGGGTTCTGTATGAGGTTTAAGCGTTACTTTTCTGTCACGCATAACTTGGTGCCTTCGCACGACCCTCTGGACCGCACACGACGCGCAACCCTTCTGCACCAGACATCTACAGCTTTCCTCCATCACTGACACCGCGCTTACAAATTGGTGGAAATTCCTGTTCCTCGGGTGGTGCGGGCAGCTGCTGCGCTTACTATACAAACAACTATAAACTAGGATGACGCTATAGGCTCCCATTCCAGAGGCGGGCGAGACCGAGTTCCCAAGGAGCATCTTCATCACGCATTCTTACGCTCGGGTCAGCTATTAGCGGCAGCCGAGCCTAACGCCGGGGGCCATTCACGTCACACGGGAATCCGAGCACGCAGCCGGACCTTCGTTGGTTCCTTTGAATAAATATCGTGAGAGAAAACAGTCACCTCTTCTCACGAGATCGCAACACGTGCGGACTCCCAAGGTCGCGCTGCGAATTTGGGGGGAAAGCCCGTAGAAGGAAGATGGGCGGAGGTCAATCACTGCCCTCCCCTCCCCTGGGCTCGATCAACGGTTCAGCATCACGGTTGGCCGCGGATTATACGGCTCTCGTCGAATTCAGCTCCTCTCTGCGCAGCCTGCTGCCCCTGGAGCTGGGCGAAGCGGGGCGTACAGACAAACCGACCATAACTTGCCCCGAGCCCTTCGCTCTCTGACATTCTTTCGCCGGTCATCTTGTTATTAACGACGCCGCTGTTGCCTAGCTAAGCGAGGGTGTACTAGAAGCTAAGGCGGGGAGTCCCGCTCCTTTTGTTTCTCGTTTGACTGCGGCGGCTCTCTCCCTGTCACTGGCGCAGAAAGGGTTTCTTTGCTCTTGGTTGTGTCGACCTTGCAAGTACCCCGGGGCCCTGCTCGTGCAGTCGAGAAAGAGGTGAAAGAACGGCGATGTCTGTAGGTGGGTGTCTGGTGGGGGCCGCACTTTTTCGGCACGTGTACAGGATCAGCAGCCGACCGGTCAGGCGCGTGCGCGTCGCAGCTGCCGCCTCTCTTCGGCGGCGGAAGCAGCGGGATACACGTGGCGTGGAAGCTTGGAGAAGATCGGCGTGGGTTATCCCCTCGTCACCACTGTAAAGCTCACACCCATTGTTTGTCTACGGCCGCTCGTCTTCAGTGTAGTTTCCTTAGTACCCGGGCGCGCATGACCCAGCTGGGAACTTCCGGTCTTTGACGAGAGCCCGAGAAATTAGAGGCGCTATATTCTCGGAGCACCGCGTTCATTACAATAATGCTACTGTGATGACTAACACGACCACACGCGCATGTTCACACGAATGCGCGCGCACATGGGTGGCTGAGTTTCCGTGTTCGGAAACACGCACGCGCCGGCTAGCTTGTCGCCGTATACCTTCTTGTCGCTATAGTTCTCACGTGGTTCACCTCTACGGCGGGGATTACCGCTGACTCCGGGCCATTCATCAGAGAGCGGTGACAGCAGCAGTTCCGGCACGTGTACGTGCGTTATTGTTGGTGGCTGGCTTGAGTTGGTGTATACACGGAAGAACGCCGCCGAGCGCGAGTCCGTAGAGAAGAAGAGAGTGTGGTATTGTCCCTCTTAAGTCGGGGCACTTAACGACGTGCACGAGTGAATACGGGGGTGGTTACACGCTTTTTCTCGAAGCCGTTCGTGTGCAAAGCCGTCGCGAAATGTTGGCGAGGATTGCGAAAACGTTTTGCTAGATGATGGAAGCTGCAATATGTCATGCGTGAGTGACGTTCCCTTAAATAAAGAAGGGGAAATGATCGCTAAGTGCTTGTCTCGTGAAAGAAAGCATTGTGAGAAGTTGTAGCTTTCACGGGTCGTTGAGTTTCATTGGAGACCCCCCTTTTAGTACGGGACGAAATACGGAAGAGTTGGTCGCTGTTCTGCTGTAAAAAGAGTCTGCCGTCCGCTGTTGTGTTTCTGTAAGATTTTCCTTTTCCATTGTACAGGGTAGCAAACCGCACGCGCGTCTGGTTAGCCTGCCTACCTTTCCTTCCTCTTGTTTCTCTCTCTCTCTCTCTCTCTGTAAGAGAATCCTAACTTGAAGACACAAAGTAGTCTTCGCTATATGCACAAATTCCCTTTCGTTTTCGGATAATTGGGCCGTGTTATATGGACTCTGACAGCAATGACGAAGTTTATTAAATAGTTAAAAGCCATCGAGCAAGTGTAAGGATCGAGTCACTGATTGAATGTTGTCAGAAAAGCACACCGGGCCGATTTAAAAAGCTCTCAATGGGTAGCTGCATTTTTTTTCTACTGGCCATGCTGGCTTCGTTGATGATACGACCAGCGTCACAATTGGCTGAAATTTTTTCGCACGAAAACTTCTAGGGTAAGTTGTTTTTGTAAATATGGGCCCTGGACTTTTTACACAGCCGGCATGACGTGTGACATGGGCGTTTGTGTAATCGTGAAGTCAGGCTCTCATCAGAGCTTGTAATTAACTGCAGGAATAGAGCGATACATCTACAATGCAATGTGAGCAAATACTTCCACTTACGGTTCCCGTTTAGAATAAACGCGATATAAGACAGTCCTGACCAGGGAACATAATTTATCGTTGCTGGTATTTTACTACTATGTGCACTTTGGTGACTGGTAGTCTTTTACACGCCATGCTTGCACACGTAGACGCACGTAGCAGAATTACTTGCGGTGAGAATGTTCCAATGCTGAAAACAATATGAATAAGCGCAATCAGCTGCAAGGTAAATGCCAAGAAAATAGCGAGAGAACAAAAGCTACGCTACTAATTATAACGGACCATAACGACGCCTACAGCTGGGTCTGTACCTTGTCAGATGTCACCTCAGCACCCACAGGGCGTCGGCCACGCCCGTTATGTATTGATGCCCTTATACCGTGGACGCGTTCACGTGCAATCTTCCTGCATTGACTCTCTTATGCAACAATTAGGCGCGCGTTCTTTTACGTGGGCGTCGTCGAAGCCCGCCGTCGAACTGAATTGCCTGAGCTTGCAGTACACAGATGGGCACACATCCAACTACAGCGTAAAAGCGGGGAAGACGCCCTGTGTTCGCAAAGCGCCCGGAGCTGCAGCGTTGTAGACACCTACTGACGCTCCCTAATTCTGGTGCGATCAGCGTGGCTGCGCCAGCTGTTGCATCTATCGAAGCTAATTAGAGTTTGTGTGCATCAGGCTCCGATGCCTGTGGGTGATATTCACGGCGCACCGCGTGGGCAGACCTCCAGCCTTGTCTCGGATGCCTCATTTTCTCGGGAGACGTGTTCGAAGGATGCACACTGGACGGCCTGTCTCTAGGTGGGAACGAGGCAATGTGTAACAGGGAGATTGTCTACAGAAGACACGTGACTTTGAGTAGTACTCCGTACTACAGAAGAGAAGCTCGGGGCAAGATGGAGGCTCGAGTCGATGTTAAAAACGATGCAGAACAGGGAAGGTCGCTGGAGCCAATGTTTCGACAAGTGGACTTGTCTTCGTCGATTTTAGTAGTACTGTGTTACGATCACATTGTTTCGTCGACAGCCTCCCATGAGGTTTCCTAACTCACAGTAGCTGTCTGCCTAAGGGAACTGGAGTAGAAAGTAACATATGCGAACCCATGCGAACACATGGGACAGTGGTTGAAAACCTATGCTTGCGCCCCCCCCCCTCCCCCTCCCCCGCCTCCTATCCCTCTCTACTTTCTCGTTCTCTTCAGAGAACTCAAATTTCTCTCCACTTATGACAAGCTTAACTGCTGTTAGTGGTATATATAGCCCAGGATGTTTCTCTGCTGTATGCAACAGTGAAGTTTGGTGGGACGTGAAAGCTGGACGATGTGTATCACCGGTGTTCACGTACAAAAGCTATGGAATTCTAGCACGAACGCCAATTCTTAAGATATCGAGCATACTTGCAGCGGCTTGTGTGTATACTATAGCCGAAATGTAAGCGTGTTGGGGCGCTTCGCCCTCTCTACTTTTTAAGCGAATTGATTACTAACCACAAATGCTCAAACAATGATTAGTATCCGTGATTTCATGCGTTCTAAGATCTTAAATTATTTCATTCGTGCCGTACACTTCTTTAGAGTGAAGCTTACACTTCTTGCACGCGAGCCAATGGTATCGTTTTTCTTTCCCGCGCGAGTGCTTCACGCTGACCTTCGCAGCATAATATAGGTCATATATTTCACTACCCTTATTTTGCGACGATTACGGGTCCCGTATTCCAAAAGGACATTTTACGCTCGAGTCGTTCCTAAGTAAAAATTTCAGCCAACCCCGCTGCAGTTCATATTACCACTAGCGAAGGTGTGCGGACGACCAATTGCAATACGCAGTTACGGTTGAATAGCTCCGGAAATATGGGACCTATTCAGAGGAGTTCCACAATTGCTTTCGTCGTGCGGCGAGGGCGCGTGGGTGTGGTCGGTGTCGAATATCAATGGAAAGTCAACCACGCAGCCTTCTTCGATGGAACTATAACTAACAACGTCGCCAGGACTGTATAACATGCAACATGGGGTCATAATACAGGAAAGTGTGTGTAAAAACACTTTTTTGGATGCACTAAATGTTTAAAGCAATTAGAGTACAGTGAATGCATTACATACTAGTGAAGTGCTTGTAATGGACTTGGCACCGGGAAATGGAAAACCCCACAGCTTACCCTGGCTAAATCATATTTTTTTATTTTTTTGCTTATTGTGTACTCCCTTGACACGATATGGAAGTTAGGCGGGCGGAGTATTCTCGAATATGTTTTCGTTTGCTCGTTATTTCGGTAAGAACATTAGTGAAGGACACATGCACGATGTGCCACCCCTTGGATGCGCTCCTGACATATATGAGTCTTCGAAAGGGCGTCAGAAGTGTCCCTTCATTAGGCTAGCTGTGTTCCATAGGTTCCTTTGATTACGGGCATCTCCGAAACATTCTTTCTCCAGATTCTGTCCTCCCACGAGGAAAGACACCATGACGAGTGTGCCGTGATTGCGTAACCACAAAGCTTTATGGTTGTCGTTATCGTTAGTTTTAAGACTGCACACGTGGCTTTGCACGAGAAGGTGGGAAAAAAAAAGAAACCGTCGGCCATTGAGTAGTACATGTGACATTGAGCTGGCGGAAAGAATTGACGATTATCAGGTACTACTTCGGAGGATTCACGTGGAACTCATTTCGCTTCAGCCACTATTTGTGGGGGTATTCCGGCTTCGGTACCAGGGCGCTTGTTACGTGCCCGACATGCATGGTGTGCAGCGCAAGCGACGTGACACGGTAGACAAGCAGGGCTCATTTCTTCCACTTCCTGCATCAGCTGCGCACCTCACCATCATGTCTCAGTCAAAGCAGCCTAACGCAGATCGTGTGAGAGTCCAACACGAACAAGAGGAAGACCTTGTTAGCTGAATCCTGGTTGCAAAGGGTGCGGCTTATACCTTGTCCGGATATACGAAAGCTGCCAGTAGTGTATCCAGTTTCAGAGCGCTGTGATTAGCTGAGACGGTACAATGTTTCAAAAGAATGACAGCACGCTGGTCACCAAATGGCAGCAAGAGCAGCCGAAGTTAACGGCGGATTATCGTAGTGCAATGGCTTGTGTTAATCGTTGCAGCGTGACATATACACGCGAGCTCTGCGAGGGTTGTGCAAAAGACGAGAGCCTTGTCACGAGAGGGAGCGGACTTTATCATATGCGAGACTAATAATGCCAGCGAAAGCGCGTCCGCACTTTCTCGTCGTTTGAACTGAAACAACGTAGTATAACAAACGCACTGACTCAGAGTACGCAAATCTGCACGTCATGCATTAAACCAAGCAGCACAGAGCATCGCCTGTCACACCCAAAGATACAGGGTCGAAAATAGCAAATTTGATCACTATGCAATTGGTGAACGTGAGACACCGAATAATTATAATTAACGTGTTCTACGGCATGTCCGTTTCGGAAGCGAGGGCAGTTACAGTCATTGCGTCTGCTATGGATGTCAGCCTACGAGCGTCTTTCTTAAGGCATGCAAGAGAGTACACAAGTCATACTTCTTCCGACTCTGCGCAGGCTCATTTACGTCACATGAGCCAGATCGCAGTAACCGGTGCCTTGCTGTACGGCCATGTATATACAGGTCGTGTGTGAAGTCCTGTTATAGCCGTCTTTGCCGTTCATGCACTTCAGTGATTCCTGAAGCCTCGCCGAGTGCATCCACTTCTAGCAAATTGCAGTTGCATGTGCTGCGACGCCCGCTTGGGGCTATAGGCCCAGGTAACCGTTAGGTAACCATTACAACAACTCGTCGTTCATCCTTGTTGACTGGTCGTGAGCCGTGCAGCCCTCTCCCCCTACGTCCCGCTCGTCCCTCGCGGTCGTGTTTTGCCGTTCTGGTAGCGAACAGCGGTGTGCGTGCCGCGAGAAAGAAAAGAAGGGGTGATAACTGTGTACAAGGTGCGCTGCCGCCTCCTTTTCCTTCCGGTGTGTGCTCAACTCATGCGGCACGGAGGACACAGTTATGGTTAAGTACTTGGCAGTCGTTCCGCGGAGGCGCGTGGCCGCAGCGCAGGAAGACCGCCTTTGTTGTACATAGTCTCCTTTCAGCCAAGGAAGGGCCTTCTCTCTTCTTATTCTTTTCTCCTTTAATGCACCTTGCTTCGTCTCTCTTGTCTTTCACGTGGACCGGCCTGGACAGAGTTTCCTGTTTCTTTCCAATTTTCAGAAGGGTGTCTGTTTAGTGACAGCGGGCCTCGGGTTGCACGTCACAACTTCCGCTCCATCGTCGCTGGGCACACACGACCACGTCTGGCATTTCTTCGTGCTCGTCCGTCTACGTCCATGTGTGGCTCGATCTATACTCCTCCGCCCATGCGGTACATCCCTCTGTACGACGACCATTGCCAATAGCCCATCACTGCAATGACTATTCTTTTCTCTTCATACCCGCCATCAAGTTCTCCTCCTCCTCCTCTCCTCCGTTACGTCTCTTTCTGACTTGAGTTCTATGTTTGCTTGCTTTGGCCAGAGAGCCCGCCAGCGAGTCTCCTACGTCCCGACGAAACCAAGGACGGTTGCCGTTGCCACCCAACGGTGCTGCCGGAAAGCTCGGCCGCGTGGTTCGAGAGAGGGCCATGTCTGGCATGGGCGAGAGCCGAAACGTTGGGTCGATAGATCCTAGAGCGAGGGCCGTTCGGCCGCGTAGCGGGTTATGTAACCTTGGCGAAAGGCGGCGGCGTGGGGCTCGTGATAGCTGTAACCACGTCCCCCCCTCCACTCCACCCTTGCCGAACAAAAAGGCGTGTAGTAGGTTAGCTAGACGTCCACACCTAATTGAGCGGCTGCCAGGAATAGAGTTCTCCCCGTCTCTCCCACCGCCATCACTTCTTGAGGACACGCTTCGAACGGTCTGTTGTTGTGAGTGCGCAGATGGCACAGTCGCAGCGCTGTCTCTAATTCCTCCGGGCCGTACGTGGGAGTCCTGTTGTCTCTACACTCCAAACACCCAACCTTCCTCTTCCTCCTCGACGAAGCTCCCCTCTTCGCGTCCGCTTGTGCCGTTTATCACTCCCGACGTTCAATCACGATACGTACACACGAGGCGGGACTCATTAGGGCCTCTGACTCGTCGCCGCGCGGAGCTGTGCGTGCGTGTGTGCCTATAGCTTGGAAACTATTCAACGTCTTCCCGCCTCCTCGCGTGCTTGCAGTGCTCAGACAAAATAAGAAAATAAAATAAAGGGCGTGTGCGCCACGCTTACCGGCCGTACAGGAAAGTCAGCCTGTGTGGCGGGTCCGCCATAGACAGAAAACATCTACCAGGGGCGTTCCACCTTCAAAAAAATTGACAGGCTGTTCTTCACAGTTTTTTTTATTTCTTTCTCGCTTGTTTTTGTTCTATGGTTTCGTGTTGGGCTTGCTCAAGCGTTGTCTGCCGATCGAGTGGGGTCCCGCTGGAAGCACGCCAGATGCCGGAAACTGTGATTATCGACCGCTGCTTCGAAACCCCCCCCCCCTGCGCCTTCCAGCCGTCGAGACATGGCTCATGTAGCGGGAACGTGCGGCCGTTGGAACAAGCGTGCTTCGAATTCCGACGCTTGCTCGAGAGATGGTTCCATGGCATGAGCAGGTGTTCATCACCCTGACCTGCGGCTATCGCCATCCCTCATCTTTGCTGCAACACAAGGACTCTTGACGTACGGCCGACATTACGTCCCCACGACAACTGGGGATAGCGATACGGAAACTGTTTCAGGAGCGTGAGATATCCACGTGTTTATCATCTCTAGATAGATATACTTACGAAGGATGAGGAGTAAGAAGGAAATGAAGGTCACGACGGCTTTCCATGGCATCCGCTCGCTATACCCTGTGGTGATTAGGTGTGGCGTTCACCCAGCGCTGTCTTCATCTTATCGGCTATGCGGACAGTCGATTTGCGCGGGATGCGACACTCCTGAGAGGATACAACACCCCTGTCCTGTGCACCTGTCCGCGATTTGATTCAGAATAGTTGAAAGGTATTTTCTCAACCATTGAGTAAAAGGATTATATTGAGACCTCCGCCCGATCCTCGTCGCCAGCCTGATAGTCTCAAAGCACTTAACAAAAAATATCTGGCTGAGAGCGGACTGGACAAAAGGCCTTGAAGTGTCTTGGTTCGCGCAAGTGCTTCAGTCACTATCTTCATACTCATAACCCATGTCATATCTCTTTCTACACCCATTTTCTTTACACCGACGACGAGTAGTAAGCCAGAAAACAATGATTCAGGCCGACCTTTCAGTTGTTCTTTTATAATAGATTTCATCCTCTCTCTCTGTTCTGGGGTAATGGCGTGAAGGAAACCAAAGATAATAAAAGACACTAAAGTTTCTATTTGTTAGATGATCACGTAAATTCGTCATAACGTTGACTACATGGGGCAACATTGGCTTCGAAAATGTGTGATAAGAAAACGCAGCTGCCTTCGCTTATAGGAGCATCGAAGGCGGGACACAGTGCGAAGCGGCTATACGAAGAGAATGCGCGACGCTCCCATGCTTGCTCAGCTGTGGTGCTTCCAAGTATTGCGATGATGTCGTCAGCTTGAGCCCAGCTATAAGCTAATATATCGCGTTCTAAAAAGCTCGGTCTACGAATATGCTGAGGTTTTTCCTCTGACTGAACAAATAATCTTGCAATAACTCAACGGCTCAGAAGGCAACAAAGGCACTTTTGGGATTTCTGACAACACCTGGCATAAATGAGCGCCTTTAGGACACTATAGGACTGCCCGTGTACGTTTAATACTGCGTCGCCTCGCCACGGTGGTCTCGTGGCTATGGTACTCGGCTGCTGATTCGAAGCTCGCCAGATACGAATCCCGGCCGCGGCGGCTGCATTACGATGGAGCCGAAATGTTGAGGCCCGTATACTGTGCTATCAGTGCGCGTGAAAGAATGCTAAGTGCTCAGAATTTCCGCAGCCCTCCCCTACGGTGTCTCTCATAATCAAATCACGGTTTTGGAAGGTCAATCATCACTGCGTCGCTCTCATTCTCTCCCTCTTCTCTTCCCTTTCCCTTCTCTATGTGTAGGGTAAGCAACCGGACTACTGACTGGTTAACACCCCTGCATACCCTTTCTTAGCTCTCTCTCTTGGTTTTGTTGATGTGGGCAGCTCCACGCTTCCCTATTTTATTAACCTTATGCGGTGATAAATGACTGATGTGGAACTCTTTCGTTTGAAGTGCTCACAGTTTTCACGAAGAACCTAATCCACAGTTTCGGGGTGCTCTGCACTAGCTTCGAAGAAGCGGTGTTTCTTGAAGTGCCCAGAAAATGAGAGCTTCACGCTTCTTGGTCAGATTCAGGATCATAGTGTTAACGAATGTCTGAGTGGACACTGTGTCAGAATATCAGACACCTTCGCTAAATTAAAAAAAAATGTTAGTCAAAGTACGCTAATAAAGACTGTTGAACCACTAACATAGCAACTCCTCGCTATCTAGATTACTGAAATAAGTACTATGACCTGTACTTGTGAGTTAGACGAGAACTCATCCGTCAAGAAACCTATTTCCAAGCAGCGAAACAACGTTGAAAAAAGCGAGAAAGTGCTGATATTCCCTGGCTCCTGTGTGTGGATTCATAACAAGCTACTTCGGACAATGACATCAACTTAAGCTTTGGTTGGCGCTAAGCATCCGGAAAAGCTGTCGCAGCATAGCGCCACTCTGAGATGGTATGAAATGGAAACATTGTTGCCGGGCCAAACTACTGCGCTAAGGTTATTTAAAATTGTAGTTGCAAGCGAAAGTCAACATAACGCTACTGCTCGGCCCGTGTGAAATTTCTATATGCATGACCATTTCCTAACCAGCCTGACCGCTGTCTTTTATACGGTTAGTTTATTCTTGGTTATGCCCAAGGAGAGCTATCATATTCACGAGCCTTCACAAAAGGCTCGTGAATCTCCATTGCCCTTAGGCTCAGCGTGTTTTCCTAACTGCAACGCTTTTCGTGCTTACGTGTGCCGGACATCGTGTTGAGATACACCGTTTTGTTCGGTCTAAAATGCTAGCGGTCCGTCTACTGGGTCTTCTCAGTGCACGTTCAAGAGCCCCAGGTGGTCAAAATTTCCGGAGCCCTGCGCTACGGCGTCCCCCACAATCGTATCGCGGTTTTGGCACGTAAAACGCCGGCGAATTATGATTGCCGCTTTGTTCGAAATGAACCGTTTGCGAAGTCGAGGAAATGCTTCCGGCCTCTTGCTCAAATAGACGGAAACAGAAACACGCGTCGTGGTTTCTTAAGACACGCAGGCACGAACGCTTGCACGCTGCCAAGAGAGCTGGGTAAACAAGAGTCCCGTTGGTCGCAACGTGCGTGCTCAAGGTCCAGGAATGCAGATCGCGGCCGTAGCTTAGGGAATACGCTAAAAGGACACAAAAGACTATTGAGTTGAGGCCGTATTAGCGAAGCACGCTTTTACAACAACAAAGAGCCCACTCTAACCGCGTATGGTGGCCCGGTGTAAAACAGGAAAGACGTGAAACAGAAGGTCGGGGTGGCGAAGTGCCAGTGATGATCTAGCGCCAACTCGCTGTGACGTCACTGATTCGGACAGCACCCACAGGGCGGGGTAGTTTTAGCTCCTTGTGGGGATAAAGAAAGAATAAGAAGATACAATAACAAGATAGAGAGAGAGAAAGAAACGCGGAATGCAGGGCGATTGAGCAGAGGAAAAAATCCGGTACGCTTCTCCACAGTGGAGAATGGGGGCTGAGATGATGTGGAGGGCGAGAGCAGAAAGTCACCAAATGAAAGCATACACGAACGATCACAGTTGATTACTATTGCCGCTAACCCTAACCGCTCGTTATCACTTGTGTATCATCGACAAACCTTAATTCAGACTAGACACGCTGTCTTGCAGGTGTACCACCGTCGACCATCATGTGGTGACAGCTCATGATGTCGACGTTTCAGAATGATTTCCTCGGAGAGTGGCATTTGACCACAGCGAGCTAGTGCTAGAAAGACGCAGACATTGCATTTTGAAGGAAATGTAACGTTCAACCTGAAGAATAATTCGCTGCCCAAAATGGTTCAAGTGCGACGCATTAATCGAAGGAATCCCCGATGACGTCCTTGAGCGAGAGAGCTGAAGTTCTTTAAGGAAAAGTTTAATAAAGTGGCTCTTGGTCTTCATTTCTTCTAGTGAAATTCAAGAGCTAAACGAACGAACGCACATCTTTGGGGAGGAGAAATTATAGCCCCTAAACTGACAATGTTCTTCTTCTTCTTTCTTTTTTTTCTTTTTGCTTTGAAATAAGCATAATGACACTGCTTATGTATTGAGGAGGCGGCAGAAGGAACTTATGCGTGATTTCTGCGGCTTTTTACGCGGTGACAATTTCGGCCTCGAGCACAAAGTTTGTGCGAACCGCGGTTTTCACAAACACCCCTAAATCTGATCGACAGCTGTGCAGGTACGCGCACGATGTCCCGAAATACGAGGTCACGGTGATAACACTTGCCGACATAATATTGGCATGCGACGAGCGTCCCAACGGCGCGATATTCTGTGAGAACCCGCGGTTGAGAAACTCGCTATATTTTGGTATGCAGAAACGCATCCCAACCTCAATGCACAAAGCACTCTCCGGGTAACTGCATAATTGGTGCCCCGTCGTCCATGCTTTCGAAGCAATGATTGGCACGCCGTACAGTCGCTTTCTAAAGAAAAAGAAACCGCACTCCTTGCCAACTGGACAACGCCCCGATGATGATTGGGCAAGCGTCTGAAAGCGCAAACGCCTCTTCCCTGATCGATACGCGGATACCTTCAAGGTGTCCATCAGAGCCCCAGTGACGTAATTGACGGCCGACAACTTCCTCTTGACCTGTCGTCGTTGAAGAACTCGCTTCAGCGTGTGCACTGTTCGAAATAGCAGGAATTGAATGCAACGGTCTTCGCTTGGTCGCAGTACACAAGGCGTGCTAGCATTGAGAAATATTTTCTGCGCCTTCTTTGCTAGCGCGTGTTGCAAACCCCCTGCAAGAAGGACCAAACGCGCAAAGAGTTGAGGATTATACCGGCATATAAGTAAACCTTGCTATAAATAATCCTTCGGTTGGATCTCCTATAAAAATACTCACTTCATTCATCTGCAAGCTACGGCCGACTTAATATAGGCAGTTCAATTTTCGTGTTGTCAAGTGGATGGCATTGTGATTGATCCTTCGCTAACGCAAGGCCATTTCGACAACGTTGAACTCGCAGTTCTTTCGCTTGGGCGTCACCTCAGCACTGCGTGATATCACTTTGTTCTTTCCGGCGAAGGACACTAGAAATGGATTGCGTAGTGACGAAGCGTTTTGTTTTGTGATTTGCCGCATGAAACATTCTGCGTGTCGCTAAGTGGTGCTACCGTAATAAGGTAGAGTAAAACGGTTTATCTTACAGAGCAAGCACGAAAATTTAACATTTATTGTTTGTGAGTCAGCTTCTATTCATGACAACCGTTCAGGACTTCTTCTACGTAGCCCTAAGAAAGACATCTGCTGGCCTGTATTTGCCATTCTAAATAACATTGCTAGTGAACGAAATAGAATGCTTTGTTGGGCGCGTTGGTTCAATAAGGGATACATTAGAGCGCAAAGAAGACGAAACACAAGGAAAAGAAGACGACTACACGAGCGCTCGTGTAGTCGTCTTCTTTTCCTTGTGTTTCGTCTTCTTTGCGCTCTAATGTATCCCTTATTGAACGAAATAGCCCTGACAATGGCATCATATTGTCTGCAGCACGGTTCCTCTGGTGCGACAGGGCGACCAATCACTTGATGGTAGGCCGATTCCAGTTACTCGAAAACTGAAAACGCCGCAGCATGCTCTAGTTTGTCAGTGGAATTCAAGTTCAGACATCAAAAGGATAGACTGGTGGGCTAGTTCGTAAATCATATCTGTCAAGTAATCGCGCACAACAAACACGTGAGCCGTGGAACGTCAGCCGTGAAAGAGTGGTTCTTATCCTGTGAGCTTGGTTTTCACCGGGAGCCATTTCAAAACCTCGGCAACTGAACTCGATGGTGTTCCCTTGTAGGAAACATCTTGCATGTGTATTGATAGCTTGTTTAGATCGCCCCGCCACGTTGGCCTAGTGGCTATGGTACTCGGCTGCTGATCCGAAGGTGGCGGGATCGAATCCCCGCCGCAGCTGCTGCATTTCGATGGAGGCGAAATGTTGAGGCCCGAAATGTTGGAGCCCTCCACTACGGCGTCTCTCATAATCAGAGCTGGTTTTGGGACGTTAAACCCCACAAAACAACAGCTCGTTTAGATCAATCTTGGCTCCTTATTCGGTTCTGCCCACGTGGATGCTCGAAGCGTGAACTCGGATAAGCCTGGGCGGTAGCGAACACATCTAAGCGTGACGGCAAAGCTTTTCGGTAAGAATGCATCTGGCGGAGCTAAAATTGCAAAGAAATACGTGAAGCTTATTTGGACTGTCGTTCGTCATATGTGCTCATTAATTTAATACCAATTTGCGGACTCTGCTTTTATTATCCTTTGGCATTTATGAATAACCCCACGCATTACAAATAATGTGAATTAGTTGTAAGTCATCGATTAGTGAGAGCATCGACGTAAATTCGTCAGCTCAGGTAGCATAGTTAATGAAACACTTGTGGTCACTGACCAAGTCGACGTGTCGGAAACATTCTGGAAGGCGCCTGGTCTTTTTGACCGTACACCGCGAATCGCGCGCTGGAAATGTTTCCAAGGAATCCTCTCCAACAACAAAGCGTCTCTGCTCTTTAGGTTTGGCGTGGTCAGGTGTCCTCCAGTTCTTCAATCACGAGACAGCATTGAGTAGCGTAAAAGAGAGCGAAGTACGCAAATAAAATGATCAAGCAAGCATTCCACCATTACCGAGCGCTCACAAAGATGCTTCAGTCATGACAGCTGGTAGCCTCCAATACTGCCATGTTACAGGCGACTATTTCGACCGTTAACGAATGGATAATTACGAAACCGACTTCGAAAGTTCGCTTGGTGTACAGCTCATAAAGAACACTTCGTCCCTGAAGTGTCGTGTCGTAATGTTTCATTTATAGGTCGGCCCCTCTGTCGCAGTCCTTGAACTATCCTCAGAGGCTCCGGCCTGGTACGGGACACTGTGGATATAATGGGGGAGCGGTGCTAGGGGCGCGCGCACACAATCGGGTGACGCTACGGCGCGTGGGAGTGATTAAGCTCTTATCGATCCAGCACTGCCCACTAAGCGCTCTCGCACATCACCTCACTCTTTCTCCCACACAAAGCTATACGTCTATAGAGGGCGCGTAGATGTGCTCTACCGTCAGCCTTGTGCTCACTTGCGACACTAGCTAAACGATGCGCCTGCGCCCCCCCCCCCCCTTTCTGTCCTACCACACAGCGCCCAGTGGGCACAATAAATGAGCATCGGTCATCATTGCGTCACAACAAGGCAGGACAATCCCGATGCAAACGCAAGCGCACTTTAGTGCTTGTTTATTTTTTTCTTGATATCTATAGCGTCCCTGTATCGCTGGTACGTCTACACAAGCATATACTGCACGTACACACCTCTTAAACACACACACACACACACACACACGCACACACACACACACTAACTTGAGAGCGAGGGCTATCCATGGCATGGTGCTAATCTCACTCGGAGGGCCGGGTTACGGGAGGCATAGGTGAAGCAGTGAAAAGAATGGTGCGGACTATACTAAATGTGTTCCTCCTCGGGTGCGCACACAATGGTAGAAAGATTTATTGGCCCACACTGGGCACCTATGCGGGCGGCCGGCAATTACAGCCTCTCCGACGATCGGTAAATGGTTTAATAAAGGAGGATGGGCGCGACGTGAAGAATAAATAAATTACGCGCAGTCGCGCCTCTCACACTGCGCACCGCCGCCGCGTGCGATATCGCAAGGCCCGTTTGTGCAACGTGTGCGGCTTGTGCACACACACGAGTACGCGCAATGGGTTTCGCGCTGTGCCAACACGTATGCCGATTCACCCTTCAGCTCTGTACCAACGAATAAAATGATAGACGCGCGTAGAGTGATGGTGTTATATACCATTGATTATACCGAAGGCTCGAAACCCGCCATATGCCCGAGTTCATGCGAAAACGACGCGTTCTTTCGTCCTGACTCCCATTCCGAGGAAGCGGGTGGTTGTACGCGCGATTATTGCGTAAGTGCTCACATTCCTTTTCTTTCTCTCCGTCTTACATAGCCGAAAGCGCGCAGGATCCATTGCTCAAAGGCCGTAGAACTCGTCTAACAATGGAAGAGGTGAAAATTGCAACGTTTGCGCGTGTATAGGGGGCGTGTCTGCCGCCTTGAAGCGCCCACACTGCACGCGCTGTTTTTCGTCCCTGCACTTGGGCGCGCGTGTTTCGCCCCTTGTTTGAGGTTTGCCACACAAGCGACTTGCACGTGGTGAGGTGAAAAAGGAAAGAAAGAAAAAAGGAGAAAGATATAAGCAGACAAAAAAGGAAAGAAGTATAGCGTGCGAGCCGAGCTGCGTGGACATAAAAGAAGATTGAATTATGTGTGTGCGCATAGAGCGGGAAAAATAATGAGCGGGGTATGCGAAAGTGTCTATATACGTTGGAATTCGCCGCGCTGGCAAACTTGTTTACTCCAGTCGCGCGCCTTGCATGCAACGCTGTAGTGTATGGCGCTGTATAATTACTCGGTGCGCGGGATCGTCAGTGTGTAGCATATAAATCACACACTTTCGCCGACCCAGCCCACTCCCGATGCGCCCTGGAATAAAAGCTCGTTCCTGGAAGCCCCTTCGCAAGGTTGCACTGATCAAAGGTCACTGATGGACGACCGCAAATTAACAGTGTATAACAGCCGCACTGATCGGATCCCTTTTTCAGATTTTCTGGAACCGCCTGGCCGATTGCTTGTCATGCTCGGAACAGCGCATAACCGCGGTACTGATCGTCGTTTCGGCTTTCTGGAAGTGCCTAGCCGTTTGCTTGTCAGGCTCTCTTTTCGTACCATTTTATTTGTATTGTTACACTGATATTTAATATTCGCCCTGTCTGGGCTTTCTACCATTTTCTATATCTCATACATTACATGGCAATTAGCGCCATTACGTCACAGAATGGAGCCGATGCAGCATCGATTACCTTCAGAGAAGTAATTAAAGTGTTAGCGCTAAAAGTGCTTGTGCTCGCCTGATCTCACTTGTGCGTTCTGTTGTTTCGTTATTCACCCTCTGCAAACGATGGGTCGAGAGCTTGCGGAATAAATAGTAAGCGAGGTACGGCGGGGCCTTTGGGAAGATGCCATCACAGGAAAGCCGGCCAGTCAGGGGCGTGAACTGGGGCTGTCACATGAGTACAGATAAAGTATGATGTAAACAAATCGCTCTTTCGTTAGCATTGCTTTAGTTAACATCACAAGGCAGCAGCAACGAAAGGGTCCACAGGAACACGAGGAGTGTTTAAAAGGGGGTAACGTTGTAGATGGCCGCCTCACACAGGTGGAAGGCGATTAAGTGGCCCGAAAGCTTTATGTGGCACTTAGCTATCCCGTTACCATGTACTGTCTTCCAAAATCAAACGCTTGAGAAGCTGGAAATCTGACTGATAATACGTCTACATATGTGAGCCCTAGTTTTTCATCTTTTTTTGTTTGTTATTTATGTTTGCAACCTCAAAAGCGATGATGATTGATTACTGGGGTTTAACGTCCCAAAACCACGATCTGATTATGAGAGACGCCGTAGTGGAGGGCTCCGGAAATTTCGACCACCTGGGGTTCTTTAACGTGCACTGACATCGCACAGTACACGGGCCTCAACATTTCGCCTCCATCGAAATGCAGCCGCCGCGTCCGGATCGATCCCGCGACCCTCGGATCAGCAGCTAAGTACCATAGCCACTAGACCACCGTGGCGGGACAACCTCAAAAGCGAAGTTCTCTGTGCAAGGTGGTGTTATCGGTTTACCCGGCATCGCGTACACTGCTGCAGGTATACAGGTTTGCGGGATGGAGAACCTGCCCGTCCATCGTCGTAACCTGTCGTAACCTGTTTTACGTGGCTTTTCGGTTCAAACTGAGCAGCACCCTTGCTCAGGCCTGGTGAACACCACTGGGTGATGTCAGTGCACGTTAAATAACCCCAAGTGGTCGAAATTTCCGGAGCCTTCCACTACGCGCGTGTCTGATAATCATACCGTGGTTTTGGGGGCGTAAGCCACAGAAATCAATAAAACTATCAGAAAAGAAAAACGAACCGTTTTCCGTCATGGTTGCCACGATGACACCAGCGCACATCCATATATCTTATTCTTCATACTGGCTAAAGACAAGAGCATTACGAAATGCTTGTAGTATTCATGAGTTACGCTTTGACTTGAGCAAGATTTCAAGGACTTTTGTCGCCCTGGCGCCAATTCTGAACGAAAAATGCAACAACAAAAGGCGTTACCTCAGTGCACTTGTAAATCTGCACATTTTATGAAGTGGAGGAACAAAGAGTCCTTGCCGCGGTGTTCCCAACGTACACTCCCGTGAGCACCGCAGGTGGCAAGGGCTGCACTATTTTTCCAGTCTGCAGGTTTCATTGCAACGCACTTAAAGCATATTCATGAGTACTTCGGAACATGAAAAATTCGTTGCCCATATGCGACCTTGAAACGTTGAACGACGATGCGCGCACGACATCAAAGTTGTGCCCGCAAAGCTTGCCTGCGAACGCCCCACTGTTACCTGCAGTTCCCACACCCGCGACGACAGGGGCGTTTGCAGCGATGCCAATTTTGTCTCAAGACGCAGTGGCATAGATCAATCAGGTCAGAGGGGCTAAGACCATAGCGGATGTCACAACTTCATTACAGTGATGAATTATAAGCACCTAATGTTTAATATTTATAAATTTTCGTGGGCACACGTTCCCACTCTTTGCAATTCATCGTTTTACTTCATTTCATTCATTTTAGTTGGACATTTTCACAAAATGCCCACGAAGGGGCCAAAAGGAGAGTGTGTCTCCTCACTTGGCCAACTCCTCGTGAGGCACTTCGGGCAGGTACAGCAGGACAGCGTACACAATATACAGTAATACACATACAAACAATAAATAAACGAGGAATACTATATAGCAGTTGGAGAAATATAAGATAGAGATGCATCGTGATGTCATCCGCATGAAGTTCACTACATAACTACTCTGCCTATTATTCAGTTCTTTCTTCAGTTATTCTGCGAATAAATTAATACCTAGTAGCTTCGTTATTTTTAGAAATAAACTTGTAGAAGGACATTTCGTGGATAAAATCGAGGAATGGATTATCCATGGATCGCTTTATTCATGCCCGCGAGGCGGTGGTGGGATCGTAGAGAGCTCTATTCATGCGTCATTTAATCATGCTCTCCTTGATTTCATACGCGAAATAATTTTTTGCTCATTTTTTACGCCTACGTGGTTATGCCTGAGGGCAGGCTTTCGAAATAAAGAAAGAACTGAACTGTAAAAAAAAAGGAAATAATTTAATAATTGTAGTTCTCGGGCGAAACCAAGTGTAACGTGCACCTGAAGTCACAAGTCCCAGAGTGATTGCAAGGCCTTATGCCTGGAAGCAAGTCAACTTTCATCACCGTGTGGTACAGTTATAACATGTGATCCAGCCCAAATGATGCTTGACAAAACACCAGTGTTTCTTGTGCCCTGTACTTGTGCCTATTTTGCGGAGGAAATATATTCAATTTCACTTACGCACTTTCGTCTACTAGAAGATCGTACTGGTAAACTGTTGTCTGACGAAGGCACACCATTTCACCAGCCTCGCCTTCTGAGCTTCGGAATCAGCTGCAATATGAAATATCAACAACAAAAAAGAAGAGCTTAAAGCGCGTGCCGGCGGTGTGACCTTTTGGTCATAAACCTAGACTACTAGAATGGTGGTAAGAATAAGCACCTCACCAACACAAAACTTTGCGAATCGCGAATGGCGGAGGCGTTTATAAACGCCCTGTATCGGCAACTGCTGCCCCGTCAATATAATGAACTGGTTGAAGTGACGGGCCTTCGCGATGCATAGTCACTCCCTGAAGTTCACGTGAAACCATGTTGCGCGCTCATTTGTGGCAGTTGTGTAGTGAGTAACGCAAAATCGTCTTCAACTCGAGCTGTATGCTGATTATTCGGAGAAAAAGAAAAGAAAGAATGGCGGATCCGGATCTACTTTAGACACCGCCTGTAGAGCCCTATAAAACGCCTCTCCTGGCCATGTCTCGTAGCACTGACTCAGTGTGCTATTATTGGACATCCGCTGGGACACGCCTGTTTCAGTGCTGGACGCAAAGAAAAGAATATCAATACTCAGGGCATATATAAAAAAATAAAGAGGCAGTAACGTGGAGAACCAGAACGCCCACGTGGCCGTGAGAGCGGCTCGCTTTTGACGTTGCCTCTGATTTGCACGAGGAAAATCCGAGTTGAGCACCGGTCACCTTATTCTGTCGACCTAGCTTGTCTGCGAAAGCGTCGTCTGGCGCAGCCTTTACAATTTCACAGTGCTGCACCCTGCAGAAACGGTACCCGTTGCGCTGGAACTTCGTCATGTCTGAGAAGTGTATACTACTATATAGTTTGCCCACGGTTTGTCCATCACTCTGCCTGGCAATCATTGTCGTTGCATTTCCTTTAAGCAACACTACCTCTTCCTTTTTGCCACGGGGCTGGTCACTGGGTTTGAGTGGGGAAGCTTGCTTTATCTACGTCGACGGATGAAGCAATATGCCAATTTTCTCGAGTTGGTTGCACGGCCAACGACTCACCTTTGTTCGTTTCGACGAACCCTCATCTGCTTTGGCAATACCAGAATTATTTCCTTGTGTTATTTGTTCGTCTTCTTATTTCGCCACACATTTTATTTGATCCTCTCTCCCGACCGTCCCCTTCGGGCTTAATTCTGCATTATGTACACATATATGGGCACACATCAGGGGCTTCTCGTTGCGCGCACGGCAACAAAGGCGTTTTACCAGAGCGTTCTGGCCTGTTATGGATCTTTTTCTCTTTTTTTTTTTCTTTTTCAGGCAACGTTGACAGCTATTAGGTGCCGGGATGTTCGTACAAAGGCAGCAGAAGGCAATTACAAGATGATTTTAGAGCTATTTAGCATTCATTCGAAGCGTAGTTCTCGGGGCTGTGCAGATAAGCGTAATTATGTTTCGAGGCAAACCTGGCGCTAATACGACAAGCTAATAGTTGCTCCTTCATTATGAATTTTATTAGGCTATAATTATTGGCTTTAGGGCTTGGATCGGTGCCCTTTAAAAGAACATGCTGGTGATGTTTGTTTCGAATGCAGCTAACATTTCCCAAGACTCGTCTCTATACACACGACATGGCCTGAACTGCATTGTAAACCGCATTTATGTGGAAACAACTCTGATGCAAATCCAAGTCGGTTCAGTATGGGCTAATACCGGCCCAATTTTCCGTGTTGCAAGGGGCAGCGCAATCGTAAATATAATGACGTCAGAAGGAAAGCGGACAACTTTAATTTAGGTTCAATTTAATCCTGCAAACGAGTCATATATAGTTGCTCCTCTGCGGTCAAATTAACAAAATTGGGGGTTATTGGGTACTGGTCAAATTGGAAATCTATGCTGACGTGAAATTGGCGAGAGAACACATGACCAAAAGCAGTGAACGACACGAGCGCGATCTAACAGTCAACTTCATTGACAGGCAAACAGAGTACATATAGAGCACATCTACAGACACGAAAAATAACACCTAAGTATAAGTAAAGTCCCTACATCTTTCTTTTTTTTTTTCGTTTTAAAAATATATAGAGACATTAAGTATAAGAGGCCAGACTCACACGGAGAAACAGAAAGCCTCGCTACACTCGTATCACCGATGTCGCAATGTGGAACGCCTCTGCAAATAACCCCCGATGGTCGAAATTCGTGGGGTCCTCTACTATGGTATGTCTGTAGTTTTGGCAGGTAAAACGTTAGCAATTATTATGTTGTCATCACAGGCTTGATACCCAGCAGTCAGTGAGAAGGACAGTACAGATCGTGCCAACTGAGAAGCAATGAACGTATCACAAGTTTAGATAAGTGTGAACAGAACGTGAAACCACACACATTTCGTAATGTGGCTTTTCGAGCTGGTTGGCTGGGTGCGACAAAAGGTGTCTTAGCGCAAGCATACACGGACAAAAGATACAGAACACCACAAGCGCTCATCCTGTTCTGTCTCTCTTGTCCGCGTCTGCTCGCGCTGACACCTTTTGTTGCACCTTTTACTCTTTTTCATCAAGGAAGATAAGCTAACAGCTGTTAGCTTATCGTTGAGTATATATAGCAAGGCAATAATTTTATGACAGATGACCACATAAATACGTAGGCGATAAAATAGGAAACTAAAGAAATAAAATTGCTGCTTGCTTGCCAAGTCAGTCAAATATTTCGCTCAATTTTCGTCTGAAGGTTACTGGGGTGTTTGTGTCAACGATATAATCAGGAAGAGCATTCCAAGATGCAGTGGCTCGTGGCAGAGCGGAGGAGTTGATCTTGAAGCTGTAAATTTTGGCATGCATAATATTACCTGTGGGTGCGCCTATGTGACAAAACGTTAGATTGACTTAGAGTGGGTGTGTTAGAATTCTGCGGGGTAAACTCGTACTCCAATCGTTCTTCATGGAAATTTTTCCATGTCCGCGTTCTTCGAGATGCTGAGATTGTAATCTAGAAAAGGGCAGCTGGTGTACACTTTTATGTATCTATAGGCGATGAAGAAAAATAAGGGTTTGTTTGTTTTTCTCTCTATCTCTTTCAACGCCGCTTTCAGCAGCTGTCAAATTCCAGCGAACAGGCAAACATTTATTCCATTTTCCAGCTGCAAGCCACAATTTTTTTTCGCTTTGATGCAGCAAGTGTCAATGCGGGCTAAAATAAAACTAATACCTGCCCCACGTTGGCCATGAATCTGTGTGCCGCTTATCCTTCTCCACATGCAACAGGAGCAACGCAACACTCCTTTTCAAGGCTACGCGTTCACTCCGGCCAATTTACGCGCGCGCGAGAGGCGAAAAGAAAGAAAGAGAACAGCGTTACGCCCAAGGCGCGGCCGGTCAACGCCATATGCGTTACAAGCTTAGCGCAACAGCTGACTGAAACAAAAAGGAACTGGCAGACATGGAGAAAAAGAAGAAATGCCATAGCTCCTGGTCGCGATGCTGTGACGCTGAAGCCAGTGTGCTCTGCGCTACAGATATCGCAGCGTCCGGCTTGACCAAGCAACGCCGGTGCAGCTTAACGCTCGCGACGCTCCGCTGTAATTAATAGTCGATCGATGCGCGAAGCTCTGCTGCTCGCTGGCACGGGATTCACATTTTACGGTGTTGTTTATTCTCGCCTCTTTGTAAACCCCCGCGCTTACGGGACCTTGAACTGGACGTCCCATTTGTACAGAGCGCGCTATTTGTCATCCGACATCCGTTAACGGCCGTATTTCTTGCACGTACTAAGTATATATAGACGTTATCGTGTGGTAGCTATAGGCTCTACAGTGTACGCGCGTTAATGCCGGCGCATGTTTTATTTAGCTACCGAAAGACGCAAACATCCGTGTCGCCGCAGCTTCGCTGATCTGTTTGAATGAACGCAACTGTAAGAAGTCTCTTGCGATAGGATATTAATGGTGCATACACGGGGATTATCGTCTTTGGTGCGAAGCGCGTCCAGCGTGAATAATGGCTAACATTAAGCGTCTGTCGTCACGTATGGTTTTGGTAATATCTTGGTGGATCGATTCCGGCTCATTGGCTAGAAATAAATTCCAGGGAGTGATGGAGTGGTGTTATAGGCGCGGTTGAATGGGTTGGCTAGCCGCTTGCTGAAGGCGTTATAACGACGATGTATAAATAAAGACAGGTCGTTTCTTCTTTTTTTTTTCTTTTCAAAATGAGACGAGATGAAGGTGCACCTGCTGTGGGGCGTCAAGGCTGGAGTTTTGTCCACATTAATGCGGGCTCGGGAATAAGGATTGGCTGAAAAATGGCAGGAAGATGCACTTCAGCTATGTAGATTATATTTTATAAAATTTAGCTAGGAACCAACCTAGGACTTGTCGATTAGCTGGAGACACTAAAAAGTTTCACATGGTTAGTAGCTCAAGATGGCGCAAATAAAAATAAAGATAAAAATTTCGCGTTCGACACATTGTGGCCCCAAAGTTCCATTTGCATAGAAAAGCACGCGGGCCCCTTGCCCACAGGATAACACATACAATTGCGTGGTCGAATGTCAGCACCCTCAAAGAAGCTCTAGAAGACTTTGCCAACTTTGCATTGCTGGGCTCCTGGTGATTATGGATCTGATACCTTGAGACGCAAAAATTTCGTTGAAAAAAGAAAAAAAGGCCCACTTGTCAAATCGCTGACTGTGTGTAGTTATGCCTTGTGCCGGTCTGGCAGCGGCTGATACATGTTTGCTGGCTGTGACCAACGATGGTTACTTCGGCTGCCCGAGCGCCTTACATGACGTGTGCTTAATTCGAAATAAAATAATTAAAGCTGTTTGTGTAAGCATTTCCGATACGGAGGCGATGTATGACGGTGTAAATGCGTCGTCGAAGCTGACGATCTATTTGGAACTCGGAGTCGGAATCCATTGCCTAAAATAAGCGGTTCTCTTTCGTCCTTTGCTAACCAGTTTCAAGCACGCTTGTTGTTATGTGGGGTTTAACGTCCCAAAACCAGCTC
Organism: Hyalomma asiaticum; assembly: GCA_013339685.2. Lineage (NCBI taxonomy): Eukaryota > Metazoa > Arthropoda > Arachnida > Ixodida > Ixodidae > Hyalomma > Hyalomma asiaticum. The sequence continues at coordinate 115,886,726 of CM023483.1, read as the reverse complement.
CGATTATGAGAGACGCCGTAGTGGAGGGCTCCGGAAATTTTGACCAGCTGGTCTTCTTTAACGTGCACCGACATCGCACAGCACACAAGCCTCAACACTTCGCCTCCATCGAAATGCAGCCGCCGTAGCCGGGATTCGATCCCGCGACCCTCGGATCAGCAGCCGAGTATCACTCCCACTAGACCGCGGTGGCGGGGCTTTCAGGCACGCAGTTGTCGCTTCACTCCACTTCAAGATGCGGTGTACCGTATAATGACGTTCTGTAGCACGTTGTCGTCAGGTTGTCAAAGAAATATTCAAGAAGGCGTGCTCGGGCATATTTACAGCGTTGCCCACCAAGCTAAAGCCGCACGCAGTGCTGCTGAAATTGAAACAGCGATGGAGAAGAATGGGGTAGTGAGGACTTTTCCTTTTTTGTTTTTTATGTGACAACAATACAAGACAAAGAAAAGGTAGTTGTAAAGTAATCATTGAAATGAAAGAGAACAGAAATGAAGGATTCAAGATCTTACGCCAGAATACAACCTCAGCCTGTGCAAAGGTAGAAAAAAAAATAAGACATAAGAAGGTCTCCGGATTTAGGTGCTAAAGGCTTGCAGTGCAGAAGTGCAGGAAGAACTGTGGAGAAGAAAAGAGTCCGCCATATCGAGCGCTCCGACTCCTCGCTATAATCATAGCGTCAAGGATAACCGCCTTAGGGCAGAGCTAAGTCGAGTCCCGATACCGCCTTCGATCAAGCAAATCGATAACTTTAATTACACTGTCGCTTTCGCCTCTGCCTTGAAGTGCAGTAGATCGTCTCGAAACGGATTCGACAGTCGAACGTGTTCGTCGTGGTAGCGCCGCTCCAGCTCTTCCGCTCTGCGCAAGCCACAAGGTCTCAGTCTCACGCACTCAAAGAACTTACGCAGATAACCAATCTGCAAGACGGCAGCGCGTTAATGAGGGGAGCGCGTATCAAATAGCCATCTGAAAGATTAGGTTAAGAGCTATACCACTGTAGAGAACCCGGAATAAAATTAGAAGGACGCGCACAATTTATCTTGGGTCTTCGGAGCTCTTAGGGCTAAAGACGATGAGGAACTGCGATGGTCATTTTCTAATAGACACTGTGGCATCTCGGAGAACAAACTAGAGGACGTTAACGGTAACCTTAAATGTGACGCATGACTAGACTTTCAGTATTTGAATGGCGTAGCCTATCGGAATGGACAAGGCCAGATGGAGAATCGGCTCTTTGGACGTCAAAGAGAACTTCATTTGGCATGGGAATGGGGCGAGTGGGAGACTAACTTGTTCCGGCAGCATTAAATTCACAGTTTACCTGTAGCACAAACCGCACCTTTGCAATATGTGCATTGGCTGTGTGCTCTGTCGTTGTCTGTCAATTGTTTGCTGCACGATAGTTCGCCTCGCACATTGTTTGTCGATCGAACAAGTATTCGTACAAATGCGCTCTAAATGAAAGACCTGAAAGATGTACACATTGTCCTGTTTCACTTGAAGTGATAGAAGAGTGAGTGATACGGTCATGCCTGGAAGCCCTGGTGAAGAGAAAGAAAGTAACATGAAAATTTAGAGACTTCCTATGGTAGCAAAAACATGTTGTCTGCTAACGTCCAAATATGAATCTTGGAAAATCAGTGTATCGGTACTATAGCCATGTAAGTGATAAAAAAAGAGTGTGTCGTTTTAAGAACCTCGAAATATCGGAAGCTTGAATGCGGGAACATCCGATGTTTCAAGAAAGTGAAGAAAATTCGGATAATTAGGGTTTATGCGTTCATTCTCAAAAAAAAAATCTACAAATGTGCCAGTGTAAATCAACACGAGCATACCAAGGTCCCGGCTTACGTAGGCTATACAAATTACAAGGTGCTCAAACAATAAGCACGTATCCCGGCCGCGGCGGCTGCATTTCGATGGGGGCGAAATGTTGAGGCCCGTGTGCTGTGCGATGTCAGTGCACGTTAAAGAACCCCAGGTGGTCGAAATTTCCGGAGCCCTCCACTACGGCGTCTCTCATAATCAGAACTGGTTTTGGGACGTAAAACCCCACAAAACAACAACAACAAACAATAAGCACAACCGCAGCATGAACAATAGCGCATCGCAAGGACAATAACGAAATTAAAAATCCGCACACGCTGTAGTATGCAGGCAGGACCGATCAAATCGACGTCAGCGTCGGCGTCCGGCAGAAATAGTTGCCTCCAGCTACCGCCATGGCCGCTTTCCGAAGCAACCGACTCCGCAAGCCCTTTGCCACGGCACAGGAGCGTTAGTGAGCGAAATCGGATTACCCATCAGAAAAATCGTAAACTAGTACGACTTAACTAACACCTACACACTCATATGCAAGCTCGGACCGTAATTTCAACGTTCGTGGAGAAAACAGAATTCTGTTAGGCGGGATCGAATCCCCGCCGCGGCGGTTGCATTCCGACGGAGGCTAAATTCTTCTGGTCCGTGTACAGTGCGATGTCAGTGCACGTTAAAGAATATCCCAGATGGCCGAAATTTCAGGAGGGTATGAGCCGCAGGTGGTTTAACGTTGACCTTTACTCCTTAGGTCAATCAAGGAGTAGTCAAAACTCATGCCACAAATATAGTGCCACAGCAAATGCCTAAGCGAAAGTAGTAAAAGGAATTGGTAGAGGAAAACGTCAAAGGTTCTTTGCGACATTGTGGACTAGCTTTCGCCGTTAAAGTTCTTGAACTTCTCGCTTAGCAACTTCTCGTAGCAAGGCAGTGTCAGTACTCATGAGCTTTAGCTTCGCTTAGTTTTTCTGTATATTTTGCGGGAATAAAATATATTCATTCATTCATCTTAGCGTGTGATAAGGGACAGTTGACATTTTTATTTGCCATTGATATACCTACACCGCAGCGCTACATAAGTGGCACAGAGGTCGTTCCATCACGAAGGTTCTTAGTTTGCGCACAAGCCATGTACTCCGGCCTTTCTCGCGCCGAACATACATGTGTGTAAGCGTCAACAGCAGGCAATTATCATTTATTCAATTTGCGCACAAGGACCACCATAGATACGTCGTATATGAAGAACAAGCCGTAACTGCTGAAATTCTCACAGCCGGATAATTCCGTCATTACAGCTGAAGCGGCAGTAAAAGATATGATGTCCCTGAAATTTTAATGAACTCTATGTTTTCCTTGGCTACATGCGATATTGGAAGGGCGTGGCTTCGAGACTGACCCTTTCAATATGTAATGGTCGCACTATAGTGCATGCGTGATTGGATTCCATCCTCGAAGTACGCACTACACCGATGTTCGTGATAATAGCTCTGTTTATCTCTTCCGGAGTTTCGTAATGATGCGGCTTGTAAGGGGTCCAGCGCACATTCCAGAATCTGTGGTTGTACATACGCCAAATGCTACAGATTATGTGCAGCTCCTCTATCGTGCTGCCGATGTCGAATTGAATAGGTGCGTACTCACTTACGGCACCCGTTTCAATTGCCATATAAACATCCTTTGGGAATGACGCACGCCGTCTTAGCTCGCCCCGTCGTGCTGTCGCTTTTAATCAGTGGATATACAGATAGGGTTAAGATTTCCTTGGATGCGTATTCAGTTTGCTTTGCATTTTTGTTAACCGAACTGCAAGCAATCTTCAGAAGCGTTACTAAGCACCAGCATACGTGGACGCTTGTTATCATCTTGGCGATTAATACCACGTTGTGTGCATGTACTGATGCAGTTTGCAAACTTACCTTGCCCCGCCGCGGTGGTGTAGTGGCTATGGTAGTCGGCTGCTGACCCGAGGGTCGCGGGATCGAATCCCGCTGCGGCGGCTGCATTTTGATGGAGGCGAAATGTTGAGGCCCGTGTGCTGTGCTATGTCAGTGCACGTTAAGGAACCCCATGTTGGTCGAAATTTCCGGAGCCCTCCACTACGGCGTCTCTCATAATCAGAGCTGGTTTTGGGAAGTTGAACCCCACAAGACAACAACACTTACCTTCCACCCACACCACCCCTTCCTGTTGCTCGCTCCGCGTCATTCAGTCGCATTTTTCTTCACTAGTGCAGGGTAGTCAACCGGCCTCTGCCTGGCTAACTATCCTGCCCTTCCCTTTTTATTTCTCTCGATTCAATCAAGCACGTTCTTTCTAGAGTGAAGCAAATACCTTGTTTTCAAGTTTTTGTACATCCACATCCACTGACGATCATTCTCGGTAGTTTCTGCGCAATTACACGGTGGATCAGCACGGAAAAGCGGAGAAATGACAAAAACAAGTACACATTCAATTTAGCGCTCAGCTATCACCCTACCAACTTAGTGGTTCCGCATACTATATTGCCACTGAATTACCAACGCTAGTGCGAGCTAGAAATTAGCAGTCCAGTACCAATTCGCGTGTGCATGCTCTTTTCAGCTCTCTATCTTTTCGTGCTGCTCAAACTTGGAATGTTCTGCACCAGCTTGCCCATGTCAATGTACTTCTCAAACATATTCCTGCACAATGCTTTTTATTTTTTATTTTTTTTTTGCTTTTGGTACTATAAGCTGCACCAATATCTAGTGCGTGAGCAAACGCATCAAGCCTTATTTGAGGCAGGAAACCTTGAAATGGCGTAGTGTGTAGTTATACAAAGGCCACAGTAAGGGCCTACTGCGACACACAAAGCCAGACTGGGCAGCGTGAAGACGCATCTCCCTTGACCGATAGGCCTCCCTTGACCGATACAGATCAAGAGTGCGCATCGTTGGCACGTGGAGCTCACCTTGAATCGACGTCTATGCGGACCTTATCCTGATGGATTTCACCGATTTCATGGTCAACGCCTCTGACAGGTGACCTACGCTGGACGCATTGCAGGCCGGCTCGCTTAAAAATTTGAATAACTATAAGCCGGACCTGTCATGCCGGTATTCCGGAGGAGTTATCGTCGTGTACGAATCTCTCTAGTCAATATTTTTTTGTTTGTTCTCTCAAATGACTAGTATTTGCGTGTCACTTGAGTGTAAAGATGACAAGGCCATTTACCTTTGAAGGAGGACCTCGGTTCAAAACTGAGATAGGAAATACTTGAAGACCGGTTGGCCTCTGGCGGAAGAGGACTAGACGCTGTCTTCTTCCTCGCTGTGACAATCAAGTCATGTAGGTGGAGAGCGGAGAGTCTGTGAAAATTATTATTATTATTATTATTATTATTATTATTATTATTATTATTATTATTATTATTATTATTATTATTATTATTATTATTATTATTATTATTATTATTATTATTATTATTATTATTATTATTATTACATAAAAACACACAAGGACTCAAAGGAAAGAAGAAAAAAGCATGCTGTAAACTGCCGCCGAGCGAGGCACAACCCCTGCCTACTCCTTAAGGAAGGAGGAGTAGATAGAAGAAGTGAAAATGGGAGGAGAGAAAGAGAAAATAAGATAGACAAAGAAGGAAAATACGAAGAACTGACCAATAAACACAGACAAAATACAGTAAAAAACCCTATTAATGTCGCTATAAACGGTAAAGGTAGAAATTGACCATTTGCAAAAATCTGTAAGTTGGCTTTCCCGCAAGGATGCTTTCCAGCCAAAAACTCTCGTCTACAGATTGCTTTCCTGCTCTAAGCGCATTCACGTCCGCACACCCCATCCGACGTGCACCAGCACCACAAAAGTTTCTCGGGAATTTTGCGGGGAGTGAGCCGGACTCAAAGCCAGTTCGACGATTTACAGAGACAGGGGCAGAAGCGAAAGAAAGGCGGGGACGGACGCTGGACGGGATGAATGGCGTGACGAATGTGGGCATGTGCTCGCGCGTAGAACACGAAAGCAACCTGTGCACGAGAGTTTTTGGCTGGGAAAATCCAGGTGGCGCTCACTATTTTGCAAATGGTAAATTGAAACGATATCTAAAAAGGCAGACTTGGCATTCGCTTTTAAGTGGCCCTTATCACATAACTGGGGGCGAACCAGCGTAGCGGGCGGGGGGAATAGATCGTCCGTATAGAACCACCTCTTATAGGCGATGCGCAAAGCGCCGACGACGCCATCTGCCGCCACGGCTCGGAAGCGTTGGTGGGTCCGGGCGAGCAGTGTTCCCGCGAGCGTGTACGCGTGTGCGCGGATGGATGTGTTTTCATCGTGATTTAACGACTCTCTCGGGCTTCAGAGATGCCGAAAAATAACTGCTGCGTTGTCGGCTACTCAGACACACACAAGAAATCGCCACGAACGCACTTATACAGATTTCCGGTGCTATTTCATGAGCGAGAGCGACGGCGGCGGTGGATTGCGGCTGTACGACGCAGAAGGCAAGCAATCGCGCTGTTTGCAGGAGTGTAAAGCCCGAGGACTTGGATGAAGAATAAACCAGGCTTCGAAGTGCGGCGGAAGACAATACGCCTGAAGAGCGCCGAGCAGCGAGACCCTACGATGCCGTTTTTTTTTTTTTTCTAAAGAGAAAAACCCAGAACATCACGCGCTCGCGATCCTACTTCGTCTTCTTTCGCGCCCGCTATTTCTCTTTTCTTAACAGCAGTGTTAGAACGATTATCGTGTTTTATTTCTCCATTGGAGCGTGCGGCCAGTTCGGACGCGCTTCACATGGACTCCGCTTTTTGTTCAATGTTTCTGAGGAACACTTCATTGTAGGACATCATATTTTGGTGAACAGCATCGTGAACGTCGTCGGAGACAGTGGACTGTAAGCATTGTGGACAATTCAACGTTTCTTTTTATCCTCGAGTGTTGTTTTCTCCGAATCTATGGGCTAGGCCTACGTAAACATTAGCTGGCGTACGGCCGTGCCGGCTTGTGGCGGTAGCGTCCGTAGCTAAACCAACTGGAACCATGGACTCGGTGGACGCCCTGGCACCATCAGCAGGCATGCCCCAGCAATCGCAACCTTCTGCAGCATCAGCGGTGACCCATCGTGTGGAAGAAATCATCACGGAACGCTGGGCCTCCAGCTCAACGACATCTGTAACGTACCCGGCACCCCAAGTGGACGCGCTGGCGGCGTCGATTGATCCGGCGTCCCCCACGCCCGCGCCACACCCTGCGACGACTTCAAATGGCGCTTCAGAGGACATCATGGAGCACGATCACAACGAGGCATCGGGCTGGGGCACAGTCCACTACCGCAGATATACGACGCGAAGGCTCAAGGGCGAACTGCGATCGGAGCGGGTGAGTAGGCCTCACTTTTTCGTGCTCGTCAGGCCGCTTAACCAAACGTCTATAGATGACATCCCAAAGTCAGCAATTACTCGCCTCATTGGACAAACTGCCCCCAGTAGCGTTGCAGCCGAACACGCTGCCTTTAAGTACATAGCTAAAGCCAATGCAGTTAGATTGTCCATTTGGGACAAACAACACTTACGCAATTTGCTAGCACAGACAGAACTGACGCTAACACTCGGGTCGCCTGTTGAGGGACGCAGGATTCCTGTTGAGATAGTGGACGCAACTCACCCTGCCGAAGTCACTAGCAAAGGCGTCGTGAAGATACGAGCGGAGCACACAGAGGAATACATTACCAATCACATTCGTTGTGAATCTGCTAACATTCTGGACTTTCGCATCATGGGCAAGACACAGATGCTTCTCATAACGTTCGACACGCCTCGTCCTCCTAGAAGACTCTCCTTAGATTACGAAATTGTCCCAGTGTATGAGCACCGGCCGAGGGCCTTGGCATGCTATAGATGTCATGCTCTGGGCCACATGGCCAAGTTTTGTCCCTCGCAAGCAGTATGTCGCCACTGTGGTCGCTCACACGAGGAGCATAGCCAGTGCGAAGAGACACCTTTTTGTGTGGCCTGTCAAGCAGCGGGTCATATTTCTCTGGATCCAAACTGCCCTACTAGGGCGTATAAGGCTACTAGAGTACCGCCGCCCAAGCAATCACCTCCCGCTGAATCGCATCATCAGGAACAGAAAACAAAAATTGTTAAGAACTCGAGCACTGCCCCCAAGACATGGACGCAGGTTGCGGCATCGACCACGGCAACTGGCTCAAGTAAAGTTGAAGAGAGACTAGAACGTCTCGAACAAGCCCATGCAGTCTCAGCAGGTGCCTGGAGCAAGCTCCAACAACAAATGGAGCACTTCCTACAACAAAAGTTAGATGCAATGCAAGAGCAGATCACACATTGGATACAGGCCTCCCAAGGAGCTCGCGATCGAGCAACTGTCGACTCACGGCCGCCGGAACATCCTAAAGAGTTCATTGAGCCATCTCTCCCGAAAGGATCTTCTCTGACTTCTTCACAAGCTCCCCTGCACCCTAACACGGCGACGCAGCTATGCAGCACAACGCAAAGTGCCGTTCAAGGAAATTCTAGCGTCAGCGAAAGCAAATCACCCGCGCACACGGAACAAGTGCTAGACACTATCATGCAGCTCCTCGAGAAAATGAATTCGCGCATGGAAGCAATTGAGCGAACCATGGAGCAGCAGGAACAGATAATAAACCAACACAAAGAAGCAAATGAAAACGAAATTGCCCACTTTAAAACGATGGTCGACGAATGCAAGAGGAACTATCGGCGTGCACGAAATCGCAGTAGAGAATAAGCATGAAAATTCCTCATAATTTGTGTATTCAATGGAACTGCAGGAGCATCTCTCAAAATTTCCAGGCGCTAAAATATCAAGTGGACCAATACAAACCTCTCTTCATTCTGCTACAAGAAACTAGGGGCCCCGTTTCACTACGCAATTATCAGTCCTTCCTGTACCCAACAATTATTCACGCCTCCGGGAAGCGCGCAGACGTTGCAACACAACCGAGAGGGCAGGCAGCAGTATTAGTTCACAGTTCATGTACTGCAATACTCATGGAAACCACAAAAGCCAGCAATCAATACAGGGAAATCGTGGCAGTCAAGTTCGCTTTTCCAGGCAAAGGCAAACAGCACTCACTAGTCGTAGCTTCGGTCTACTACCGCCCCCGTAGCGGCACCACATCACCGCACGAGTACGCATGGATACAACAGCTACTTCACGAGGCCAATGGCGTCCAGGTCATCATAGGTGGCGACTTTAACGCGAAAAGTGACATCTGGGGGTATTCTATAGCCGACTCGAGGGGACGTCTTCTGTCTGATCAACTGGACTCATTGCCACTTCATATTTGCAACACTACTGGTACTCACACCCGGGCAGGCCTCCACGCTAAGCAGACGGACACCACTCCGGACCTAACCATTGCCTCCCCGAAAGTAATAAAACACTGGGAAACCCATCCTACCACTTGGGGCAGTGACCATTATCCCGTGATTTTCACTATCAATAAGAAAATTCGCAAGCAGCGTGCTCTTATTCGGTCTGTAAACTGGACCCACTTTCGAAATAATACCGAAGCTCAATTCCAAACCTTCGAGGAATTCGCTCAACATTTGCGCGACGACCTTCGCTCTGCAACTGAAGAAACGCATGGTGAAGAAAGCGACGGAGGTATTGATTCACGGATGATTGCTCTATGGAAGAAAGTTAATAAGCTCACGCAGAAATACAAGTCTAATGGCAGAAATTACAAGACTCTTCGTAGCATCAGGGACGTCTACCGACTTATCAGACAACACGGCGTGGAGCTCAGTCAAGCACAATGGGCCTCCACTTGCGAGCGACTTGGGAAGATAAAAGGAATGAAAGAGCTATGGGGAATTCTTCGCAAAATGCTTGGAAAAACCAAGGGACCATCACCGCTCGACACACTGGGGCTCCGACATGGCACCAATCTACATGAAGAAGAAATCATTAAATCGTTCTTTCCTCACGCCTGCAACACAGCACCCTCACCCCTTGAAACCCCGAAGATTGAGTCCACAGACCCTGATCTCGACGCTCCATTCACGCTTGGGGAGCTTCACGCCGCCCTAAAACAAGGAAGACGTGATTCTGCTCCAGGACATGACGGTATCACTTGGAAAATGCTACGCAATCTGTCCGAAGAGACAGAGTCAGCTCTCCTAGAAGTCATCAACAAGCAGTGGTCCACGGGAGAAGTTCCGCAACATCTCCGTTTGTCAATCATCAATCCCATACCGAAACCAGGAAAGGATCCCACAAATATTGGCAACCTTCGCCCTATATCACTCACACCGACAGTGTCCAAACTTATTGAAAGGATGATACATACCAGGATAACAAACTACATAGAATATCGCAACACTGGCTTGCACCCTTCCCAGGCTGGGTTCAGACCAAACATGGGAACACACAATAACCTCTGGTTGCTTCGGAGAGTCCTCAATCGGAACTCGCGAGGTGGACCTCCAGATTACATTCTCGCAGTTGACATGCGGAAAGCTTTTGATAATGCGAAGCAGGACCACATCCTCTCCAATCTAGCAAGGATATATCCCAGCCAGCGAACACTTGACTGGATCGCAAGATTTTTAGAAGCCAGACCAATACGACTGCGCTCCAGTTGTGACGCCCAATCTACTACCTACTACCTCGATCGAGGCGTCCCTCAGGGCTCAATTCTGGGCCCTCTGCTCTTCAATGTCTCCATGCTCACTGTAGCCGAAGAACTAGAATCGAACACTGGCGCTCGTTATACCATATATGCGGACGACATAACAATTTGGACGGAAGCACAGGACTACGGTGGAAACATTCAGGATATGGCCAGCGAACTTCAAGCTGCTCTGCTTACACTCGAGGGCACCCTTCCTAAGCTAGGACTCACATTAGCGCCAGAGAAAACTCAACTTCTCTGTGTCAATGGCAGGGTCAGCACACTCCCGCCAGAGCAGGCAATAACACTGACATTGGGAACCCATGAAATCAAGGCCACACATGGATATATTAGGATTCTAGGGATTCCTTTCCATAGCTGTAATACGGGCAATCTTGGACCACTGAGCTTAAAAGGCAATGGCCCAAGCTATTGAACACCATAAAGCGCATATCCAATAAATTTGGTGGCGCACGACAATCAGCCTGCACCGCAATCATCAGATCCATTGCGATCAGCAAAATTACTTACGGGGGCACGGTTATATCTTTATCAAGAAGAGCCGAGAAGACATTGCTGGTGCTTCACCGACATATTATGAGGACTATCACAGGCCTCCCGAGATTCACGAACACGCTTAAACTGGAAGAGTTAACGCCCATGCCGCCCATCGAAGATATCCTGAGCAATGCTCAGACATCGTTGCATAATCGTTTGCACCTCACATTACAAGGACGGGACACCCTGCTTTGGGACACCAGACGAATTCGCACACATCCATGTCACACCGTTAACGAAGATAACTTCCTTGCTTTCCCTCGCCTCTGCCCCTCCAAGACATCCGCTCCACTAGCGAGTGGGGCCTCTGTGGCCAGACAGCGACTTTCTCGCCAGCACAGTCAATGCAGCAATGATGCGATATTTACTGACGCCGCGCATGATGGCGAACACCTAGCCCTGGCATGGTACAAACCTTCGACAGGTGAAGCTCAGCGCTACGTCTGCACATTGGACCATGCAACTCCTACACATGCAGAACTTTTGGCCATTTGGACCGCCTTACAGGACAACCCGGCGCCATCAACTATCTACACTGACTCATTCGAAGCACTGAAGGAAGTTGAGAATCCTAATACAGAAGATATCACGGCTCAGCGCATCCGTCAGATTCTCCAACACAAACAGAAAAATGGTATTGACGCTAGGGTTGCCTGGACGCCGGGACACGTGGGAATCCAAGGGGGAGGTAACGAGGTGGCACACAGTCTTGCCACCTCAAACGCTGGAGTTCTACCTTATCATCTCCAACCTCTCCTGCGTGGGACTCCCGATCTCGTCGACCACCCATACGTGAATGTGACGCCGAACTCCCACTTTTACATGGCACGTCTGCGAAGCTTTCTGAGATTCCTTAATCGCGAAAGACTCAAAGACGTCACGCCTCCTCGAATCTTCAAGGACCTCGCCCTCAGTCGCTCTCAAGAAATATTTATAAACAAAGTGTTAGCAAACACAGCCACTACCCCTGATATAATCCATAAATGGCAGACTGTCGCAGACATGAAGAGGGGCATCGACACATCTGCCCCCTGCGTATGCACCTTTTGCCACTGTTTCTGCACAGCAAACATCGACCACCTCGTTCTCCACTGCCCTGCTTTTCGCCCTCATCGAAAAAACAGCGATATATTTTTACACACAGATCTGAATGCTCTACAAAAGGATATACTTGAACACCCTGATCGTCTCGTTACACTGGCCCACTTTGGAGTTTCTAGCGGCCTGGCGCGCATGATTTAGTGTTTGCCTACCCCCTCCCCACTACCCTCTCTCCCCACCAGTGACCTTCGGTCCTCCCTTCCTTAATAAATGAATTTCATCATCATCATTTCTCCATTTATGTCGCTACGTCTTCAGCGAACCCTACTACGTTTACACTTGGTCGCCTCGCCTGCATTGTAGACGCTACAATGCACATGAGGTTGTTAGTACTGATAAGACGCGATGCCTAGGCTCTCTTGAAAAACGAATGGCGCGAAGCGCAATGTCAGAGAATGTGGGGCAGGTGACGGCTCCTTTACAAAAGCGCCGTGGAATCACACGTGTGCTGCACGAAATCGGCTGCATTCTACCTATTGATGGCACTGGAATGCGATCACCGGTGCAGAATGTTCGCTGTGCGCTCGCATCAAGTTGTATATTAGCTGTAAAACATGGCACCTATGCACATTTAAGACTTTGACGATCGCGTAGAATGTAACGCCATTTTGCAACACTTGGTAATAGCTGCAAAAAACCTAGCAAATACGTAGCCAAGCTGCTACGACAAGCTAGGTGACCACCAGCTCCGCAGTGACTCAGTCTCGCGCCGCTAGCGCAAGCTGCCGAGATATATATTCACAAGCCCCGCCACGGTGGTCTAGCGGCTATGGTACTCGGCTGCTGATCCGAGGGTCGCGGGATCGAATCCCGTCCGCGGCGGCTGCATTTCGATGGAGGCGAAATGTTGAGGCCCGTGTACTGTGCGATGTCATGCAGTGCACGTAAAAGAACCCCAGGTGGTCGAAATTTCCGGAGCCCTCCACTACGGCGTCTCTCATAATCAGAGCTGGTTTTGGGACGTTAAACCCCACAAAACAAAACAATATATTCACAAGTTTATCGTGCTGGTTTCAGTTTTACCAACGCTGACCCTTCGCGTGGCCGCACCCGTGAAATCCATGCGCCGGTGCGACAGCGATCCCTCAAAATCTACTATATAAACACATGGCGAGTAAACGAAGCTACTGTGTCGAAAAAAAAAACGTCGGTTCGCGTCAACGCATGCAGGCATCAGTGATCGGGACGGTATAAAGAAAGCGGTGCGATGAGCTCCACTTCGTAGGGAAGCTTGTTGACGCTTGTCTGTGGCAAACACTTGGCGCGTATGGTGACATTGTCGTCCCACACACCGGTGACATGACATCGGACACATGTCCACTATTATAATGTGCAGCTCCTTTGCACACACTATCGCCGCAAAAGTAATTATCTGGGACGCGCACAAGCGGCAAATCGCACGCGCGCACTTCTGCGATGCTTGCAGTGAAATGAGGCGTCTGCTACGCGACCCACCAGCGGTTCCAACGGCCGCCGCTACGCGGCTTTCAGTGGCGCCCCTATAGGCGCTGCGCATGGCGTATAGCCTCCATCGCCACAAACCCAGATCATACATCACTCAACACTGCCCTCACGAGCTTGTAACCCCACAACTATCAGCAACGCCGCAGTGGCATTGAGAGTACCCAAATAAATAAATAAATAAATAAATAAATAAATAAATAAATTCTTTATACCACAGAATCCGTGTTCACAAGCATGAGATATGAGCTCAGGTGACCGTGCTAAGAGACTCACGCATTGTCGATGCCATACATGAAATGATGAAATACATGGCATCGACGTACCAAGACATGTCATTGCCACGCTCCGTGAAAACTCCCATCTCGATAAGCACACACACAAGATTGCGAAGCTATAGGGTCCTGGTACACGTACAACAGTCGGGACAAATTAGATTAACGTCACTGATACGTATAATTACCGCCATCCATCTCATGAGGTCTTTTCCCCTCACTGCGTGCGCGTATCACCAATTTCACGACGCCGCTTTCGAATCGCTCGCGCACGCGCTTTGTTCCAGCACCATTTCCTGTCCTTGGAAGCCGCATGCATATGCAGGGAACTCATTTTTGATGTATACGTGCCGAGAATCGTGCGATGCTCGGGTCTGCAGTGTACCATTGTTCTATACGTCCTGCATAACACAGCGTCGCGTCGCGATTGAATACACACACCCAGGCTCCGCGCTCTCATTACGCCCTGTTCCTGCACCTAAGAAGCCGGAACTCTCTCTCCTTATAGCAAGAAGCTATTACGGTCTCGCAAACGCGCAGGCACGTCATCTCTCCCTCCATCAACTTTTGTTTTTGTTCCTTTTTGGGTGGCCATAATGGCAAAAGAAAAAAAAAAGGAAATATCTCCGGCGCAGCATGCAACGATGTACCGGAGTCTATTCTGTTCCCGAACACAAGCACGTCGCTTCCTTGGCCCTCGTGTGAAGGTCGTCATTGTTCCTGGACTGGACCCCCCTTTCAGTCCTAAAATACAAGCCAAACCGAGTTTCACGGACTAATTTTCAAGGTGCCTTGGTGCGACACAAACTGAACTAAGGGCCAGCGGATCCTGGCTTGGTGTACAGTGGCGCGAGAGGAAAACACACACAGAGAGAGAACGAGACATGGCAGTCTGGAAAACAAGGCAGCTTGCCGGGTGCTGTGAAAAAGAAGCTCTTTTTTTTTTTGTCTGTTTTTTGCGCGTGGACAGGGGTGAATGTTTCGTAGTATTTAAAGAGTAGACTTTACTTTTTTGGATTGTCCTGGGCGAAAACATGCCTCCTTTATTTCGGTTTCCTTCCTTCTCATTCCTTTTGTTTTGTTTTTGTTTTTCTACATGAAAGCTATCAGCCTTGAACGATGTCAGACGCACCACAAAACAACAGGGCCCGTGTGAACCATGTGTGCTGGTAGCCACAGAGAAAGAAAGAAAGAAAGAAAGAAAGAAAGAAAGAAAGAAAGAAAGAAAGAAAGAAAGAAAGAAAGAAAGAGGGAGAAAGGGTAGGGACGCTAGGACGTTAACCATGTTGCCAACCTACAGTCGGAGAGAGAGAGAGAGACAGAGAAGCGATAAGAGAGAAATTAAAGGAGATATAAGAAGTATAGCAACGCAGATAGAACGAACACTGTGCTTTGACATTCAGCTATAAAACCGCGCAGACGGAGACAGCAAGACCGTATGCAGATCAAGCACAGACTTGGCCCTTGCCTGGCAGAGTATTTTCACTGCCATACACTCTCCAGATATCAGCAAGCCGTTATTCCCACGTGCCTTACGGCGCATTCCCTGTGGCACTGAAGAATGAATGAATGAAATAAACGTCTATTTGCGAGACAGTGTTCTGAGCGTGCAAGCTCAGAGTCACTGTTGGTGGGAGGGTTCCATATTCAAGGAACCCTCTGGCCGCAATCGCATGGCTGGCTCTGGTGACGAGCCGTCGTCGGTCGTCCAACAACTTGTTGATACTCGTAAAAGTATCGAGGTTGAAAAGTACTGAAGTTGAAAATAAGAATCCGCAGATACATCACTACGATGTCACGGACTGTAAGTCAACAATTATTGCATATTTGGGCAAGCGACACCAAGAGTGTTCTGTAACCTTGCTGAGTTGTCATTTTTTTTTCCTGACTGACCTTGGTGAACACGTCAGGGTCCCTCAGAGTTTAAGCATAGTCGGTCATCAGAAATAAACACCCCTTTAGTTGAAATGCACACTGTCAAATTTCATGAAGTTGTGGTGGAACTACGGGGGCATAGGCGAGCTTCATTACCACCTACGTCGTTTCAGCACTCTTTCATTCCTTATCAAGATCGCTATCAGGTTTCCTTTTTTTACATATCACCGTCACCACTCGCTAATGCAACTTGTAACACCGTGTCCCACTAATGACGCCGGAAAGCGTCTTAAGTACGTACTCAATACATCGTACGTCAATCGATATGTCCGATTAATTGCCCTTTGTCCTATCAGGGAAATGGTCGCCGGCCCGGGGACGCAGTTTAAATAAAGCGAGCGGCTAAATACTCGAGGCCGGCCCTCTCCGTGACCTGCGCCCTCGGCATTCCTCTAATATTTCGCAACTGTCCCACCGTTCCGGCTATAGAACTTTCTATTTACGACACACGTGCAGTCGCTCCCCCCGGAAATAGCGGTACCGCATTCGGCAACCTCTCGCGCAACCATTGACGTCAAACGCGCGCGGTCCATTGCACCCGACGGTCAAAGAAAAACGCCGTTATCGGCGCTATGTAACCTCGCGCAACACCCCCGCCCCCCTCTTGTCCGCGCTTTCAAGGCAGTAAAAGAAACAGAGAAAAAGACAAATACGTCCGGTGCCCGCAGGGCACCTTCGAGGCGCACGGCGTGCACCTCTCGGCTCGCGTAATGCGGTAGCTATGCGCGTGCATAGTACACGCGTGAGAAAGTACGCACAGTGTGTGCAGTCGCGATCGTCCCGCGATTAATAGTGAGGCCGGCCGAACCTCGCTTCATGGCGGCGGCGCATCACCGCCGTCTCACACAAGGACTCTCTCGCCCCCATGGAGTGGCCTCTCGCCAAAACTCGTGCGGCAGTTACAATCTCTACCGGCTCCTGGGGAAGTTCGATGATGGTCCGCCAGGAGACGATAGCCGGTATAGAAGGAATGATGAAGAATAACAAAAGAATCCAGAAGAACGCGCGCAGGACATCTGGTGAACGGGAAAAAAGAGAGAAGCCTGCAGGCGGAAGGTGAGGAAGCAAAAGAGAGAAAGAGAACACAGGCCGGACGGAAACCTTGCTCCCGCTAAGAGAGCTCGCTGGCCGTTAACCGTCCGTGACGTCAAAGCGGGCACTGCCGGCCGAGCCCCTCGCCGCAACCTCTCCGGTGCGAAAGCGTCGCGGTCGTTTTCACGCGTCGCTTTCGGCCAAGGTGAACGTATGGAGAATACGGACCTCCTTGGGAACGAACGACGTTCGGCGCTGGAAGAGGAGGGGGGAGGTTCGGCAACGGCAACGGCGTTCTCGCCGCCAGCGTTAAAGCTCGGCCGTCGTGTGCGTCCGACTGCGTTGGATCCGGGCGGAAAGAGTGTTTTCCGCGTCTTGCACTCCTCCGCGGACGTCACAGGGGTAGTATAGTATCCTTTCGACGTTGCCGTTTCGACAGCACGAGGCGAGATGACGTTGACCTTCCTTCATACTAGAACGCGTGCGGTGGGTCTCGTCCTTATCACTTAATATGCGAACCTGGCACGGACGCGCCGTGTCGATACAACGGTTCGATATGTAAGTACGTACTACGTCGCTCCCATTGTGACGCGCAAGGTCGCGCGGGCCGGCGCTTTTATTTTAAGCTGACCGTCCGCCCGGGGCGTTGGTGGCAATATAGAAGTCGGCCGTTTCCTTTACGGCTGGAGCACGCCCTCCGCTTGCCTTCGGGGTCGGCAACGCCGTACCTACGCACGTCTTCAAGACATTTGTGTAGTTGTTTGGGAGGCGAGTACATAGTGGCGTGAAGAAACCGAATCAATGGAAACCGGAAGTTCACGTGCGTGAAAAATAGCACCCGCCTGGAGGTGCATTTACGGCGGCTCGCTGCAAGGTTCGAAGCGCGTCCTGACCTGTCTTTGACGGTCACGAGCGCAGCTCCCTTTGTGTGGCCAGGTTTGTAGAAGGTATATGCTTGTCTGGGAATGAGAAGGCCGGCGCTTACGTAAAGAAGCGGACGGCGAGCGCGCTTGGTCGACACGTATAGCGTTTGGCGCGTGTCGTGAACACCGAGGAATGCAACCCTCGTCTGTGAAAGGTCGTTCCTGGGCTGTGACTGTCGCGGAGTGAATGTGTAGCCGGCGGGAAAAGTAGACTGGACGTTCCAGCGTGTGACCAGAGGTAGACGAGGATCGCCTAGCGCCTGTCCTATTTTTGTATCGGTCACGCGGCGATGCTTATACGGCGGGGTTTGAAGTTTTAGGGTTCTATCCTCGTCTGTAAGCCGATGGAAGTCGAGCTCGAGAGCGAAGGTGTACTTATGTGCATGCCAGGGAGTACGAACTCCCACGTGGTCTAAATATAACCAGAGCTTTCCTACTATGCGGCGTTCCTGAGACACCGTGTGTTCGATTGGCGCGGGAAGCAGCATGATGTGTTTTGACAGTTATTTATATAGAGTGCGAGGAAAGCTTTCTGGTCATCAAGCTTTATGGATTTTAGCTCTGATATGTCGCGAGATTGTTCTGTTGAGAAAGGAATACATAAAACGAATCAGCTTCGATGTCCGCTGTTTTCTTGTATGCGAAAAATGTTAGTGTGTTAGACTACTAGAGCTACTGTTGCAGTTCGTAAAATGCGAGCTGTAAAGTCGGCATTATTTCTAGGATTTTCGCCTTATAGCACTAAGTCGGTCGCTTCCTTCGAGATTGCCATAGTTTGCTTCAGGATGTACTCAGATTTTTTTTTTTGGGGGGGGGGGGGGGTGGGGGGGAGGGCGATTGGAGGTAGGGTACAAGGGCGCGGGGAGTGTGGACATGAGGTATTGATGGGGATCTGGGCTAGTTTCAATAATCCAGAAAGGTGGGGGAGGTAACTCTTGGAGGAGTGTTAGTGGAGCGTTGGGCGTCAATAGGGAGTTTTAGCAGCGGCGGCTTATACCATACGGTAATGCCGTACCGTCGTGGTTGGCACGTAGAAAATTGAGCTTCTGAGGGATTTACCAGCAAGTTTTATCATCTGACGACGTCTCCGTAATAACCGAGCAACTAATGCTTCTCTTTTAGGGGCGAAGCTCCTTAGGGCGTGGGTCTGTACATCCCATGGTGTTCGTTGTTGGTGATGTACGTAGCCACGTCTACTTTTATGAAGAAAAAAATTCCGAAAGTTCTGTCCTCTGCCTGGATTCGAACCCAGGCTCTCGGCGTGGCAGTCGAGCGTTCTACCACTGAGCTACGCCTGTGGTTGAAAAATTATCGCTAAAAGACCTAAACAGGTATAATGTCTCCCGCGGAATCGCATTAACAAACGTAATGTTACGTTGAAAAATAGTAATACACCGCTACACGACGCGAAAATGGATTGTATAACGACGTCGAGGCATCATTTGAAAGAACACAGAGCTGCGTGCTTTGTAGCTTTGAACCCATTACGGAGGCACTGGTAATTATGGCGTAGTGGGTACTTGATTGATTGATTTGTGGGGTTTAACGTCCCAAAACCAGTTCTGATTATGAGAGACGCCGTAGTGGAGGGCTCCGGAAATTTCGACCGCCTGGGGTTCTTTAACGTGCACTGACATCGCACAGCACACGGGCCTCAACATTTCGCCTCCATCGAAATGCAGCCGCCGCGGCCGGGATTCGATCCCGCGACCTTCGGATCTGCAGCCGAGTGCCATAACCACTAGACCACCGTGGCGGGGCGTAGTGGGTACTTCCCTACTTGGCAAAATGATAAGTTATGGCGCAGGAGATACCTACCACTTCTACTTGCACTAGTTTCCTCAAGCGTTTAAAGTGGCCTCTAAGAAAGTAGCTCCTCCTGCTTACGCTGTCACTGTCCTGCAGTTCCGCGCAGGCCTGGCTCTAGCACAGCATATCCCCCTTAAGCGCGAGATCCCAGCGTACGAATACAGTGTTTCTCACGCCTTTACATGATGATCGACTGGGCGATTTACGCGAAAGATTCACGGTTTACCGATGATTCCCTCCGGAGCTTAGCCCACTCATCATCATTCACCCCGTGGATATGCTGTGATTATTTGACTAAAATAGCCGCGTGCCGAACGTGACGGTACGGCATTAACGTCATTACCGTACGGTAAGCCAGCGCTGCTAAAACTCTCTATTCTCGAAATCCCTGGTGTGCGACGTGCTCTGCACACTGATGAAAGCCAAACTGTAAGTATGGCTCCCACTGTGCTGTCGCTAAAGTTGCAAGTGCCAGCCGAAGCTATATGCCAGCGATACGCGCAGATGTATATATGTGTGGCGCGTGACTAACTACAATGAATTAATATGTCCGGCCGGTTATACACATGGCAAAGAAATAATTAACTTCGCACGTTATGAACCCTCACGTGTTCTTGCAAGTTCGCTACATACACCGCACAACCGTTGTACGTGGCGGCCGTGGTTCTTAGTAACACTGTACTTCCACCGTAGAAACAAAAGCAACATTTCGGCCAGTTTACAACTTTTCATGTGAAGTAAAAGACAGCTCCATACAAGTGTGCGGCAATGAATAAAAAAAAATCATGACAGCTCCAGTAACGTGAAACCTGGGCAGGTGGCGAACCATGCGGTGATGAGCCGTTGCTTCCCACAGGAACACGTCAGTCCGCTGCTAACGGGCTTGCTTTGCCGTGACCACGACGACGACGTTAGACGCCGACAGCCCGGGCGCATTAGCAGAAACTCGTTAGAATGGCCTTCTGACACGACAACCCTACACATACACTG
This sequence comes from Hyalomma asiaticum, assembly GCA_013339685.2. Lineage (NCBI taxonomy): Eukaryota > Metazoa > Arthropoda > Arachnida > Ixodida > Ixodidae > Hyalomma > Hyalomma asiaticum. Next base: position 115,866,183 of record CM023483.1, on the reverse strand, counting down.
TCTGGGTTCACTGCTTCCAGGATTCGCCCACACATGCACACACACTGTCTGATTGCAGCTGTGCCTCCAGGATGGGTCCACAGGATTTTCGCAACCGAATTTAACAAATTTCCGTTATTAATGCAATTAAATCTCGACTATTCCCTTATTTTAAACCACTTTAAATCATCGTTAGTTTATTTCGAACCGGTTTTATCCATCACACACTTGCTTTTTGACCATCGTTTGACAACTTGATTTATCGTGACGACAGGACACGACAAGACACGCTGACGACCCTGTACCCTAAGGTGCTTCGACCCTAATACTGTAAGGAACCTAAACACTAAATTGGCATGCATGTTTAATTTCCGGTAGTTGTGCGAAGTACCCTGCCTATATGATCCGTGTTTATTTGTAGCCCTATATGAACAGTAGTCGAAGTTTTATCATCTGCTCCACAGAACTGTAGACCGGTCCTTCTCAACTGCAACCATCCTGTGAGGCTGTGAATGAAGTCCACTTTCAGTGTATCCGGCCACTCAATTCTCCTCTATAGCGTTCGTGACACTTCGATGACGCAGGTACCGAGAAAGATCCTGTGCAGGTTTTTACCACCGCTGAAACATCAGCAAGAGCACCTATCCGCGTTCTGGTCGCAAGTTCTGTCACGTTTCGTAGGGCCTACGTGCCTTTGAGGAAACCATACAGCTTGTCGACATTCTATTTCCTCATTTGGCGATGAAGAAATAGAGAGAAAGAGCGTGTGAATGGAGTGAGAATGCACAGGCGGAGGAAGGGTTCGAAAGTCGATGTGTGTGAGAGAGAGAGAGAGAGAAAGAGAAAGGAAAGACAAAGTCGATGTGAGTATCCGGTTTTGATACCCGGACAAAACGTTGTCGAAAATCCAACGACGCCAGTTGTCAACACTTCCCACACCTCGAAACAAATAAAAGCAAGCAAACACCAGACGTAATAGAGCTGTTTCCTTGTCACTGCTGCTGAGCGCTGATGAGACGCAACCTCTTTGGGCCATATATTTCCTGCGTGAAGGACGATGCTTGTGCTCAAGAATGTCTCGGGGAATCTCATTGGGGTTGAAAACTCGGTTGCCTCATGATGATTCTGAGATAAAGAACAACTGTAGCTGAATTTCGATATCATAGGGGGCGCGTTCCTAATGCACTGAAGACAGACGGGCCCGATCGCGAGTTATGATTTGATCGATTTCTGGGGTTTTACGCCCCCAAATAACGATATGATTTTGAGAGACGCCATAGTGGAGGGCTTCCGGAAGATTCGACCACCTGGGATTCTTTAACGTGCACTGACATCGCACAGCACACGGGCCTCAACATTTCGCCTCCATCGAAATGCAGCCGCCGCTGCCGGGGTTCGATCCCGCGACCTTCGGATCAGCAGCGGAGAGCCACAACCAGTAGTACACCACCGTGGCAGGTCCAACTAAGCCTTTCTTGAAGAGTACATATATATAAACACTCGTGCAAAGAAACACGTGATCACAAAACAAACCAAATATACAGCTTATATTTCGCGATTGCTGATGAGAAAATCTAACTCGGTAGAATGCGACATGATAGACGGCTTCGCGACGCACGCTTCACAGTGCATTGCATTGCATGGAGCGTGTGGTACTTATGAGTTCTTCAGCAGTCCGAAGTATAGGTTTCTAGTGCGCGGCTAGTTAGATTGGGTTATACCGCGGCTGTGCTTTCGCATTGCAGAGGTGTACGGTTCTATCACTGGCGGCCGGCTGACCGCACGAAAAAGAAAGAACCAGCAGCCTTAACCACGTCATTGTACAATAGGAGTCGGGACGATTTGCTTCATAGATGAGGGGACGAATAGTAAATGCGACCATTACGAACGCGATCACGCATTAATCCAGGGTGTACTTTACCGACGTCGATAAGCCGGCCACAGCGCGCAATCAAATCCGAGCGTACAGCCGAGCCGTTTTCCTCTTGGCAAGCCATCCTGTCTTCTTCGTTTTGTTGTTCAATCTGCGTAATATTGAAAGGGGAATTTCTCTTGTGTTGTTCCCCACGGGTCACCTTGACAGTGGTGTCTCATTTTTAACTTTACACTTAAAATGTGAACGTCATGTACAGGAGTGAGCTGTTCATCCCACGCATACTATTCCGAGCGGGCCGTCTGCTACGTGAACTGTGTTCAGTATACACTTTGATGGGCTACAGGTATAGCCTGTACGCTATGATGAGGCTAAATGAAGGCAGACGACTGAAAAAAGAAGCCGTTGAACGTGAAAAAAGCGTCTCACTCGTTGCGTGATGGCCAGGTTACTTGCCGCTTCGCGCATGCTCAGCTGTAGAGGTCGCGGGTTCGAGTGCGGCCGCCGCTGTGACACCTTGCAAGAGCGTCCGATGCGCAACAACGCTCGATTACCGTGCGTAGAGTGTGAACGTTTTGAATCTAACAGTCAAAGGATTAACCGGAAGGAGGGCTTACAGAATCGTCTTTTAGTACGAGGACATTGATGCACTTGCCATATTTTATTGAAAAAAAGCTGCCCACTGTTACGCGCTTCCTGTTTCGTCACGTTCACGCACATTTCACGTCTCTTACAGCCTAGCGAAGGGCTAAGTGATAATGCGGTGAAAAAGAGCAACGCGTAACGTTCCTTCTTTGTCGTCTTGTTTTGCTGTCGTAACATGCCTTGCCGTACAAGCTGTATTGGCTAGTCACGTTCCTCTTGCAACATGTAGCTGTAGCTTCTTTTCCTTCGCACTGACTTCCTGATCGTGTGTTTTAGGAATTAACCCTATTATCGTGCCTAAGCGTGACTGCTTTTGCAACTTGAAACACTAGAAAAAAGAAAGTATATGGGCAAGCACGGTAAAACATAAATGTCGTAGAAGGCACATTCTGTATAGACAACGTTGTTTGCATTCACTCTATAGCGTGGATGAGGGAGATTTTCGGGGTTGCAAAAGGGCGAAACCATTATATCCCATCGGAAGAAAGATAATTCATATATAAGTGGGCATGCGCACCGAACGGTCCTTCCTGGCGTTTAGCGATGCCCACCTTGCCCACTTGTCGGATGGTATATGGCATCGTGCATGCGGTCTTCATTATCGCGGCCCGTGAGACGTTAATCAGCAATTAAGCGCGTAGCACATACCGCTGTGGCGAAACAGGCCGCCGCCGTGGAACGGTGTTGCACATCCATAGGCGTGGGTTGTTCAAGACACGACACTTTACCTAGACGCTAAGCATTCCACGGAAGTATTGCGTGATTACCCGTTAATTTGCGCTCCCCCCTCTCTTTCGGTAGTCGGTAGGAAGCGGCTCGGGGTATAGCTTCGATCACGACCGGTGTGGATATTGCGATATATTGGTCGGATATTTTGTAACGAGGTTGCGTGCCGAGAGACCTTGTCAGTGACAGTGACAGCTGTTGATTACGCTGATGATTTCGAAAGGCCCCGTACTGTGATGAGCGCAACATGGGTTCGACGTTGAGGAATAATGCACGTACGAAAGTATGATAACGAGTCGGGGGAGTCAAGAAGATATATGTCCAACGCGCGCAGGCTGTTGCAAGCAGCCCTGGAAAGAAGGCTGCGTGAATGCTGTTTTACGAGGACGAGGGGCCACTATAGATTAGGTGACCACATCAGGGAACACGGCCATGTGATAACTGATAAAAGAATACAGTAAATAAATAAAGTGGCAAGGGCATGAGACACCATGTGCTCGCGTTTAAGAAGCACGCATATGAACACATGAGTGCCAACATGACTTTGCCATCAAAAAGATAGTCTAGAAGATAGTCTTTCGTTTTGCTGTTGCCGTCGTGTTGAATAGTGTCATTGTCAAAAGAAACGATTGATATTATATATAGCGCCCAATTACCTTCACGTTATTAGCACATAATTGGCTTCACAAGGAACTATTTAGAGCTTGCAGGAATAGTTCATGTACCACAAATTAAGAATTTTTTTTTAGATTACTGTAGCAGGTTCTTCGTTTCTCAAATATTGCGCTGATGCGACGCGACTACCGGCACTATACTGGGTCGGTCAGTACACGTGGGTTACGTGGGTCGCCTTCCTAGCACTTGCATCCGGCACGATCTACGATGAACATCCGGAGCTTCGCCCACTCATCATCATTCACTCCGTGGATATGCTGTGCATTTCTTGTACAAAGAGATAAACTTCAGGAAAACCTCACGTCGTGGAACTGATGAGCACAATACAATAATTCTCGCGGAGACATTAGAAGACCACAGGACAAGGCGCTACTTGCGGCAGGAAACGCTGTTTAGGGGGAAATAAAGAACAAGAAGAACACGTCCTATATATATATATATATATATATATATATATATATATATATATATATATATATATATATATATATATATATATAGAGAGAGAGAGAGAGAGAGAGAGAGTAAGCAGATACCACACTTTGTCAGAATCAACGTCGTGCGAAGCAATCAGCGTGAAATTTGCCTATTCCGAACTGTTCGGCATTCAGCTATTGTCACGTGTATAGGATCAAAGTCTGTGTGCAAATTGGCCACAAGCACCAGCTCCATAACTGCATAACTGCCGATTGGGTTATTTGCGATATGTATCGCTCGCGAAGAAGCGCTGCGGACGAGTAGTATATAGCGTGCTCCTCACCACCACGGCACCCCAGGTTAAGCTCCTATCCACCTCACGCTTGAAAGGTTGACGCTTGTCTCTTATCTGTCCGCTTCTTATATCTACATTTCAATCATAAGCTACGATAAATGATGTATCTTCCTCTTATCGAACCCACGCAGAGTGTGTTCTCGTGAATTTTTGAATGTCAATTTTGCTTGTCCTTTGACTAACGTAAGCTGCAATGTTAAGATTCAAGCGCCTATGGCGCCTACCCTCATAACCCGGGCCGAGCGCTGGGCGTGTGAGACACACGTCTTTGTGTCATCTTTAATCGTGACGTACATGACGAGTATATCATTTTAGTGATGCCAAGGTCAATCACTTATGCGCCTCGTACATTGATACACTACAATCGCAATCTTAGTATGCACGAAGTGAAAGATGCCACCCGCAGAGCGTAGAGACATAGGCGGATAGATAGATAGATAGATAGATAGATAGATAGATAGATAGATAGATAGATAGATAGATAGATAGATAGATAGATAGATAGATAGATAGATAGATAGATAGATAGATAGATAGATAGATAGATAGATACGGTAAGAAGTGCTCGAGTTCGCAAAGAAATGCTTCCAATTTAAAATGTATATGATGGATAAACACCAGACGTGAACACGCGATGTCAGGGCAATATAAAAACAGCGCGTGCAGTTCGCGTGTGAGAGTCCACGTGCACTCCACGTGCAAAACTACCGGGAAACAGATTCCTTCGCGTTCTCTTCCCGTGAGGAACCTAATACCAGCACGCACAACCGGAAATCATTTTAAATCCTCTAAACTTTTCCTATACAACGATTTAATTCGCATCGGTGCCTTTCGTGTATATTTAAGGGGTTAAACTAACATGAACGGAAACTGCACTACCCACGGAGGCATCGCGTGACTGGAGATCCATGCCCCATTTGCATAACCAGCAAGAAAACAAAACAATAACACAATGTTGCCACCGCCACGGCTATGGCGTGCCGAATCTGCTCAGCGCCGGTTATAGACGGCACACGGAACGGAAGCCGCGATGGCTGGACACCGTGTGTCCACTATACGAAAACACTGGACGCTTTGCGCCTTCGATCGCTTCCGGGCGTTCTTCTAACCGGCTGAACCCCGCGCTGCCCGGTCGTCGTGGAGGCCGTTGACACGCGCCCAAGGGAAGGAACTGCCCGTGTACGCACCGGCGAAGACCACTGCCTCGCGTTCCGTGACACGGCTGAGCAGGCACGCACCAACCGATGGTCGTTTTTTTGTGCGATGAGCGCTTACAGTTTATATATATGTAAGTGTGCGCCATTAGAGATAATCGCTCGATTTGGAAGGAGGCAACGGCAGAATGAAAGGGAAGGTGGGACGGAGGGTCTATAGCATCGCCTGGGACTTTCGCTTTCGGAAGTCAGTGACCCGGCCAGCGGCGCTTTCGCCAGGTTCAGCGAACTGATGAACCACGACGACGACGTTGCCCTGCTTGGCTGCGCCTCCTTGCCCTTCGCCGAGTGCGTGCTGGTGGCCGCTGGCAACGGCAGTCGCGTGGACGGCGGAGGAGTGTGAGGGGCTTCGATAACAGCCTGCCGCCGGGAGGCTGTCGTCGATGCAGCTATACGAGGAATGCCCGCGTCTTAAGATTCGTAGTGCTTACGTTTGTGACGATTATGACCGCGATAAATTGATAAATCATTTCGCCGTTGGGAAATATGTGACTTCGCTCGGTGAAAATCAAAGTCGTTGAATGTGACTATACGGATATTTGAGACTGCAACATTGTCAAGGCGATGTGGTTGTTGTTACGGAAGAACTGGGTGCGATAGCTCATTCGCCAGATTACGGACCACTCTGAAAGTCATATGCTACTAGACACAAACTTCTCGTTTTTTACGGCATATTCCAGAATATTACTGATGGCATTCATGGCACTCACTCACTCACTCACTCACTCACTCACTCACTCACTCACTCACTCACTCACTCACTCACTCACTCACTCACTCACTCACTCACTCACTCACTCACTCACTCCATAGGCATATGTGGTCGCCAGCGTTAACTTGTATACTGACGCCTCAGTAACTGAAAACCGCCGCACCCAGAGTTATTGGAATCGGCTTTATTGAAGAACATTCGCACCTTGTTGCGCATGCCGGTAATATATGATTCACGTACAGTGCCTGACAAGCGTCTTTTTTTTTTTCCTTTCTGGGGAGGACTTAATTGATTCGAACGTTGCGTACCAACGTAGAAACAACAGAAAATAGACGGCTACGCCCTGAACAACTTCGGCGAAGTCGCCCTTCTGCGATTACGTCTTGTCGGTTATAAATTCAGCCTAGATGCAAGGCCTTCAGCAGCTTCGAAAGAACGTCAAGAAATCAGCACACAAGAGAAGGTATAACTTGACGCAAACCTTTAAACCAATCCAATGGTTAAGAAGAGTCGTGTCGTTCGAGACGAAACCTCATTTTACCACCGTCCACTCAGAGCGAAGAAAGGTAAAAATGACGAAATAGGAACTGCAAGTGAACAGAGCATTTCGCACTGCAGATTTTTGTTTCTCTTTGTTACTGTAGGATATGTTCGATTCAAACTTCTATCATTGTGTGCATTCTCTACACGTGGCAGTGGAAGAAGAAAAAGAAAAGCGTACCGATGCCTCTCTAAAGAATTATAATTCTAGACCACACCGCGTTAAAGCTGGACACGATTTGAAAGATTGCTACCAGACTGGCGAAACTATTAAGGCACACCTGCCACAGAGTGCATATGCGCTTAGTTTGGTCAAGGTGTACGTATTTCTCAGCAGCCGTGTTTTCGCAGAAAGAGCGAAATTGATGACAACTAACTCTCACAGAGCGAAAAGTCAATGACAAGGATCGAGGAAGTTCAAGCGAAGTGCAATTCACCGAGGGAGAAATAAAGAGAAAAAAATAAATCTCTCTTGCTGTCTTTGTTAGTTGCAGTACATTTTTTTCCCTTTCAGCGCTTGCCTTTATTCTGTCTCGTCTTTCTTTTCTTTCTTCTTCGCAGTCGAAATTTAAAAAAAAATGTTTTCCTGTGTACGTTTGTCGCGCGAACACCACAGCCGCGATTTAGATGACTCCTTTCTCGTAAAATGCCGGATCTCCTCTAACAGACGAAGGAGTTCCATCGCGTGGTACGGAATTTTCTGTTATAGTTAAGCACGGAACTCCGCGCAGACCTGCTACTTTGGCGAGCAGCAACTTAAGCTCCCGGTTGCGAGCTTAATGAAGCAGTCGCTGTTGCAATGTAAAAAGGAAAGGCAGCAATAATCACTCCGAGATATAGCGAACACGTGGCGCATTACCTTATAACGAATGCGTTACGCAACCTTATGGATGGTGTTGGTGTTGGTGATGTCGCTGTGCAGACAGCAAGTTAGCTTGGCAAACCTAGCCGGCGCCTGCCTACTATTTTATCTCGCTTTGAGAAATCCGTGGCCGGGAGCTTTAAACGTGATTTGATGGCCAAATGAGCTGCAAAGGTGATTCGCACGAAGGACGGTTCAACCGTCATTGGAGCGTAACTGATTTTTGGGGGTCACTACCTTGCCTAAGAAGATGTATTCCCTTACCACTTCCAGTACCTCGGCACCAATCTCAAACCGCTTAGCCATCGCAAGGATATTGAACAATACTTTAGTCTCCCGCATATTAATTGTCAGACCCACCGTTCCACATTGCCTGTCCAGTTCAGTAATCATGCTTTGTAGATCCTCACTCCCCCCGTCCCTCGAGTTACGGCAAGGCAATGTCATCAGGAAATCTCAGGTTTTACTGAGGTACTATCCATTAACCCTTAAACCTACGTGTTTCCGATCCAATGATCTGAATACCTCAAGGAGACATGCTGTGAATAACATTGAAGGGATTGTGTCAATTTGCCTTACGCCCTTCCTTACTGGTATTTTACTGGTCTCTTTTACTTGTGGAGGACTGCAGTCGCTGTGGAGCCATTCTAGATATCTTCTAGTATTCTTACGTAATGCTCGTCTACTTTCCGATTCCACAACGCCTGCATGACAGGTGAGGTTTAGACCGAGTCAGATGCTTTCTCGTAATGTATGAAGGCTCTATATAGGGGTTGGGTATACACCGCGTATTCCTCTGTCACCTGAGTGACAGTGATCGTGTGGATATGATCTATGACGCTTTTGCGAAACCCCGCTTGTTCTTTAGGTTGACTGAAACCTAAGGTGGCACAAATTCTGTTAGCGATTACCTTGGTATATGTCTTGTGGACGGCTGACAGTAAACTTGGCGGCCTGTAATTTTTCAAGACCTTCATGCCACCTTTATGGATTCTGATGATGTTCGCATTCTTACAAGATTGCGGCGCGTTCGCGGTCATTAGGAATTACGTATTGAGGTTCACCGGATCAGGTCGTGATGCCTGATCAGAACCGTGAGGCTGAGATAATTAGAAGGATAGTGGGGGGTATTCTCGGATATGAATGGCAGCTTACCATTGCCCCTCAGGAGGAAAGCGCATAAAAGCTGCGTGTTACCGCTACTTACCTACGAGGCAGAAACTTGGGGACTCAATAAAAGGGTTCAACTTAAATTTAAGACCACGAAGCAAGCAGTGGAACGAAAATTGATAGGTGTAACGTTGAGGAAAAAGAAGAGAGCGGAGTGGACCAGGGAACATACGCGTGTTGAGGACACTGTAGCAGAAATCAAGAAGAAATGGGTTTAGGCAGGGCATGTAATGCGAAAGCAACACAACCGTAGGTCATTAAGGGTAACGGAGTGGATCCCTAGAGAAGACAATCGTGGCAGGAGGTGACAGAAAAGTTAGGTGGGCAGATCAGATCAGGAAGTTTGTGGGGATAAATTGGGCCCAGTATAGCACAGGACTGGAATAATTGGAGACCTATAGGGGAGAAGCCTTTGCCCTGCAGTGGACGTCGACAGGCTGATGATGATGTTTTCTGGGATTTTACGTCTGAAAATCACGATACAATTATGAGACATGCTGTAGTGGAGACATCCGAAAATTTCGACCTCGTAGGGTTCCTTAACGTGCACTGACATCGCACAGTACGGGGGACTCAACGTTTCGCCTCCATCGAAATGTAGCCGCCGCGGCCGGGATTCGATCCCGCGACCTTCGAATTAGCAGCCGAATGCCATAACCGCTAGACCACCGTGGCGGGGTCATTTGCGCATGCAAGATGCGGCATGCAGTAAATAATCGTGGCTATAGGGTACTGGACGTGGTGTGTTTCCAGGTGTGGTTGTATAGCTATCTTCTTTTTAAAAGGACTGAGATGATCCTGTGGTGGCGAGTTGGGTTGCGTGGTATCTTTCATCGGACAAGTGTTAGCCCGTGTTTTATGTGCGTCTCTAACGAATAGCACCAACGACAACCGAATAGGTAACGAGGCTGCAGCTTCGACACTGAGTTAGTTGTATACGCCGTCAGTCGTGCAGTCACACCATAACTACGACTATGTAAATGCTATACAAAGAAGCCACAAAAACAGACATGCTTTACGTGCGCGCCGTGAAGGAGGCATGTCAGATTTGTGCGGTGATAGCTGCGCCATGCGGCGTTCGCAGTAAAACGACCTTCACCTGCAGCGCTAACTACAACGATGCGGGATACGTGGCGACTGATACCGTAAAATAGTACGGCAGTTCGAGCACCACAGACGTGTCACTGCCTATCTGTAACGCACGAAGCAGCGCCGCTACGTGTAAGTACACTTCTTTATCGCGGCCATTTCTCTTCCATAACTCGCAGAACGTCATACTGGTTTTGGTCCGAGCGCAAGCCTTTCTACGAAGTCAAGTGATATATATTTCGTTCTTATCGACTTACGCCGTGTACTTGCAGGTTAGACTCTTGTCAGTAGTAAGAAAACAGCATGCGGTGGGCCCACTAGTTTGAAATGCGTACAACGCTTTATTTCTCCTCCTACTCTGAGACGTCGGCACCTTCAAAAGGTTCTTGATAATCCCTCTAGAGCGGGCAACATATATATGCTGTAGATATGGTAGGGACTAGTGTAACACAGGTGGTAACACCAAACAGCGCAGTCGTGCCTTTCTGTAGATATAAATAAGATGATGTCAAAGATTCGTGCTAATCTGGGAACGTTCTCAGGCACTATGTTTTGCTACAAGCAATCAAGGCGATGCAGCAGATAGCTTGAGAGTAAACAGGAGAAGCACAAGTTGGCAAAGGATTTTCATCGTAAAGACTATCTCATTGGTTAGGGTTGTTCAATGATGTGTTCGCTGTCACTCTTCGCTGTGTTTTGTCACTAACGAAATTTTCTAGCGCATGGCAAAGCAAGGTACGACTTTGTCTGTAACCGTCACAAGTTTGGTTCCTGCAGAACTGCGTGCAACAGGACTGCATGAAAGACAGACATCGCACAGAAAATTTTTCCGCCTCCACTGTAGATTGCGTGAAATCATAGATGTCCGGCAATAGCGTACGAGCATGTCGTAAGGAGTTTTAGGTTGCCATCTAGGAAATTCTCAGCGACATATATTGCAAGCACAGATTGCCACCACCCCTTGTCTCTTTCGGAAGTATTCTCATAACTCACATGTTAGTGAGACTACTATGCGTTTGCTATACCGCAATATGGCTAAACATAGTGCCTTGTACGATGTGAATATGTGAAGTTAGGCGATGATGCATGAAATTGGCAACATTTCTGTAATCGGGTCAGTTATATCTCCGCTTGATCCATTTATCCGTTGTAGCTTCTCATGTGACCTCAGAGCCATTTCATTTGCTCAAGTGCAATTTGAATAAAGCGACGGATACGTATCGCTCAGCATTAGTCAGTTACGCACGTACGCACCTTTCAACATGGTGATTAGCGTAGACTTTGAACTTTGTGTAGAAGGCACGCAACACGGCGAAGGAGGTGAAGCTGTCTTCTTCTTGTATATATATATATATATATATATATATATATATATAGAGAGAGAGAGAGAGAGAGAGAGAGAGAGAGATCAGTACCCAGGAATCCGGTTCACATCACTACTCTTTCTGTCCATTCTTTCTTCGGAAGAACTAGGACGAATAATCACGGAACTTGTGTTTGATGCGCTGGCGGCAAATCACGGCGATTACACGTGCTAGGGCATCGGTAACCCAATTCTCAAACACTTTCATTTCTCGCCGGCCAGTCGTCGGTTCTTTCTTTAGGGTACTGACCGACCTGCATTAAACCCCGAATTACGCGCGATAAGGACCAGAAATTAATAAACAGGAGCTGGGTAAACAAACGTTCTTAAACTTCTTCCCACGTTCATTATAGAGGTTACAAAGTAAGTCGCGTGTGAGAGCTGTTGCTGTCGGCAAAGTGTCCGTGTAGATGACGCCGAGGCGATTGTTATTCGATACAGCACACAGCGACATTTTAAAAGAGCAACAAACACTGACGATGCTGTTTCGGTCCTATAAATGGCGTTAAAAGCAGGAGCCTTTGAAGAAGGACGAAAAATAATCACCGAAATCGGCTCGGGCGTCTCAGTTTGAGGGGAGTGAGGGGAATGTACTGAACTTGTTTTGCTCAAGGGCAAATAGATGTCCCCCTATGAGCGGCAGCACAGACACACATAGATCTACCCCGCGATACGTGCTCCGTATAAAAGCGCTTCACGCAGACAAACAAAACAGGATAAATCGGATCGCAGTCCATCCGTCACGAAGACACTTTCGAATGTGGGCGTCTAATTCGAAGAAGACCATCCATTCCAGTGGTTAAATACGCATGCATGTCCACGCAAAACCTGACTACGTTTAGGAACAGTGCGTTATGCGTGCTTTCTGGTTCAGTGGTCCGCCAGGAACATGTTCGACTGGGCTGGTTGGTATATTTTTAGTCGAACAGTTCTTGAGTAAAGATGACAACGACACGATGCTGCTGAGCTTGTCCTCTTCATGGTATTAAACGCTTTTATATTTCGTTCCTTGTACACTTGATAGGGGATAGCGTACTTTGCCAGACGTATCCAAGAAGAACTTAGAGTAAAAAAATTCAAATTATGGCTGCAGGTACATTAGCGGAGGAGATCATGGGAGGAATGGGTGAAGTGAGCTTTCGGAATGAAGTTTCGCATGGAAAGCGCCACAGTGGCTCGAATGTTCCGAAGACCTAAGGACCTGGTTGCACTCCATCATCGAGGGATGTCACCTCTTAGGGTCGCGGATTTTCCAGGAATGTCTCGAAAGTCTTGCCTTTGGAAGTTCGACCACGTGACGATGACATTGCCATTTGTCACGGTGTGCCTGTACCAGACATCGGTTGAAAGAGTTTGGGCGTTTCTGCGAAGGAGGACCCGCCGCTGTGGTTTAGTGGGTATGCCACTGGAATGCTGACCCGATGGTCGGGGGATCGAGTCCTGGACGCTGCGGCCGTATTTCGATGGAGGTGAAATGTTGAAGGCCCGTGCGCTGTGCGCGATCGATGTGAGTGCGCGTTAAAGAACACTAGGTTGTCGAAATTTTCGGAGCCCTCCACTACGGCGTTTCTCATTATACAGTGTGGTGACCTTGGGACGTAAAAAGCCAGAAATTATTATCATTATCATTTTTATACGTACTACGAGGTTCGTTCGTGTTAGGGTCTATGTACAAGGCAAAGCTTTTCTCTGCAGACATCTGCGAATACCTCCTTTTCTTCAGCGCCTCTGATGGAAATGCCCTCACACCGAAATATGAGTATCAGATCAATTACCTGCGTAAATTGAAACGCTTCGTGGGTATATGCGTGACCATGTGGTAACGCTGGTACCTAATGGGTTAAATAAACTATGTGATAAAACACAGTTTATTTTTTATATAATGCAAACATTTTGCATTATATCGCCACTGTTCCGTATGATGGGGGCCTGCTGCCTATGGCGTAGCAGTTGTTCTGGGTGATGCAATACAACAACAACAACAACAACAACAACAACAACAACAACAACGACGACGACGACAACAACAACAACAACAACAACAACAACAACAACAACAACAACAATAATAATAATAATAATAATAATAATAATAATAATAATAATAATAATAATAATAATAATAATAATAACGAAAACGAACATGGACGGAGAACAAGTTAACAGGTAAGGACAAGACGGCAGGTTTTATTATGAAAGCGTACTTTTCGCAGCAATTTCAGAGAAGAAAAAAAAGTGTATTTTTATTTTTATAGCCAGATTGCCAATATATAAATTTTATATTTTTATATAAGTTCTCGGCATAAATTAACTACGCACGTCACTATCCTTTTAAACAAACACACGTGTGCCGGGCATGCGTAAACACCTGAACGTATCGGTGTGACGATAGCAAATGAAAATGACGAAAATCTTTCTCTCGAATCTTTCTCTCACGAAGGCGTTGATAGCTACTCATGTGACAGTCAACCTTTTAGCTTTCGTAACAGGATGAATATAGCAGAAAATTACCAACAAAACGGGCATCATATCGCGACAAGGTGACCGGAAAAGGCCCGGAGACTCACGACACTCGACGGCGTGACAGGGTGTTACGCACTGGCGGATCAGGCGAGGTAGCCTGTCAACCAGGCGCCCGGTAAAGCATACATCGCACTACGAAGGCGTGCTCTTAAGGAGTGTTGACAGGGTCGGCAGCGTGTGTGGGACTTAGACGGAGCGTCACGAGCTTGAGGATATTTAGTGATTTAATTTCCGCGTATCGAAGGACATCCACGGCCACGCTGGGTCTCGACGACCCTGCCGTCCTTTAGAGCTAGGTATACCTCGTTCAGCCGTCGACGCTGTTAGCTCAAGAAATTAAATAATTGCATAGGTGAATGACGGAGCTTAACGAACCAACGAAACGGCGGTGTTATTAGTAGCTTTGGCTTATCGATGGCACAGGGCTAGTTTTGAGCACCTCCAAAACAGTTTAACTTGATCCTAATAAAGCAGATTATACAAGGAGCCTTCCTTTTATCCCTTTTCTCTTTTCGTTAACTGTTTTCCCAGAGCAGGTAGAAAACTGAATTTCTCTTTAAATAAGCCCGCCTACCTTTGTTGTCTCTCGTCCTCCCTTTTTTTTTTTTTTTTCATTTGAATGCCACCTTTGCTACAGGAAATAAAGAATTGAGAGGAGAATTGAATGATTCTTTAAGTGACAACGTGGAGAAAACCCCCAGGTACCCTTAACTGCAGTACTCATGCTTTGAAGATCTGTTACTTTTTCTGTTTCGAATCCTGCAGTTCACGAAGTATGCTCTGTTTATTATTCGGTACGCTTGTTCCACGCGGAGCGCAGGATTGTGTGCAGGATTCTCCATCATCGTGGATCAAGTTTCACCGCAGCGTAACCCCCCCACCCCCTTTCCACATGTATTTAAAGGCAGATGTGATCGTGGACGCCTCTGTGGGATGGGGTCAAGTCCACTTGGGTGAAGGTCATAAAAGGTGTAGGGCAGACTTGGCGTCACCCTGTAAGACGCGCAGGGAGGAAAAGGGGGACTCTCTTCGTATAATGAATTGTTTAGTTCCCATCAGCTGATCTTGGCCTCCTTCAGCAAAGTTGAAAGCGCCGAAATGACCATATTCCAAGGTGTCTCACGACTGGCCCTCCCTTTGATAAAAGCGTTCCTGGAAAATCGCACCGTGTCTCCGAGGTGCCGTAGCAGCCTCGTTCACTCTAGAATCTAGGACGCTAATTGTGCGTCCATGGCCACCACCAACCACGGAAGGCCTCCCAAGCGAAAGTCTCTCGGTCATCCTATAGCCTTCACCTCCCGCCACAGCCAACAGGCCTCGCGGTTCACCTGAAATCCTTGACACTCGCCAATCAACACGGTTTTTCACTGCATGCACTGTTCCTCGCTTCCATAGCGCTATAGTTCATTATGCGCTGCAGCGCCCTCTGCCTTAGCACACGTTACATACATAAGCGTGAATTATAGAAGACCCCCCCCCCCCTCCTCCTTGCAACGTGGCGCGTCTGAGATGAAAAGCTCAGCTCGAAATGGAGCGTTGAGTCGCCGCGCAGCGCTGCGGGCCTCTTCGTGCAATTTGATACGGCCTATACACCCGACGATTAAAGGTCGCGTAATGCGCCCGCTCCGTATACCATGCGCACTCTGAACAAGCCACTCGCTTCGTTGCCGTCACGGCTTCGTTTGTGTGGTTAGGTGCGCTTATCTTATGGGATGCCATGAGTTAACGACATCGCGCTGCGGGTGAAATTGTATCTATGGGCCACCGTACACCCAGTGGCAGGGACGCGTTTGCGCGGAGTCCTCTTGATTAACGATTGTCTCGGCCAGCGGTGTAAGCTGCAGTGATACCTAAAGCGCCGCGGCAGGGGGTGCGGCCATCTTCGATTCGTGGGTATTTAGTTATGATTTCAGCACTCACACGATTGCGTATCACGCATACGTCAGCTGCCTTTCCATTCGTATTTACTGCCGGCGGCACGCGGTGCGTTCGACTTCTTAAGCTCGAACGTCCTGATGTAATAATCGAGTGCGCTTGACAAGTGAAAAATTGTCCTAAAGTAGGCGTTGAGTTTTTCCAGTGCATATAAGAAGGTGAAGCGTGGAAGCTGCAGAGAGACCATTGAGTTCCTTAATCACGTCTCGCTTGCGACCCAACGGTGAACGGCTGCGCAGCGTGACGCAAGGGAGGGAGTAAATTATGATCCTGGAGGCACATTTGCATGTCATTGTAAATCCATTCGGAGGATTCATGGCGTAATTGCTGCACCGGGATTGTCCCAATCGTCGTCGCCGGGCTGAAAGGGTCATTGACTCGAAAAAAATATATATATGGGCCGAATATTGCGTAAGAGTATTAGAGTAAGGCTATGACACTGTTGAACTCTGCCTTGTTTGTTTTTTTTAGACCACCCCCTGCTCGATATACCAGCCCCCTTACATTATGGCATCGTTTCACCGTTGCCATAACCACTAGACCACCGTGGCGGGGCTACGGTGGTCTAGCGGTATGGCACTTGGCTGCTGATCCGAAGGTCGCGGGATCGGATCCCGGCCGCGGCGGCTGCATTTCGATGGAGGCGAAATATTGAGGCCCGTGTGCTGTGCGATGTCACTGCACGTTAAAGAACCCCAGGTGGTTGAAATTTCCGGAGACCTCCACTACGGCGTCTCTCATAATCAGAGCTGGTTTTGGGACGTTAAACCCCAAAAATCAAATCAGTTTGGCTGAACGCATACAGTGTGCCCGCTCAGGAACTGATAAGCCTACTTCCCAATGCTATAAGTAATAATGAAAAGAAAAAAAACACGTTCATAAAGGAAGGGGCGTATGAACGCTATGTAGCCATGCACACGATCTACAGCGATAATGTTTGCATACGCATATTTTACTGTATTTGTGTCCTACACGGACACTATATAAAATTGTATGGGTGTAATCATTTACTAGGCATCGTGGCCCCGCTGACGGCTGCCTATACTGAAGAGAAGAGTTCAGATGCCTGCCAGATTTGTTCTTCGGTGTCAGTGTAGAGTTGTAGTACCAGTTTGTGGTGTGACTCAGATTCGCACGCGGAACGGACGTAGTACATGCACAAGGAAAAGAAAGAGGGCTATCCTCTTTGAGGATATGACTCACTATTGAACGCTATGCGTGTTTCAATGTGACATACCTGCAGTGTGCGCTCGTGTGTGTGCCATTCTAATTTAGCGCTTAATCTCAGAGTGGTAGGCGTAAGACTAAAAAAGATTTACAGAGATCGGAATGGATCAAGGAACCAGCAGGAATAGCCGACATCCTCGTTGGCATTAAGAAAACAAAAAAACAAGATGCACCTGTGCAGGTCACGTATAACGCGTGGGAAAGATAACAGATGGACAGTGAGAACAGCGGAGTGGTACCGGGACAGAAAACGTAGCAGCGGGAGAAAAAAAAAAAAAAGAAGGCAGCAGGAGAAGAAGAAGAAAGAAAGACGAGGCGACGAAATTGATAAGTCCGCAGCCACAATGTGGGATCAGCTCGTGCAGGACAGGTTAAAGTGAAAGTCTCTTGATGAGGACTTCGTCCTGCAGTGGACATTATTATTATTATTATTATTATTATTATTATTATTATTATTATTATTATTATTATTATTATTATTATTATTATTATTATTATTATTATTATTATATAATCATTTCAAGAGGGCTGCATCGATAAATGTAGCGTACGTTTTTCGTGCGAATATTACGTCGAGTCCGTCATTGGACAACGCGCTAAAAGGAGACGTAGGTCAACTCGCAGAGCCTGCGTCATTCCTACGTTTGCTCGGATTCCATTCATTGCATTGCGCCGGATGACGAAGTACCGAGTGCGGTGGCGCGATTCAAATCAACTCAGTTCAGTTTGCAGGAGCTATACGTATACGCTGAGATAGGCGAGGCCTTCAACGTTCATTACGCGTAATGGTCGCTGTGCTCACCAAGTATATCCACGCTTTACCACAAGTGGTCTTCAATACGTGTAGCTATGAAAATAACGACTTGCGTACAATCTTTTGCGGTAGAATCATCTGCCACCGAGAGGCGATTCACCATCTTTGGGTATACATCATTCGACATTTTCGAAAGCACGTGTCCGTGCTCCCGTTGACTGTCTGTCGTGTTTCATATACGCAAGTCCTTACCTATGTGTCCTGTATGGCCCTTACTTGATTTCGGAAGGTAAAGTGGTTGCCGAGTAGCAACTGCTTCTCCATCTATACAGAAAGCCGTGATATTCTTGTAGTGGGGTGACCATCAGACTATGACATTCGATGAGATGAATATAATAACAGATAGATAGACGAATAAATAGATGAACAGAGATAGACGGCGAGATCTAGAAAACGGGGGCGGGAGGTGGAGATGACTCACCTTTTTCCTTCTTTGGGATCCGGCCGCACGCATGATATGACTGCAGACTGCCACCTACATGTAAGCCGACATTTCAGTGCCGAAAGAAGAGTACGGATACACGTAATTGTGACTCGGGTACATAGATTCTGCTGTTAGGCCCGCCCGAGTTCCATTTTGTACGTGGAATAATTCCAGTGATTTGGCAGCTTAGTAGGGCGCAGACCGGAATAGAGAGAAAGCAGAACAGCTAGAAATACATATGATAACCCAAACGTCTCAAACAAAACTGTCGGCGGCCTCAACCTTCTTTCGTAGCAGGTTGAGGCGAGTCCAGTGACACATTCAAGAGAGGAATTTCAGTGATTTTATTTCACTGACACATGCAATTGAGGGAGGAAATTGTGCTAAAGCTCGATCTCGTAAGATCTCGTGTAAGAGTTGAGTAGATCGCTCATTGTGTCCAACCAATCATACTGAAAACTCAGAGACGATAGGGTTCGATATCTCTCCTTATCCAGCTGGTGAAGATATCTTTAAGTAGCGACACATTGTTCCCTCGAGGGAACTACGGTAATAGCCCATCCGGACACGATGGTATCTCGTCCCGACGTTTCGACTCAGCTCGAGCAGCAGCGCATTTGATGCGAACGGCGAAACCTCCACACTTTATTCGATGCGAGAGAAAGAGAAACACCGCTGGGGCCGCGCCTAAAGGACTGGCACGTGCCAAACTCGATACCAGTCGCGCACCGTCGGCACCTCGTCGCCGAGCGCAGGCCAACGGCGGGGGGAGCATAGCGCACATCGCCAAGTCCCGCCGGCGCGCTTCGGCGTGCCGCTTATCGAAGCCATCGTCCCGCCCGCACCCTTTCCGCCTGCTCCTGCTCTCGCGCCACGGCACCCTTCTTTCGCCGACTGCGCTGCTTCTGTCGCCGCCAAAAAGCCGCGCTAACCTTAACCCTGAAGAGTCGCTTTCTCTCCTTTCTGCTTTGGGATAACGGCCCGCAGTCGTGGATGTGGGAGGGAGGAGGCCGAGTTGAGGAGTCGGAAAGAGAGAGAGAGTCGAGCGAATTACCGGCAAAAACTTCCTCTCCCACATCGGTCGTGGCGGTGTGACGCTGGTGGCGGCACCGGTCAGGTACGCCGCCACTCTATCGCTTACGCGAGCGCAACGCACTCTCTCTCTCTTTCCCGTACGACTTCGCGCGCGCGCGCGCGCACTCTCTCTCCACCACTTTCTTTCTTTTTTTTTCTTGCCTCTTCCATCGCCGCGTGCGTGCATAGTGCCCTTCTGCTTCTTCTTTGGCCGCCTCTCCTCACCAGCAGCTACGGTGTTACACGCATCGAAAACCCTCCTCGCCCCTTTCCTTCCGGCCCTCCAGTCTTTCCGGCTGGAAAGACCCCTTTCACGGCAGCAGCAGCAGCAGCAGCGGCCACACGTTAAACAACACCGAGCGGCACCGGCGAACCAGGCACAGTCTGACGCGAACAGCAGACGCGGACGGGTGGTGTTTTGCCTTCCGAACCCTGGATGCTTCGTGGCCGACCGAGTCCCCCACTATAGCCGCCGGTGACTTGGGAGAGTGACCAGTCGTCCACCCGACGCCGACAGTTGCCTCCGACGCGGAGTCGGCTTTCTCCTCAAGCATCCCTGCGCCTTCCGGAGGACTTCGCCGCTCCATCCCTGTTCTTCCCCGATCCGCGCGCGCCTGTGGTGTACGCGCGGAATTTTTGGTCGACCGTCGACGCCCCCGCTGTTTGTGACCGTAGTAGAGGACTTGTTCTTCACGTGAGACCCGAAGCGCGACTGCCAAGATGTACCTCAGGTGTAAGTACTTATTTTGTTTCTTTTCTCTCTTTTCTTTGCTGTCCTTTGATTTGTCTTCTCGTTTATTTCGTGTCTTTTTCTCTCGTTTGTCATTTTGTGCTGTTGTGTTATGGCCTTTTTCCTTTTCAGTTAACCCTTCCTAACTTTATGTCTTTGTTTTGGTGGTTTAGCTTTATAAGTAGTTTAATTCAATAATTCATACTTATGGCGTGGTAACATTTAGGTTAGCTAACACTTACTGATCAAGCTCGGACCATCTTCACTGATATCTGCGCACGACTTTTCCATTGCACGTTCTTTCTCCACAGGCGTACCAACAAGAATGTACCTCCCACACATTCGACTTGTGCATGACCTCTAAGGCTGACTGTGTACTTAAAACCTTTCTGAACATTTCTTTTTCTTTGTGCGTCGACTTCAGTTCGCTACAGCCTTCATTCCTGATAAAGACTTGCGCGAGGAATCGACGCTAGCGTACTCTTAACATCAGATGGCAGACTCGTGGTTATTGTTTCTACTTATTTCGATCGCATATAGCAGCGAGGAATTTCTCATTGTCGTTCTCCAAGGCGCGTTGCGTGTATTGTAGATATGTAACCCCGTTGCAACCATCCGCAGAGCGTCAAAGACTATAGAGCTGCAAGGTGAAACGTCTTCACACCAGAGAGGACGCCAAGACCTTGCAACGATAAAGCTGAAATATTAAAGAAAGAAAAAATAGAGAAGACAGCCTTGAACCAATGCCTCAGTTCGATATTACAAGCTACAAGTGTCCCGATGTTCGCCTCAATGACGCTTGCCGGATTTACCGAAGCGAGCCTACCTTTATTTTTTTTTAACGATACCACGCTTGTTTTCGCCCAATCAGATAAGACGTCGAACGTAAAAGCTCACCGCCGATCGAAGACTCGCGTGCCGGCGGCTTCTATTTTTGTTTGTTTGTCCACGCGGAATGCGGAGACGGTTCGTTCAGTGCCCGCGTAACAAGTGATCTGGATGTCCTCAGCCGCCGTAGTCGAGGCTAACGCAAGTCATTCGAAAACCGCGCTGTGATTGCCTCCCGATGACCTTTCCTTATTTATTATTCTTCTTCTGCTTCCTCCTCCTCGGATTAGAGACCGAGGAATGCGCTTCTTCTTGACTTTCTGCCAACATTCGAAATTGTGTCGTGTTCTCGCTTTGCGTCACTGACAAGATTATCGCGAGTGCGGGAGACAGTGCGCACTGTTACCACCATCCACGCTTTTGTCGCGTGAATTTCGCTGGCTCGATAACTTAATTTACCGCTTCCGAAAATGAAATTAGTAAAGGTTCTTTTAATATTGTCGTCAAAAACATCGGCGTTCGGGAAAACATCGAAACATTATCCATTCGCGAGATCCCTTGGTACGTTGCCTTGTTCCGCGTTCGCATTCCAAATTTTTTAAAAGAGAATAATAATTTCAGAGAAACTGAGCAACTATTTCCTTATTCTGCAGTAAAGAACATTTTCCAGTGAAACCCAACTTAATATGCTACGTATAGGATCTTGTTTGCGAACGGTACTTGATTGTTGTCGAGGGAAAAGCGGAAATGCGAACAACGTCAACCATCCGCTCCGTGAATATGTAATGACACTTCGTTGCATAGCGCTCTGTTTATGCAGCAAAGCGCCCTTTACACGGTGGGCTATAGCGCGTTTATCAATTTTCTCGCACGTGCTCGACGCTTTCATTTCGAAAACATTAAGCGACCTTTAAGTATATTTCTTATTCTGTTAGTGCGCTTTGTCATTCTCAGGTGCATGGTTTTTTCAGAAGAGTAGCATAACACCGAAAATGGTGCGTGCCGCATAGCAAGAAAATGCCGGATACGATTGGTTTTTTCAACGTTGGTTTGCAATGGGAAGATGTACCTTTCGAAAAGTTCATGACCGGACGCAAAACGTACACTTGCCGAATTGGTGGTAATGCATTAAACGATTAACCAAGTCATTTTCGTGTAGCCAGCTGGAGGACATCCGGATAGAGCAGCCAAAACAATGACGTTGTTCACGCATACACTTTGCACACACTGTAGGAATCTTTTCCTACCTGTTTGTGCCTGTGAGAGCACTTGCACGCCGAAGCAGTTGCTTGTTGTGTAACGCTTGCAGGAGAGGTGCAAGTCGCAACCGCAGCGCTTTTGTCCCCAAACCCGAACTGCGTTGTGATTCAGTGTGCGGGTGCTAACGCTGAAGTGGTTTTATTATCCGGAAAAATTCTTAAGTTCGTGCCGAAAACTAACTCAGCTCACAACTATGGCGCTGATTCAACGTGTACTTCGATGAATTTAGAAATATAAATTGTCAGTTCTTTGGAGACTCTCTAAATTTAGCCTGTTTTCTCGACGTTTTGTGGAAGGCGTCTTCAGCGAGATCCGTGTTTTGACGCACTTATTTCTTTTTTTTTTCCTTTGGCAAACACGCCAAGTGAAGCTCCTTGCAAGTTTCCATCGCTTCCGCTACAGTAAAAAGGAAGCGTTGAATTGAAGCCAGGTACCCAAGCCGGGTAAAGTTCCTTCGCCAACTTGTGCATACGACAGAGACATCGCACAGCTTGTCTGTGGCATTCAGTTCACGATCATGCAGGAAACTGTCGACACACACACACACACACACACACACACACACACACACACACACACACACACACACACACACACACACACACACACACACACACACACACACACACACACACGCACACACACAAAACACGTGCAAGGTAGCCCTCGAAAGTGGCAGGCGAATCTGCTTCAAAATTTTTCCCGCACTCCAAAGTCCGAGCCTTCCCTTTTTTCTTGCTTCGCCGGCATTCGCAGTAACGTCCTGCCGACCGCTGCAACGGGGCGCCACGGCGACTACGTGCATTCTTTTTTTGTCTCCTTCTATTTCTTTCTCCTTACTCTGGCGGCCAAGGTCCGCTCTCTCCTCACCTTCATCTCTTCTTCTTTGGGCGCCGCAATTCTGATCCCCGCGTAAGGCCAGGCTAGCCCTGCAAGCAGTACAGAACGGCGTGACTGCCCGCATAGACTGAAACCACCCTGCTACCACCGAGCGCACT
The DNA here is from genome assembly GCA_013339685.2 of Hyalomma asiaticum. NCBI lineage: Eukaryota > Metazoa > Arthropoda > Arachnida > Ixodida > Ixodidae > Hyalomma > Hyalomma asiaticum. The sequence goes on along the minus strand of CM023483.1, from coordinate 115,842,750 downwards.
TAGTATCCAGCTCGGTTATGTACACCGGCTGCAGCAGCAACAGAAGCAGTCTCGTTGGCAGTCGCACGAAGAAACTCGTCGCGCTGAATTCATAACAAGCGGAGCGCGCCGCCGCTGCGTTTATTTACTCTTTTTTTCTGGTTTCACCTCTCCTTTCGCCCTTGCTCGTCGTGTTCCGTCTTCTTCTGCTGCTGCCGTCCTCCTTACATCAAAAGCCAAGTGCGTGACACCGTCGGCGAAGGTTGTGATGGTGGCGGGAAATTACAGAGCTCTGCAATGCGGATAACGCGTCTCCGCTCTCCCTATACTCATGTTTTGTGCGTCAGAGTTCGTAGTGGCATTGTACTGGCTGAGTGTTTGTCGCATCACCTAAAACATTGACGCGAGCGCTCCCGTAAGCCGATGTCGTCAAACGCGGTCAATGTCACCTTGTCTAGCGCCGTTCACATTAGTAGCATGGTTACTAAATAGCAGCCTCGAACTGTGATCAGGTCATTCATTTTAACCCTCGGTATCTCGTGGATTTCCGTTGGGAGCTTAATTGATCTTCGTAGTGTCATTTTTCAGACGCTAACAAGACACACAGAATTCAAATAAATGTGATAGAGAAAAAAAAAAGGCACTTAATTAAGGAAACGCTTGTTTTTTGTTTTTTTTTTCTTGTGAAGTGCGTTTGTAAACGATAATATACTGGGTGCTGTTTGTACAGAGATCTTGTTCACACGGTGATGCAAAATCGAAGTACTAAAACCTAACCCGTAACCTGCGAACTATAGGTGTCTTTCTATAGTGCCTATGCTGCTTTGAAACGTGCAACCGAATCAGTAGATGAATGACCGATCAATGTAGATCTCGAGTACGCGGAGTAAGCAAGGACAGTCATTATCGACGTACGTTCTCTCTTTCTTGTGTTTTTTTTTTCTTCTTTTTGCTTAATCACATAGAGTTGAAACAGTTTAGAGAGAGTATTCAAGCTGAAACTCCAAGCTCGCGTATATATAAACTGGACAGAACGTGATTTCCCTTCATATCCGGATGGCGAGCGTTACACCCTATATGAAGCGTGGCAGCATTTTTTTTTTCTTTTCTTTTTTGTGCGCATGTGTATGTTTTTTCTCGACATGTTGTTCGTCTCTCGAGCGCATGTTGTTAAATGCGGTACACGATGCTATAAGGCAGGTTCATTTGCGCGGCACGTGGAATTTCGCGCGCGAGCCGGGATTTACCCGTGCCTCTGCGGCGAACGCGCAACCAATGGGTTGGCCGTGAAATCCGGGTGGGGCCGGTGTTCGTATTCAGTCAGCCGAGGAACGGCTATGTACGCGTAGGCATGCGCAATGACTCGCATGCGAGATGCGGAGAAAGCATGAAAGCACCTTGTGCGCGGAGTTCCCAGCTCCTGTACGACCGGCGCACTTGTTGTTCGTGTCGGTCTCGTAGACCCCTCTCTCTGAGCCGCCTAACATAAATACTGCGCCTTCTGTGGCTTTTTTGTTTTGTTTTGTTTCGTTCATAGGCGCCGAGTAGTACTGTGGCTCTAGGATGACAGCTGTTCTTTATAAGAGTACTTCAGCGAGGCGATGAAAAGGCTCTACATCTTGCCAGCTTGTACTCGGACCATGTAATGACCATCGTTTTGTGTACTGGCGGACTCGAAGGGAATGCCGATCACCTCAGGCCGTAATTAAGTCTGAATGCTAATTAGGAGCTCGGTGTTGCGCAAAAGCGCGCTGTAAGAGAATCAGGAACACATTGTGTTGCAGCTATAGACGACAAGCAGTTAAACTAAAACACGTTTAACTAGTATCTTGTGTACATGTGCGTACTTAAAAATCCACATATTCCTCATGCCCGTAAAAGAAATAATCATTGCTATCGAGTAAGCCAGAAAAATAAGGCGAACTTCGGCCTTTTTCTTTTTTTTTTCATTGTAAAAGTATGGAAGAACAACAAGCAGTGAAGCCGCAGAAAGCATAAAAAAAGGTTATTGATATGTTAAGTTTAAACACTAATATATCAGTAGTAATGTTACACCCCGTGTGAGACTGCCATATATAGTGCTCTTATCGAGGAAGCTATCGCGGCAGCCGTCTCGAACCTATTCAGATCATTGCGTATGTATGCCACGTTGTACGCATAACATATGTACGCCTCTTATATGACACAGTGAGTTTAATGTTTGCTATTGCATCATGTGCGGACATACTAGCAAAGCGCTTCGCCTGGACGCCGTACATTTGACGCCCTTCCTCCAAGGCGCGGCTGGCTGACAGTTGGCAGAACGACTCTATTCGCGCATATGAGAACGCGTCTTTCCGCATTCATATCCCACAACTTATACACGCAACACTTCGCTGAAACACAGTAGGCCCATACGCGTACACTACAGCGCCACCGGCAACGCCCTCAAAGAAAAAATTACAAAAAAAAAAGGAAGAAATGCTCCGGCGCGGTGTCTACCTACTCGTCCGTCACAAAAGGCTCTTCGGCGCCCCGGCCGATGACGGACAGCGATACGTTGCGGGGTTCCGCGGAGAGGTGCGCCGCCGCTCCCGCGCAACGCGCCGGCGTGTGTTCGAAGAGAGCGCGGCCGCTCGCAGTGGGTGTCTTAGCGAGCCACGGGGAGCTGCTATCCCCACACCATTCTTTTCTAGGGCGTGTTTCCGGCCAGCCCGGCACTTAACCTTGGCTCCTTGTGCTGGTCGCCGCAGCCGCTGCCTAGCGCCGTCAAACGCTGCCCGCGAAAGCCGTTGCGCGAGCCGACGGCGACTCTTCCGTTGGCCTACACTGGCGACGAGGACGTGGCGTCGTTTTCAGCGGTCACGGGCAGGGAGCGCCGCCGGCGCTAACGGAATTGGGTCCCCGCTAGCTCCTATGGCTTATTACGCTTCTTTCTTTCTTTCTTTCTTTCTTTCTTTCTTTCTTCTTTCTTTCTTTCTTTCTTTCTTTCTTTCTTTTGTTTGTGCTCGTAAATCGGGCAGCTGCACGGAACGCAGCATTTACGACGTTCGTTCACGGACTTCGTCGCAACCCATTCTAAGCCGGGCTTATATTTACAGCGCCGTGATGCCGTTAGATAAGCTTCGCGATGGGATTACAGAACGATGTAAAGTTACCGCTAAACGGAAGCGGGGGTCGTTTGAAAACCGTTAGGAGGTCGCGCGGCTTGCGATATGAGGGAAAGTTAGGGAGCTCGAGTAACACAATGTTTCAAGGCTTTTAATGGTTTGTATGTCTTTTGGAGACGGTGAGATAGACACGCTCTCTCTCTCTGCTGCAAGATAAGTCTAAAAGCAAGATAAAAGAATGGAGGAGATAGCGGTCGACAGGCAAGCATTTCGCTGCTGGCTATTTACTATTTCTCTACCACCCCCGTTCGCTGCTCCCGCTGAGATGGCGACGGAGAGACGCCCAAATCAGCCCGCGGCCCGGTCTCTTTGTAGACGTCAACGACAAGACTGTTTTTCTTTCATCTTTTTTTTAATGGAATGTATACCCTTCCCGCTGAGCTTTCCCATTACTCAGGTCGCATCCCGATAGTATTCTTCTCTCAGCCGTTGCTATAGAAATGGAATGTGAGCGTACTCTATGCGCCCCTTCCTTTTGTATTCGCCTGAGTGGTGCAGCGAGTTCGCTTGCTTCAGGGATGGAAGCGCAGGAGGAAACGATCCCTTTGTGTTCCTAGGTGTCTCGCCGCCTATAGAAATCTCCGAGGGCTTTCTCGACTGCCTCTTTATTCCTCTCAGCTTGTTCCCGTTTTCTTCAGCGCTATAGAATGCATGGATGCACGTGCGTGTTCACGGGTGGTAAGCAGTTTCAAGTCCGAAAACATCGTCAGTCTTTTTATTATTTTTGTTTTCATGTCGCTTTGAAAAGAAGCCGAGGCATCTCCCTGTATGACCGTGGGTAAGGGTTCTTATTGCGATCCTTTCTGTGCCTTCTCTCAAAAAGAATATATATATATATATATATATATATATATATATATATATATATATATATATATATATATATATATATATATATATATATATATATATATTATGTGCCCCGAGCAAGCACAGCAGGTGTTATTTAGACCCTCTTTCAGAACGCGACACCACATTGGAAAACGCTGCAGCATGTGCAAGGTTCTAATGTTCTATTTTTTTTTCCGCATTTCTTTAACTGCCTGTTTTAACATATATCCATCCTGTGATCGTCCCGGAAGTATCAAGGCTGGTATACTACATAGCAGAAAAGAAAAAAAAAAATGCGGCGTCATCGTCATTACGCGCATGCCGTCATTAGTACTTCTTCCGTTAACTATGGCGCACGTAACTGACCTCACCTCTTTGGCCACCCACTTTGAATGCCTTATCGCGCAATTAATCGCTCCCGGCAAACGGCGCGATGTATAGCTCGTCGCACGGGGGTGACGCAAGTACTACGCCGTTTTGGGGCGTGTCGTCTTATCACCTTGCGAGGGGCATTCGCACCTAACGGCAAGCACTTTGCGCTCACCTTGCGCGGCTCGCGGCTAATGTAACCAGTCGGCACCGAAGTCCGTTGCACTCTAATCACAGCCTGTCGTACTCGCGCTTATCAGTTGCGGAAATACCCGCCGCCCGCGGGGTCATGAAAACGTTACGAACGAGTCGTCGCGCGGTCCAGACCGATGTCGTCAAAAGAACAAACGCACGGCAGCCCCTGTCAAGCGTTGATCGACAGCCAAATTGCGTCAGAGGGAAATGAAAACGCGAAACAAAGTGAAAAGCAAGTGAGGCGCGAGAACAGACACGTTATACTCAATCATATACAGTGAGGAATAAAAAGCAGCTATATGCATCAGCATGACACACACGCAATGGCCCGAAGCCGGTGCGCTGTTTTCACTATCTCTCTCTCTCTCTCCCTTTGTTTCTCCTTGATAAATATGGACAGCCGCCAACGACCGTAATGTCTTACATTTATATAAGGGCACCTGCCAGCGTCGTTCGCTGAGAGCCTTTGCTCTTTTAATAGCAGCTGATGTAGATAGCATGACTATACAGTCGACTTCCAATTGATACCTTCCAGGCGCGTCTACGAAGACTGCTTCCTGCTCGTTATCGGTAGCTCGTAGATAAATGATATAGTTGCGAATATTTCTGACCAACTGATAATAATAATAATAAATTATTACAACCATTAAAACGTTCATGAAGGGTGGCGGTTGGTGGAGACAATAAAAGGGACTACGACCGCATGACTAAGTCCTGAGGGCGCGGCAGACGACAGGACATTATTAGTTGATCATAATAGCCAGCCCTAATTAAGACTACATACATATGTACTAATTAGAGTAATTGTACATGGCAGGAATGCAGGCTATACATACACGTATACGCAAGCTAACCGGTATAGCAGCGCAGAAACAGCGACGATGGTAGCTAGCGGCAGAAACACCTCGCGTGTGTCCACAGAGCCGCCGCCGTCGCGACAAGCGAAGTCACGAAATAAGCGGATAACTAAAAAAAAAAAGATATGCAAACAGGAAGAACGAAGACTCGCTCTAAAGTGGGCGAGCGGCTGCACGGGACCAAAGCTGCGCGCGCCCACTTTCTTGTTTAGCGATTGCTAATGACAAAGAACGTTTTGCCCACTGCTTCTCCCCGCTGGCGCGCCATCTTAGCGAGTGTGTGTGTGTGTGTGTGTGTGTGTTGTACGTCTGTATGCACACTACCCGCTACGTGCCTACGCTGCACTTAGGAAAATATTCGCGACTGTCTATGCGAGAGAGTGGCTGGCCAGGCGACATCCCCGCGGCGGCGACAAGGTCGTGGCATCCGAGAGAGCGGCTCTCTCCAAAGCGGGGACTGACCAGAGTGCCGAATGGAACACTCTCGCTTCTGTGTGTCTCTCTCGAGAGAGGTTTTGCGCAACCCTCTTTGCGACCCGCAGCCTCTCGCTTCGTATTGCCTTCTCTTTCTATATAAACCAGCGTGGAATGCGAGGACGTGTTGCGGGCCAGCTCGCGACTGAATCGGGTGTTTGCGTGACACGCTGATGAAACAGCGGTATACTTAGTTATGTGCGAAGTTGCAACGTTCTGCGCGACTAAGCTAATGAAGGCCCTAAGAGATTTACCCTGTTGTGTCGTACTGCCCCTCTGATATCGCGTATCCGCCCTGCTAATCCTATAGCGAAGATTGGGAGCCGACCACAATACTGCAGTGCAGGTTCGTAAAGCGGCATGTAGCATATTATAAGTGATCTCTCTGAAGTGATATCAGTGATCTCAGAAAAGATATCGAGGGAGGCGCGGGGGAGTGAGTTGTATAGGGCTACAGCTGTGGCAACACAAGATATGAAGGGATATCGATTGATTTGTGGGGTTTTACGTCCCAAAACCAGCTTTGATTAGGAGAGACGCCGTAGTGGAGGGCTCCGGAAATTTTGGCCACCTGGAGTTCTTTAACGTGCACTGACATCGCACAGCACACGGGCCTCAACATTTCGCCTCCATCGAAATGCAGCCGCCGCTACCGGGATTCGATCCCGCGACCCTCGGATCAGCAGCCGAGTACCATGGCCACTAGACCACCGTGGCGGGGCATGAAGGCATATCGGTCGTGTTGCAATAGTATCAGCATTGTAGTGATCGCTTGTCATATTTATGCGTCCGAAATTAAATCGAGGTCCCAAGACTCCAAATTCCGTTTGCATGCCCACCTACTCCTGAAGCCAAAGTTTTTGCATTCCAAAGCATCCGAGCTCATACGCATGTCACGTGAGCTACCGTGGCCTTAACTATCCTGTATACTAGCAGTAGCGCGAATTCCTAGCTGCCAGTGTACTGTGCCCTACAAGTAACCCCGCCCGAGTGTAATTAGCGATGGACGTACCACAAATGCTGGCACCCCTTTCGACGCTCACCTTCCAGTTTCCACGATGCCGCGCTTCCTGTTCCTGCACGTACACGCCTTGAACGTGCGTGCCTTGCGTACGTGCGCACGCGTTTGTGTACTCAACTGTCACTGATTGTCCGTCAGGCGGGCAAAGCCAACGCCACTTTTGTCAGAGCAGCGATCACAAACTTGGCACCGTTGTCGCGACGTGTCACGGAAACGGAAGCGAGGTGACGGGCGGCTGGCAGAGAGAAGTCGGGGTGCGGTCTAATGTGACGTTCACTCACCCCTCGTTAGCTCGTACACGTCGCGTAAATGGGCGCGTCACTCTGTCTCACGTCACTGCCATTTTTGTTGTTTATCTTAAATTCTTTCATTAGCCGTTGGTGTATATGGCAAGCGCGATTGGAGCTATTTCGTATCGATCTGTATAGAAATGCTTCTTAACGAAAATCCCAAGGCGCTGCAATGTTCCGAATCGCAGGAGCGATCAAGAAAGAAGAAAGGATGCGTGGATTCCCGTTTTTAATCCAGCCTTGTGGTCGACTTATAACCGTGCAGAAGGACCTTGTCCAAAACCGGTTGCTTCTTAATTTCTGAGTCGTTTCACACCTCCCTGGTGAGAAAGACCTATACTCTATGGGCTGGCCCTCGTTGCCTGCACTATTCCTCTATTAATGTGTCACTTGCGATGTCCTCCGCTTGTAAAGCACGGCGGTGACTTTGGTTCAACCCTCCACAGCCAGATAATTTGAACCACGTGCGAAAGTTTAGCACTTTCATCAGGGGTGCTATCATGGACATTGTCAAATTACGCCATCTTAGCAGCTCTGATTGGCCCAGATGGCAGCTACGGGCTCCCTGCTTAGCTCAAAAGGGCCGCCATTACAGAATTTGAGAAGACGGCGTAATTTCGACAGTGTCCAAGATAACACCCCAGGTAAGCGCAGTTTCCTTCCTCAAGCTCGAAAAAAGAAAAACAAAGACTCGCCAGCGGGAGCGCAGAAAGCGCGGAAGGTACCAGTTATACGCGAGGAAGGGAGCAACGCGTTTGCGCTCGGAACGCGTGCATTTCGTGACCCCCGCCGTTAAAGAGAGAGAGAGAGGCTCTGCACTCGCAAGACGTTTCGCAAACTCAAGACAAACGACTTTACTTTCGAAGACGCCATGCGTACATAGCGCGAGTCGCGCTGCTGCAGCGACCTTCGCTTCCGTGCCCTGCGCGACTCTCGGCCTAAAACAGCCTTCAGTTGTCTGCGTGGGATCTGTGAGAGCGTATACAGGAAGTGCAGTGCACGTGCAGTTATACTAATTGCAGGATTTGGCGCGCCGCTATCGCCAGAACTCGGACGGCTCTTCTCTGTGTTTTACCTTTTCCTTTTCTTTTTAAAATAACAACAACGAAGTGTATTAGGGTGACGAATGCCGCTTATACCTGCACCACATAACGCTGATCCACGCGAGCGATACAGAGGTCCCAGTTGAAAGAGCGTCTGTGTAATGAATGGCTCCTCCATTTAACGTTACTCTCGCCTCAGGGTGTATACCGGTACACTTCGAATGAAGCAACGAGTGTATGCAGGAAGGAAGCGTAATAAGAATAAGAGATTTTTTTTCTTCGGCCCTGAAGAACCCAAGTAAGAAATAATCGAACATAAAGAACATATAAAGGAAGCTTGGACTAAGCCGCGCAGCGGCGATCACGAGCTTAACCCGCCAAGGTTTTTTCACGCTTATATTGAGCGGGAGAGGGATAATCCGCTTATTATATGCCGGGGTGCATAGGCGCGATGACATAATGCTCTCAGACCCCAATCCGCAAATAGCCAAGGTAGAGGGAGCTTCGTTGTGGGCCGGTGCGCACCAGAAATGATAACGAAAAAAGAAAATGGGTAGTGATAAGCAGGCAGAATCACTTCCGCTTCTTTTGACAGGTCCCGCAATTGAGAGCGAAATACTGCCGAGTCGATGGCAAGTGCAGAAATAAGTAAAAGGAAGGCAGCGCCTTGCGGGGGCAAAGCGGTGGCAACGCGGCGGGGACCTTCACGAGCAACAGGATCTTTTGTGCGTGCGTGCGTGCGTAATGCAGGCTTTCTTGCCGTTTTTGGAGGCCATGCTGGACTGCCATGCAGGCGCCACCGTTCTCAGAGGCCACCCGCTGCCGCTCTCTTATGTAATGCCCTGTAATCGAAAGAGCGAGAGGAGGGAACACACCCCGAGGGGCCGGAAAGATTGATGCCGAGGCGCGCGCACCATTTCGTTGCACTTGGTCCGAGCGTGCGTGCGCACTGCGTGTCGAGAGCCTGTGTCTATATCTCTCTATATACGGGAGGCCGCTGCGGTTTCAAGGTCCTCCTTACATACTGCGGAGGAGTTCACGCCGCACTGTGTGTGTGAAGGTCTATCTCTAAAGCCGCAACCTTGCGAGGCAACAGTTGCAACACAACCAAACAAAATCAAGAAGTAAGTTTGGTTTCGAGAGCTGGCTTATATAAGAGGGGTGGGGTCGAATTATTATACGCTTTTGAAGACAAGATCTGATTACGCGCTGTTCCACAGAGAGAGAAAAAAAAAAATGAGACGTGGACACCTGCGTAGACTGCGGAGTGAAGATTAAAAAAAAATGCCTGTGAAACACCGCAGCGAGAAATAGAGAGATATGTGTTTTCGTAGGTGAGAAGCAAGTTTAGACGGGTAGCAAGGCGAACGGGGCAAGCTCGTGACATCCCCGAGTGCTTCTAGCCTGCTTCTTGGGTCAGCGTTGTACCACATATAGACGTCCCGCTGACTAATCCGCTAACGTTTGTTCGATAACTGGGTCACCTGACCGGTGGGAACAGGAAGCGCTCTCATTCAAGCGGTCCTAGCCTCGGTGATACATGTTGCGAGACGAAGCATAGAGCTTGAGCCGAGTCTCCTACAGACGTACTCAACGACACGTTCCACAGGCATACACGTATGCATACGTATACACTTGGAGTTGCGTACGAGACTTCGTGACTTCGCTCGGCTTGACAATGATACGCTGTCGCAACGGATGTCGCGGCTTCGCCACTAAGGTTGCGGCACGCGTATCGCTCGCGTCCTGCCTATTGGCTGAAGATTACTCAAACGACACATTTAGGTTTACGTGAACCAAGGTGAGGCGGATCTTGGATCATTGTAACTGTGCCAATACAGTTCCGTTAGTGGTGTTCCATTGTGTTACAATGTCCTCTATCTTTACTAATCCATATGCAAGCCAGTGGCGTAGTGCTCGAGAACAAAGCTCACTGTAATGACTATAGCACTCGGCCCGCGTACAGATCAAGCCACCGCCCACGAGATACTGAGCGATCGGTCATTTGTTTATGCAATATGACTGTGCAACAGTGAAACGTGCATGGCCACACAGAAAAAAGAGATAAAAAGGAAAAGGAACGCAGCGGTGTAGCTTCGGGGTGCGCACCGCACCCTTGACCAACCTATAGGATGTGGGACTGATCTGCTCGTTGGGTTGTCCTTCGAGTCGCCTCGCGTATCCGGCAGGTATTATGTATGATCACCGTGCGGCCGGCTGCATATGTACCTTTTTTTTTTCTTTTGTTGGCTCGTGTTGCTTTCGCTGTGACCATATGCAGCAGGCTATATTTAACATGTCCGTAGGCGTAGCCAGATATGTATCGACGAGCCAGATTTAAGGTGACAAGCCGCCCATGTACAGCACCCTCCCTCCCTTGTTGGCTCGCTACACAGGCTAAAAACGTTTCCACGCTCAAGACCTTTCTCACACGCTAAAGAGGCACGCGCGCGCTGTGCATGTTGCTCGAGGAAACGTTTGTTGCTTCTGGACCCTCTCCGGCGGTGGTCTTGCATGCGTTTGTTGTTTGTTTGCAGCCTCTTTGCCGTGTTTGTTTCGTATAAGCTGTTGTCCGCTTGTTTACTCTGTGTCCTCTAAAAGCATGGCGAGCGACAAGTTCCGCCCGGCGTCTTGGGACGACTTCAAGAAGGAGAGAGACCCCCAAGCGCTAATGTGCGCGTTATTGGTGTCTTTTCTCTTTCCCGTTATACGCGACGGCTGCCAGATGACACGATTACACAGCCTCCATTATATTATATATATATTTGCACCGCCTGCGGCGACATCTCTGCCCAGAGGCGCGTCTATAACGCGCTATGGAGGACGTTCCGCTCTTAAGCCGAATGATGCAACGAGAAGAAAGAAAAAAGAAACTGTTGTTGTTTACTTTTACGGAATATATAAGAGGCCCATCCGGCTATACCGTCACCGTGGTAGCGAGGCTGATTGAAATCAGCCTTCCCGATGCAAGTGTTTTCTTCGAGAGTGCGATGTGTGCGTGCGAGTTACTCAGGCGCCGTTGTCCTTCACTAAAGCATTTCCTCTGAAAGTGAGGACTTTCTTTCGCAACCTTAATTTTTCTTGTACATATCGTTACGAACTGCTTCGCGCGCAATCAGTGCAATGACGCCTTACAGCGCTAAGAGCACGAGTGACAAGCGATGTGGCCCGAGTGCTCTATGGGTCAAAGTTATTGTCTGGGCAACTTAATGTACACTTATATATCTTTGCGTACATTGGATACCCGTGACAAGTTGGTGGATAGCCTGGTGTAATAAAGTATAGTTCACGTTATTGAGCTCGTGGGCAGGCATTGCAGAGATGTACAGCATGCACACGTGCCTGACGTCACCAGTAATGCAATTATACGCCAGTTACGCGACGAGAACATACGAAGACGTAAATAAATTAGTGCAGATTGTTCTGGTGTAATTAGGGTCGGGCATGACAGATGCCGCTGAAAGACTTTAGCTTCGGCATACATGTCATACGTGGTCGGTGGCACTGCGAGTGTCATGGCTGAACGGCAGAACAGTTCGCATTGCAAAGTCTTTGCACTTGTCCATCAGTGTCGTTTTCACGTGCAGTGTTTAAAGGGCATCGCTTCGGGACTACTCGAAGACCGCCGAATGGGAGTGTTCTTGGTGTGCGTCATAGCAGAACTTCATAAGTGGGGCGGAGTTACTTGTAGTCGGTAACGGCCCGATACTTGAGCCCTTTCACTCGTTCATCTCCGAAGCCACGTGCGGGTAATTTGTCGACGCTGTTTTGCGGCGGCAACTTCCAGAAAACTTGGCACGTGGGAGATACACGGATGTATATGCTGAGACAAGCAAGAAACTCTTTCGACAACCATCTTCCCCATAATATTATGAGACTATGTATTACACCTGCGAAATGCTGCCCTAGTGACATTTATTCTCCTCAACACGACCAACTGAAAACACTGGTTCGGTATACATGATGCAGTAAGGACGATAAGAGATCAAACACGTGTTTTCCACTCGCTTCCCTCGACGTGGCATTCCGACATTTCCGGATGCCTCGAAACTATGCGGCCTGCTCGCGAAACACTTTCGGTGGGACCGTATATATATATCGGGGTACTTGTCCCTCGCAAAAAGAAAAAAAAAAGAGAGGCCGTTATTTTTTCAGCGGCGCTCATATTAGCAGGGCCGCCTCGGGCAAGGTTCATTCCGGCATACCTTTCACATACATTATACGCGGCGTTCCTCGATTGCGCTTACGCATTCTCCGCCGCTTCTGTATATACACGTGTAGTTTCCTTTTTCCTTTCTTTTTTTTTATTTGTCCTGGCGATCCCCACCGGTCACTGTTGTGCGAGGATATGCACCTCGATCGATCACAACGCAGCACGCTTCGATTAGACTCTTCGCACATCTACCTGAGTGACACGCACCTAAAGTTGAACGCATTAGGCTGCCATATATCTATATACAAAAGGAACCGCACGACTGCCTCAGCGTGAGAGCTGTCGAAGTCACGCTTCATCGCTTAGGTTTTCACGTCGCTGCGATGTTTGTGTGTATGTGCTTGTGTTGTAACGGGGATGGAAGAGTGTAGGAGATCCTGGGATGAGGGGGTGACGCTAATCGGTTCTGAGGACAATGAACGCGGGCGTTTCCTCCGCACTTGCATGTATAGTACGCGTACTCGGAAGGTGTATTAAAGGTGAATTCGGTGAGTGATGATCGCCTTGTCCATTAGTTCGGTTCTCCATAAAGGCGAAAGAAACACCGCTGTACAAGCCCGTCCATGCGCCTCATCGTTCACGGAGGTGGAATTATATTTCCCGTGGGTCAACTCCGTATGGAGGGTGATGAGTTTTGTCGCGTATATAATAATGGAGATGCGATACCTGAGGTCGACCTTGACACCGTATAGGGAGCCCCGCCGTGCCTGACACATTATACCCGTTAAGGGGGACGAACGCCGTAATGTATACGACGTATGCGGTGAATGTGATTGGGCTGCGCAAGCGCTCTATACATTATGCAACTTCCTTTTTCTCGCCTCGACACTGCAAGAGAACGAGGCACGACCGTGGTGATTGATTCGGTTCCGGTTTTAAAAACGTTATCCCTGCTTGTTCCCTTGTCTTTCTCTATAGTTCTATACGGACCACTCTCCCGAAATATCGAGGACGTAGTGGCCGCTCACGATTACGAATTCTCTTCGTCGGTTCAAGTCTCAATCGGCACATCAAATTGATTAGATTTGCGGACTACGTTATTCTTGAATTGGGCGTGTGTGCAAGCATTTGAGAGTTTCAGCAGCGCCGGTTTACCGTGCGGCAGTGACGGTAATACCGTACCGTCATGGTCGGCACGCGGCCTATTTTAGTCGGAAAGACCTGCACTAGTTGCTCGGTGAGTACGGAAACGTCGTCGAATGATAAAACTTGCTGGTGAAGCCCTCAGGACCTCAATTTTCCACGTGCCAACCACGACGGTACGGCATTACCGTACTTACCGTACGGTAAGCCGCCGCTGCTACAACTCTCTATTATCGTTTTGCCGTGTTCGTCTTCCCGAGACAGCCTTTCGGTTTCTGGCGGCCGTTGCCTTTGCAGCAGAGAGTAACACGGCACAAGACTACCAATACAATTGGGGTTCCGAGAACAACACATCGGCATTTGATCACGTAAGGATCCCTGAGATCCGCACCCTACGGATGTAACAAACGCAGGAAGCGAAGAACAGGCGTGCAGGAAATCTTGCGCACATGATAAGGAACACCTTCGCGAGGACTGGCATGTGTAGATCTCGTGCTTCGGCGAGGTTTCGTGTGAAGGATTTCAGTTATGTCGACAGCCTAGACAGCTATTTTGATGCAGCCTATATTGTGGACAAATGTCTCATGGTTTCTCTAGAGCTTCGATCATACATATTTTCCACTTGGGAAAACCGGCTGTCTAACGGCCACTGTTGCAGGCTGTAAAGCTTACTTTACTATTCGAAAGGATAATTTCACGTTAACAGAATAAGCAGAAGAGACTACCTAAGATACACGCAGGCTACCGGTTGAATTTTTTTCTTTTTTCTATGGCAACAAACGCGCCAAAGAAAGGAAGAAAATGGAATAGTTGCTACACCCCACCAGAGGCGACTGACCGTCGCTACCAACGAAAGAAAAAAATAATAAAATCCAGTCGGAGGCATGTTTATAAACCGGTTGGTTGGAAATATGTAAGTTATAGTCGAGAGCCAACGTATCTCGAGCTCGGCTTTTGGCAGCGGATATCGCAGTCCTTCTTTCTTTTTTTTTTTTCTTTTCTCTTCGCACTGCTTTTGCAATGTGGGAGAGTTGGGGGCCACGCAGAGAGATATAGGCGTGTATAAACTTGCTCTGGCGGAATGTTGACCGCGTGCAAGCCAACCGCGTTACTTCCCCCATGCTCTGTTCGCAGGCAACGCACACTTCCAGCTGTTCAACGTGGCAAATAAAAATTAAATAAAGAAGGATCACTAAAGAAGCAGAGCAAACTGGCTCCGGGCCAACCGGACAAAACGAGTGTCATTGCGTAACGGAAAGAAAGCCGAGCAACGTCGCGGAAAGTGCATGCACTGGCCCCCTCGCTGCAACAACAATCGTGCACCCACCTTCCCTTTCAGAGGTTAAAACCTAAACACGACTGCACTTCGATATTACGGAACTTCGCTACATCTGGTTTAGCCCGCAGGAATGTCCTTAACGAGACACACGCAAGGGGTCGTTGCCTTCCCGCCTCTCTCTTTTGCTCGTTCTTCTTCTTCTTCTTCTTCTTCTTCTTCTTCTTCTTCTTCTTCTTCTTCTCTGATTCTTGTTCAGCTGCCGAAGCTTTTTGTCGTTAATACCCACCTTGAAAAAACACGGTCGCCAACAAACGTTGGCCAGCCTCCATCACCCTGACTTCAGAAAACATTAGGCGTACTGGCTGCAGCTGTTATGCGTCACTCCCTTAGTGCCTGCCACTGAACGTTGCCTATTACGGCGCGTTATTTTGGCGCCTTTTTGTTTTTTTCTGCGTTAGCTATCTTTTTTTCCCATCCTCTGGCTTCTTGTAGCTTCGGATGACGTGTCGACGATGCGAGCGTGGTGCAGAGAGGACGGCAAGCGAACGAGCCCGAAACGTCTTTCTTATTTTCCTTTTTCTTTTTTCGTGCTGATGCCATCGCTGCTGTCGACCGACCTTTGGCGGCCTGCCAAATGATCCGGAGGTCGTTAGTCAGGGAAACAATGCTCTCGCTCGCGGCGGAACTTGACTCTCGCTTCCTCTGTTTTGGTTTTTTTTTTTTCTCTCTCTTAGGCGCTCTTCCTATATAAGCGGGAAAAACCTCGAGTATGCGGTCGACACCACCGACGTCCCAGCCACTTGACGCCTACGAGTTCAACCTTGCGTGCGTTCTCTGTGTTTAAGCGTTGTTCCGTGAACTGTTTGTATGCCTATTGAAGATGGGTGCACGCTTGAAGTTGCCTTAAATGCATCGCACTGTCGTGATTAGATGCTAGTAAGGTTGCGATGGGGACTTGTTGTAGGACATCGTATTTCAATGCGCTGCCAGGTAATTCGCAAGAACCACAAATAAAGGACGTAGACAGTGTGTTGCGTGCACTAGCAACAAATGTTTTTATTTACGAGACTGCAAAGGACTTTTACTGATCCACAAATGAAAGTCATTAACTGTCATTAACTTCTGCCTCACTCATCGCTTATCATGAGAATTCATTGCGCAATCATATGATTACGAAGCGGAAAGTGATTCAGGCAAATTTACAGTTAGGATTCCAGCCAAACCGCCAAGCGCACCGCAGTCACTGACAGTTCTGCCGCTGTGCTTTAACTGTACTGTATTCCAGAAGCGGGTGCGTGCCATGTCTGAAAGCTCTCTTTGTAGGCTGAGGCGTTCGTAGTATACAGTAGTTGATGTTTCTCGCGTAAGATTTTACGCTTACATGATGCGACGACAAATCTTCGAAAAGACAAACTGTTGCAGAGGTTTTATTCCTTACAGCACCAAATCAGTGTCGCCTCCTTCTCAGTTTTGCAAACTGTGCCCTCTCCTAACGACTTAGTCTTTCTTTTCCCGCGTCGCATCGCGTCGCGTTTTATTTATACGTCCACATACAGCGTGGAGGGCGATGTTTCACATTTTCCGCACCTTGCATCTCGCGTGCGAGCGCTGTGCGGCGGCTCGTAACTACGTATCTCTTCGGAGCGCGTGCCGATGCGCTGACGCGCACTCGCGCGAGCTACCGTTTGCCGCCAGGGTCGCGATGGCTATACTGAACAGAAAAGGGCTTAGCCACCGCCGCTTCGGTCAGCTGCACCGCATCCTTCGTTGTTTATAATATATACATGCATCGCCGAACGCGCATTGACTTCGCACTCGCACAGCCTTCCGCCACCGACACCGCACATGGTTCGAATCTTCCGTGCATTCCTTCAGCCGAGTGTATAGGTGGCTTCACGCACACTTAGCCCTCCGCGCGCTCAGTTGCGTGCATTGAGCCGAAGGCTAAGACAATCTTTAGATCTGACGAAAACCACAGGTGCAGTCTATACGGCGATGGCCGTGAGGGCTAATAGATGATATCCACGCGTGACGACGATGCATCGATGGGACGAACAGGATATAAAATTAATCTTCGACTTGGGACGAATGGTTATCGCGAAGTTTCTTGCGCTTGCCTTACGCGCAGCAAATAAAGATCTTCGTCGTTTTCGCTGTATTTTGCGGGGAAACACGTGGTACAGAGGCGCGAAACGATGCACACGGCCCTGAAATAGACGGCCTATTACTGCGCCTAATTAGATAAAAAAATCTATCGCCGAGAGACGCCGGGTATGCAAATTTGCGCCGCGAGCGATATTTAAAAGATGCTTTAGATTATTAGCAGTGATGGTTCACTTGGTTAGACACGACGCTATATATAGCCCCAAACTGCCTTAATAACGACTGGCCGCCGCACTGCTTTCGCAGTGCACAGAATAAGCATTCGATATCTCTCTGTCTTCTCTCCCCCCTTTCATTCAACCTTGGCGCTGCGTTTCAAAACGATGCCCACACGACGGCCACGACGATATATCGTTCTCCCGCAGTGTCAAAAAGTAAGCATCTCCCCGGGCTGCTGCCTTGGAGGAGGCGGCAGTGCGGCGGCGCCGAAGCGTGCTCGCTGCGGCCGCAGTGCACGTGGTGGTGGCACGCAAGCATATCGTCCTCGCGTTAATACGCGACCAGTTACGGACGGCTTGGCAGCTGGGTGAAGGAGCCGCCGCCGCCGCGCGATCTGCGGACGCTCGCGTTGGGCCCGCGGCGGAAACGGCCGCGCAAGGCCGTACCTTTTGCGCGTTGCAAGGCCGTCGACCGCCGCCGATCGCCGGACCCTCAACTCCTCTTTTTCGACTCTTATAGCTTTAACTTTTTTGGTTGTTTTGTTGTTGTTTTTTCGTTGTCCCCCGCCTGGGGCTGTAGGAGCGACGGTGGATGTGGGTAGGTGCTGGGGCTGTACGCACTCGTATTATATATAAAGGCCTGTTCTTGCTTGCGGCAACAGCATAGCAGCACCTGGCAGTTGGCTAAAAGAAAAAGAAAGAAAAAGACAGCGTTGCCGAATCGAGCGAGGGCTATTAAAAGAACCGAGCGCCAAATTCAGCTGCCGGTCACCCGCCGTGTCTGTGTTACGCACTCTTTCTCTCTATCTGTCTCTGGTTTTCGAAGGTCGACCGCCAACTATAGAAAAGGTGCCGCCGGTTACGTGATCTGTCACGTCGCTAAAAGCGCTCGCTGTGCTTACGATATGACAAAAGAAAGTGTAGGCACGGTATGGTTGGGCGTTCGCCGAAGTGTATAGGCAGTTCACGAACTGTCTTTGGCATTTCTCTTTTTATTACGCGTAAGGGCAACAACGATATGGAAGGTCTGTCCAGCTCTTTGAGAATTTCGGGCAGGTTGAAGTTTTCTTCCTTGCAAATTTAAGGAGCATGTTCGAATAGACGGCTAGAATAAGACAGCGAAAGAAAGAAAGAAAGAAAGAAAGAAAGAAAGAAAGAAAGAAAGAAAGAAAGAAAGAAAGAAAGAGAGAAAGAATGAAAGAAAGAAAGAATCTTGTATCCGTCATGGCTCTGTGTCGCTAGAGATATCGAGTGCAGAGCAATTACGTATGCCTTCGCGAACAATGCGGGCATTGTCAGCAACACTCAGTCAGGGCGAGTACACGTTAGCTGAACGCAGTAAGAATAATATAGTCGATAGATAGTCCGGTTACTAGTGTACAATCCGGTATGCAAAACTTTGCTTGGCACGGCTTGCCGGAGTGCTCTCTGGAAACGTCCCATTCGTAGTCGGCTCCCAAACCTCCTCCCTTCCGCACCCGCCCCGTGTACAGCGCAGGCAAGCGTAAGACTAATGCCCACAGCTCTACATACTGGCGTTGTTATCATGCCGCAGTGCACAGTTGCTCTTATGTGTATATACTTTCTGGGAGATAGTGTCGCGATTGGAGACCTGTTACACAACCCCTCGACACTCACCAATCGCCGAATTTCCATTCGCGAAACGTATCTGTTTCTCCCTCTTTCGGCGACGGCATACCGCGCCTCACTAAGAGTGTATAGGGTGGCTATTGCAGAGCAAAGCAATATACAAAAAACCCGTGAGTGAAGTAGAAATAAACAAAACGCAAGGCTTGTTCTGTCTTCGAAACGCGCACTGTCCCACAGCTGCTGGACCGCGCTGGCACCAGGTCTGGCACTTAGTGGCGACAGCGTCCAGCGCTCCTGCGACTTCGGTGTTTCAGAGACGCCGCGCAATTTGCATAACGTGGCCTGATTGCTGCCAGACCGCTGGCGACCGCGTGAGCCCTCCTGACTGTGCTGCGCTGCTTTTTCTTCGTTTTTATCCCTTTAGGACAGGCGGCCTTGGATGCTTCGCGGATCGGGTGGACTGTGTCCAACATGGTCCGCGTGCAGAGACAGTCTTTAGCTTCCTTTCTCTCTCTCCGTCGATCTCATACACGGCTCGCCATAGTACGGTTTCTTTTCCTCTAAGCGGGTGCCATCGTGTTTCGCAGCATACGTATAATGCAGCTCTGTTCCACAAGTGCGTGGCAGTGGCACCCGCAGTACTTCGCCATGGGCGTGGCAAGGACTGTGTCTGTACTCGCTTTTGTAATCTCCACCCTGTATCTACTTCCCTTGTTTCATTCAACGGCGGGGAACATTCCACGGCGCCAAACGTTCTTGAGGTCGTCGCGGTCGTCGCTTATGCAGCGGGGAAGCTCATTGTGGCACTATAGAGGCGGCATCGCTCACATGTATAACACCGAAGCTACAATCGCTCGCGTAGTCATACTTCTATAGCATTCATCGGAGTTCACTTGGCACACAGATGCTAGTCCGCGGTGCTTCTCACGCGCTTCTCACTTACGGCCTTTGCATGGCGACAGAAAAAAGAAGTGTGACCTAACGTCAGCACTCAGGTTCGCGATCACCAAATCACGAGATCACGAAGCATATCCTGAACGTAACCACTTGGATCATGACTACTTCGCGAAGCGTGAGTGAGCGCTTTTACGCAACGTGCCTTTGGGCTTTAGTGTGGACATATCCATCCATCCTTTCTGCATGCGCACGCTACGTGCAAGCACATACATGTCCGAGGCGATATCCTTTTAGCTGTAGCGCACCCACAGTCCTAGGATTCCGCAGGCGTTGATTGCACACCGTGTGCTCTTATCGGCAAAAACTATCTTTGTTGCGTACTTAAATGGCGGTGTTATTTCCGGACATTTCCTAAGCGAGTGCCAACGGTGGTATGTAAACTATCAGATAATAACTCCTTCTCACAATCACTCATCCCCCCCATCTCCATTTCCTATATGCAAACAGCCGCCCTTGCAACCACACACACAACACAAAGTGTACAGCTGACAATCTCAAATTATACCGTTATTCCTGGTTTGTACGTCCGCGCGCGCTGGTGTAATGTGTTACAACACGTTCCCCCCCCCCCCCCCTCATCCTCTCGTCGACAGTTCTCCCTCGTTCCGTTGAGACGACGAGGCCCGGCTAATATGCCAGTGGACGAAAGAAACGACGACGACGGGAAAGGGGGGAGACCAATTTGCATGGAAATGAGCGGCGCCGTTTTTAGCTTCGCTCCGAGCTACGAGTGTCCTCCGCGGCCTGGTCGTGTGTCCTTCCTTCCTTCCTTCTCAGCCGCGACGTCGCTCAACCCGCGAGCAAATCTGTTTTGTTCTTGTTCTGTTCTCTTTTTTTTTCCTTTTGTTTCTTCTTTCGAAAGTCGCACACGCGGGCACACATCACGCCACCCCGGTTTCGCTAATGAGACGTGATCATGATGTCGCATTCGTTCGTTCGCTGCGTACCTTTGCGTCTGCCCGCCGAAGCAAAGGTATGCAGTCGGAAGAGATTGGGGGAAAGATGGAGCAAAGACGGTTATTAGCCCCAGTTCAGCTGTCACTTGGCCACAGGTGTGGTATATATATATATATATATATATATATATATATATATATATATATATATATATATATATATATATATATATATAGCGCACAGCAAGCCTCTTGTTCGGATATCAGCATGTAGGAATCTCAAGGGCACGACTTAAGTCACTATACCGATCGCAATGCCGGAAGCTGCGTTCCTTGCGATACGACAGAGCAACGACAAAGCAGAGACAACTGTGTTTTCCTCATTAATATTTAATATTACGAAAGTCAGCGTAATGCATACGTGCGACTTGCAAATGTTTGCCAGTATTTCGTAAGATCGGAGCTTGGAGATACCGCTTGCGCGGCCGATAATTAATAGGGCGACTTAATTATACTTCGCATTGCGCTTGGCCAGTGCTGGTGATTGCTTGATTCGGTCGTAGAGAGACACAGACCTCAGGCACCTGCTGCAAGCGCTGCAGTTCCTTGCGACAGTCTAGGTTTGCTACTTCTGAGTCGAAAACAAGTGTCCTTGCTGACCTAAGCGAGCAAGTGCAGCAGGTTTCAAGTGGTCGACGAAGAAGGAGTGGACGTTATGCACCTGTAAAAAGATAAAAAAATTCTCTCAGTAGCCTCCACATGCGCGGAGGATTTACAGATAGCTGCGAAACATCTTAGCAATTTTATAGGCGTATAAAGGGTGTACTGACTTATCTTGTTGCCAATATCTTCCACCTTAAGGTGTAATATTGGAGTAATTGAGAGGGGGACGGATGAAAGTTTTTATTTTCGAAGAGCACCTTTTCATAAAATACAGATTTTTGACAGACTAGTGTATATACGGTGTTTGGCTTGTCTGCCCGACGATTTGCTCCTACATCAAGAGTAAAATTGAAATACTCCAGGGAGACAGATAACGCGTTATCGTTTCTTAGATTATTTTAAGCACGTAAACGTGTAATAGCTTCAATAGACGACACGTTTATTGGCCACAGAAAAACAACGTCGTTAGCCACGGGAACAAAGACAGTAATTACTATTAAGGAAGTAAAAATGTTTCGAGATAATAAGTTACGTGTTATGGTAATTGCTTTGCGCTAATAGTACCGGCAGCTCTGTGACATGCTCTCTCTAGCCGCCGTTCCTTACTTCCATGGAAGAACGAAGTCGTGAGGCACGGGGCTGGAGTGGCGAAAGCGTTCGGTGTTTTTCTTCCGTCTCCTTTCCCCGTAAATCAAGTCGGCCGGCGGTTCGCGCACATTTCGTGATCTTCGAGATAATGACGCGTGAGGCAATCTTCCTCGGTCAGCGTGGCATATAGAATCACCTCGTATTCATTTGAATATGCGCGCCGCGAAGATTCGGGTTTTTTTTATTTTCTCACACAATGGGTGAACCAACGTGTGACTAATGTACCATTTAGAATCCACGAGACGGTAAGCACTGGTCGTGCCCCGGCAAGTGTTCTAGCCTGACGCAAATTTGCAAAACTCCTTCCGAGGGCTAGCGTCGAGGGCACGGTAATACGGATGATATCGCCAATGAGCGTATGTAGGATACGGCTGATAATCTATAGGCGCCATCCTTATTGCCAGGCGGTGTTGTACGGTGCAGCATGCATGTAGGTATGCGTGTCCATTCATATGCAGAGAAGCCCCCTTCAAGCCATCGTACTCCGTTCAACAGGAAAGTGCGTCCCCAATGCGGTATAGTCTGTTACAGCATCTTAACTGATCACATGGCGTACAGGCTAAGCGCAGCGAGGGGCTGGGTGACTGCGCTGTCCTATATAGTGGCGATCGTAACGGCCGCTACTTCGCATTGCATACAGGACTTGCAGGGCAGTACCCAACCAGGAGACTTATCTGCGAGGAAAACACAAGTAAAGCGGCTGCCAGCTATCGCATATTTGTACGTCAGGTTCGCTTTTACTTAGGTCCCTGGCAGAAAGAGGCGGTGGCGTAACAGCGACTTGTATACAAATGTGTAGCTGTCGTACTACCAGCTAGGTTTCAGTGCACTGCAGAACAAATAGCGATAGTATATAACACGTAAAGCAACTCGGCTTTAATAAAATCTGTTGCATACGCACTATATTACTGTAGTAGGTACTACATTACACATAAGTACTATATGAAAGCTATATTACTACAATAATACCACATTACTGCATTTACAAGCACTATTCGTTGATTACTCACCGCTGCCGATGACATTGGTCGCAATGCTCATCGTAAAAAAGCACCGTTCATTGTGCTTTGGTACGTTTACGTTGACAATAATCATGTTGATAGTAATCGCACCGTTAGCACACTTCAAGTTAACGCGTGCTCTACGTTTATAAATGACGTCGCCCAACTAATAACTCCTGACGCCACACATAGGTCGAGGTGGCATAGCTGCATATACTAGAGCAACCCGTCCTTAGCTCGATGACCGTGTACCAATCACCGAAAGCACCCAGCGTACAGTATCCGGCTGCGTGTCGGTCGTCATTGCGTTCCTTGAACTTCGATTTCGCCAGACGTATAAGGCAAAGAAGGCGCTACTGCTTACGCGCCTCTCCTCGTATACACATGCGCCAAGCGGATTCGTCACCTGCTCGTCCCGCGTGCCAGAAACAGTAAGTCATCATCCGCCCTTGTTTCGCAAGCGCCCGGGGACGAGTAGTAGTACTGTGCCAACGTTCTTGAACGTCGGGCGAGCGGGCGTTCTGCGCGGTGTATGCTTCTATGATGCCCCGTTCTCCTCCTCCGTCACGACACCTCTCGATCCTTCGCAAGCGCCTTCGCCGCACCGTTCCACCTGCACCTGCAAACGCCCCCCGCTTCTTCGTGAACTGCACCGAATACAAGGGGTTACCCCGGCCATTGCGAAACAAAATCACATGGCTTCTCGTTATATCGTACATGCATCCAGGCCTGCACACGTCACTAACGAACGAATGAAGCAACAAAGAATGTCGTGTCCGTCCCATCGGCCAGCTTTGGTGGTAGGCCGCTTGCGGCGACGTCATCGGTGCCACCCGGAACTACGCCGAATGACGTATGCGACGCGTTACGTACTGACGCAAACGCGAGCATCCGCGCGGCACGCGCGGACTACGAACCTTCATTAAGGTTCGGAGGAAGAGCATGTGTGAGTTGGGGGCAATAGCGTAATGGGGTCTCCCCGAAGAGAACCTGGCACCCCCCCCCCCCTTTTTTTTTTCATTTAATTCTTTCTTTCGCTTCGTTTCTGTGTTTCTCGAGTAGGGTTGCTTCGCTTCTTACGGTCTGTACTATTATACGCGAGGGCAAGCGGCGCCGGCGTAGACGTATGGACTCCGATCGCGTCCGAGACAGGTTTCTCTCAAGGCTGATCGTTCCGCAATAGGCGTCGGGCCGATGGGTGACCGCGCTTTGATCGCCCCTATATATATATATATATATATATATATATATATATATATATATCCGAGATCTCTTGGGGGCAGCAGATGGAGACGTCGCTTTCGTTTTCTTTGCCGGGGCTTATATACTCGATTGCGAGAGCACAAGGAATCCGCTGCCCCGGCTTTCGGTTCTTTTGCAGGCCCCGTGCATTGTGTCAGCCAGCAGCGCTTTATAGGTGCGACGAACAGTGTTACTAGTCGTTCCGCCATATGATGGCCTACGCGAAAGACCACTCAATTACTGCTGCCAAGGAACGCTGTAAAGAAAGGAAAGCAAGAGCACTGATCGGGAAGAACACACACGCAATGACTCAGTGAAGCCACGTTGTTCTGATTCTGGCTTTGCATAAGCGGCCGCACTTTGGTGGGATCGCTACAGGTGAATTATTCGCGATTAATAGGCGCACGACAAGTGAACTAGCTTTTAGGGGCGAAGCTCCTGTTAGTCTAACCTTGTCACGCGTCAGGCGTCAGTCGTCAGGCGTAACCCGCGTGCCTCCCGGCACGCGCTCGCCCTCGGCGTTCGCCTCGGCGCGTGCCTCCCGGCGCGTGCCTCTCTCTCTGTCTCTCTCCCGGCGCTGCCTCCCGGCGCGTGCCTCTGCTGTCTTGTGTGAGAGAGAGAGAGACAGAGAGAGAGCGAAAGGTGCGCGTTGACTATAGAAACGCTCTTTCTTAGAGGAACGCTGTACCAGCTCGCAAAGAAGGAGAACGCGCCTTCACCCGCGAGAGACAACGTTGGCGCAGGCAGCGTCTCCTAGCGAGTTTCTTGATTGAGAAATACCGACTACTCGCGTTGGAGAAGCGTTCACTGGCAACCCATATATATGTATATATATAGGCACTGGATCTTGACTTGCAATGAAATGCCGGTGGGAGATTTCACTTGTGCATAGTTGAACCATGAGGATTCGTATCGGGCGCGTTAACTAAATTAATCCAGAACTCGGCACGATCTACGATGAACCTCCCAAGCTTCGCCCACTCACCATCATTCACTCCGTGGATATGCTGTAATTTTTTTATTTGATTTTCGCTTACGGGCGCAGGCGAATGTAGTTCTACCACAACGGGAATTTCTCGTAGCACAGATAAATGGGCGAGTTGGTACGTATTCATGATTAAGAAAACGGCGCAGCACACACAAACGATATACTATAAAGGCGTTCGTCTTCGTGTTTTCTTCTTCTATAGTATATCGTTCGTGTGTGCTGCGCCGTTTTCTTAATCATGAATTTCTCGTTCTGTTTGGTACAAGGAATAGCGGCTTGTTCCTTTAAGATGCAACGTAAACGTAGCTTGTTTGCGAATAACGTGAACTTGGCTTGCGATATATCTGAAACGAAGGCATAATTACATCTCCGAGCTGTATGTGATAGATCCCAAAGTGTCCGATTCCGTTCCGTGCCGGCCTTGCGTAACAGTCGGACGCTTCGTATGCAAGGAGTGTAGGCAGAAAGGTAATGTTCTTCGAAAGAGCACTCGACGAACCGACGGCCTTCGCTTTTTGCTATTTACCATTAACCACAATAAGCAGACTGACAATGAAGGCAGAAAAAACACATGGGATATTGGCTGTTATATTTAGTTGCAATATAGAAATTAATATTGAAAAATAAATTCGATTACCACACTATACCTATCAGCACTCACGTCCTCCGCATTACGCATACGGTGTCTTATTACGATATCACGGCGGACACCTTCTTTCAACTCGCCTTGGGTGTTTGAGCTTTGTGGAAAAGGGATTACATCAGGGGTGGTTATTCATTGGCGCCTCGATGTAGAACATGACACATCATTCTCTAGAAGCAAATTCGCATTCGCTCCATCCCCTTTGCAACACTCAGAAGACGCAGAAAAAAAAAGAAAAAGAAAAGAAGACTTCGTCTGTACATGAGCATCCAGTCCAAGGCATACGTGTGTGCCGTTCCGTGTAGTAACGATCACGCTTGAGCGACCTTCACGACTTACACCGTGCTTCGCAACACTATAAGAAACCATAAATAAATAAAAGACCCCTGCACGAGAAACGAAACAAAAGGGCACTCTCCATGGCTTATCGTTTTGCTTCTCGCTTTCGTCGTTGGAAGGCGCTGTTACGTGGAGCAGCGCACGTGGCTGGCTGGCCGCGCACAGACCTGTCAAGAGCAGCGCGCGGGCGCCTAAGGTCAGGAGAGCAGTCGTGCAGCCGAAACGTCGTTCCTTCGGTCGCCGGCTCATTCCTCCTCGTTTCGTTGCCGCTGCACGCGCCTGCACAACGGTGCGAGCGCGCAAAGCAAGTTTTCACGCACCTCGAGTCACGCCGAAGCCGACAGCGCATTGTCCTGCGGGATCCCGTTCTTATAACTATATGGCACGAGCAAGACGTCTTCGTTGTTTGGCCCGGCGCCTTTCTATTCGATTTCAGACAGAGGCTGCGTTGCGTAAGCGGTGATGCTCTCGAACAGAGTGCACGCGAAACGGCAACGATTGTATGGCTGCCAGTATTAATGTATGCACGAATCAAGAGCGGACGCCACTGGCTGTCACGCCTGTGATACACGTTTCCTTTTTGCGGGAGCACGCGCCCGGCTCTATGCGGACGGTGCGTTCGTGAGCACGGCGATAGGTTGCAATCGTGCGTGAAAGGCGATTTGGACCCATTGTTTTCTTGTAGGAAGAGTGCAGTGTACGCACGCGCGCAGGTCGAGCGAAGGATCTAGTTGCTTGGGTGGTTACATAATCATTGAGCTTGGCATAACCCTAGTCGTGATGTGTCCGTGGTTCAAGGCAACCTTTGTCATTAGTTCAATTAAATGAAAAAAAAAAGAGAGATCAAGGAGGTCGAGAAGTCAATGTAAATGTCAGGCCGTGGCCTAAGAGATTGGATGGTGCCCACGTGTTGACCTCATGAGCCCTTCTATGTTCTTTCTTTCTTTCTTTCTTTCTTTCTTTCTTTCTTTCTTTCTTTCTTTCTTTCTTTCTTTCTTTCTTTCTTTCTTTCTTCTTTCTTTCTTTCTTTCTTTCTTTCTTGCAGTGTGTTGTATTAGCTAGATGTTCGCAGGGGATTAATCATCGGTTCCGGCGAAATACTTAAGCGTCATGTTCGATTCATTTCGATTTGTCCGCACCGTCATCAACCACGACGCAGGGGGAAAGTCATCGCGAAACAGGATATGCCATGTAGAAGTATCTGCTCGATTTCCACATCTTCCTCGGTCTTGAACATTTGTTCCGGATTGCTCGAACCCACGAAACAAGACAAATAGACCGAGAAACAAATTGGCAAATTGGCAAACAAATTTTTCTTCGCTTCAGAGAGGAAAAGAAAATTCCGCACTCTGTTTACTTCAGCAAGGTATTAAATGTGAAAAAAGAAGAGCACATGCATTTTAAAGTCCACTGCACGCATTTATTTCCTACGTCATTTCTCACTCTTGCCTAGAAGATTGCCTTGGTTACGACGCAGTCTAATCTGTTTGCGACAGTAATATCTTTGTGTATGACGTATATAGTGGTCGACATTGTTGGTAAGGCCGTGTTCGGATTTCGGATCTGATTTCTTCTAAGGTTTTGATGCACCATCTCCCGTGACGTAGAACTCCGCTTAGACGCCTGACAAAACATACGCTTTGGTTTCTCCCGTAAATATCAACGGTCCCGCGCTCCTTTGGAGGCCGCGGAACCTTTCCGTTAGAGAAAGGCTTCTTTTCACGTTCCTCACGAGAAAGTTACAATCGCTCCAATCTTTGTCTAAAACACACCTTCGTATACCAAGAAAAAGAAAAAAAAAAGGAAAAAGGAGCGATGCCCGATTAATCTAAGCGCCTGTTTGTCCCTGCGAATAAAATGCAAAGTGGCTGAGATAAGCGGCTCGCGCCTATCTCCCTTATCCTTTGACCTCGACGACGCTGTCTCATATATATAACGCGAGAAGATTATGCGCGTTTCACTTCACACGCACGCCATATCTACGCCTCGTATATACAGATATATGCGGCAAAGCGGAACTGTCAGTCCGCTTTAACCCGTAATCTGAATATGGATTACGTGTTTTCCCTCGTGAATCCTTAAACGAGATGCGCCGTCCTCCTCGACCCGTCCTCTCTCACTTCATTTCGCCATCACGTAGACTTATCTTTCAGAGGCGTCTTGCCAAGATTTCACGGTGCTCCCTTGCGCGTAGGTGTATATATATATATGCATATGCGCTCCGGGTTGATCCATTCACGTGGACCTTCCACGCTCGCGCGAGCGTAATTCGCTGATGGCTTCGAACCGCGGTCGACCGCGGTCTACGACGGGCACAATTTAAGGCGGCAAAGCAAACATATACGCGAGACAAAACGTCACTTCTCTACCTTTTTAACTTCAAACTAGCTTAGAGAACCATAAACTTGCACCGGTGCTTTGCCAGTTGCCCTCCAAAGCCAAGGCCGGCGGAAGTGGAGAGAAGCCGAACTCCTGCTAGCTGCACGGCCAGCATCAGCCAGGCTAGCTATTCCGCACAAACCGTTTTTGGTTTGAGGGTCGCCAACGTCGCTCCTTCTTCAAACGGGCGGGCTGTTCAAGAAAACGACGGTATACGCGCCCGCGAGGCGCTGCAAAAGGCATCGCCGCCGTTGCCTCGTGAACGCAACGTCGAGGGCCGTACAGTATACGCGCCAGGCAGTACAACAGCCTCGACGGGCGCCACTCAAGCGCCTTTCTTTTACGTCTCGTTTCTTTCGTTTCTTGTCCTTACGTTCTTTCTTTTTTCCGCGTCAGGGACGCAAAAAGACGCCAACGCTAGGAGAAGAAGCCCTGCCGCTGCGCGTGTATATACCATAGCAGTGGTGCTGCTTCGCGCGTGAGGCCGCGTTAGACGCAGCCGAGGACTCCGTCTCCTTCCCGTGCCGCCCAGCTGGCCAGCGCAGCCCACACTGCCTACCAAACCACCGTGCCGCCCCGTTGCTGCTGCAGACCGTACACGGAGACGTCAGCATTGCACGCGCCGACCGCAACGTCATCCGGGCGCGTTGTCTTTGCCGTTGCACCCTCATAGGTGGTGATTTCGCTTCGCCCGGCCACGTCGGGTCGGCTGGTTATTTTCATCCCCGCGGCCGTTCGTCATATTCGAAAGTGGACGCTGTTGTTTTTTGTCTCGGAGGATCTTCGACGGCGAGGTCATCTCGTTCTCTACGGGCCACGTGCGTGTTGATCTCTCTCCTTCGTACCTGAGCGGAAAAAAAGAACCTACGCTCCGCTCCTCCCACTGTTTGCCACGAGACGGGGTACACTACGAAGAAGACGTTGCAACACCCGGACTGGCGCGTCGCGAAGTCTTTCCCTTCGTACGTCGCTGGTACACGGACGCTGCTGCATAGACATCAACCAGACGCTCCCGGACGCCGCACGCTTCGTTCTACGCTTCGTGCGGCTTTGCAGAGATCTTTTAAAAGGGCAGAGCTTCTCGGCTACGTTGTCACTGCTGCCGCGTCAACGTCGGCTCGACGATACTTCACAGGCGTTTGGCCCTCGCCGATGGATGAGCACAGGCGTCGAAAGGGTAGGCCGTGTGTTTTCAAGCTTCTTCAGACCCTCGTTCCCGTATCCTTCGGTCATGCATGGCTAACACTTTTCGATTCCTGCGTTGAGTGTGTCGAACGTACGTCGACTGAACGCTTATCAACGCAGAATGTCCACGCGGTTGCAGGATATAAATAACTCTCAAAGTTCAGTTAGTTTCGTCTCCGCATTACTCGAATCGCGATACGTGGATCTTGGCACTCTTGCCTGTCCCCGACACGTTGCCAATCCTATACACCACGTTTTCATGGTTTGTCTGGCTGACTGTCAGAAAGCGCCTGTACCGACACAACACCGCGTAGCTTAAGCCCGCGCAGGAAATAATTGCGAACACAAATTCAAACTGTTCCTCCAGAACGTCATAAGCGCCGATCGACGACAAGCCACGCTCCTCCTCACATTCCGGAAGCGGTGATAGGA
Organism: Hyalomma asiaticum; assembly: GCA_013339685.2. NCBI lineage: Eukaryota > Metazoa > Arthropoda > Arachnida > Ixodida > Ixodidae > Hyalomma > Hyalomma asiaticum. The sequence continues at coordinate 115,812,683 of CM023483.1, read as the reverse complement.
ATCTCGCGCCGCGGCATCGAAAGGCAATTTGGCACGGCGCGCGCACAATGAAGCGATTCCTTTTTTACATGCCGTATGCTTTACAGCGATTGGTCAATAATTGTCATACCTGAAAGTTCACACTGGCGTGATTATATACGTACGGATGAAGGCTTCAATTGCTTTTGGAGGACAGCCCGTAATTCGAACGCACCTGTATAGAGGCAGGAACGTAGCTGGATGGAGATATCAAGAGGAAGGCGTACCCCGCGCTGTCTGGCACGCGGAAATGGTTTCCTCGTCCAGGGGGCGGCACGGACAACCAGCGCTGATGGCGCTTTGCCACGTCGGTAGCACGTGATCGAGGCTTCCTTCGCGAGTACGGGTGCCTGTCTTTTTATTTATATTTTATCTGGTTACGCGCGCGGCAAGTGTCAAGGGAGGGTGATTAACACATCGCACGTACTCGGCTTGCGGGATTCCCCCGTCCCGGCTCTTCGGAATGTTTCGCGAGACTTAACAGGTGCCGGATGTCGCAGGGCATCGTCGGATGGCCTAGGTGTATGCGGGTCGACCATTGGAATTTATTGGTTCACGGTTCGTGTTATGTAATGGCCACAAAGGAACAGATATTTGAGCTGTATGTATAGGGATGTTGGAGTGCGCCGCCCCACTAAGTTGTATGTGTTAGTGGATGCTTAACAAAATAGTTATTCTGCTTGGGTAGTGTCGTGATGAACCACGGCTTCACGCGCTCAGTACAAACATCGTCACGTTCGTTTTAGCAACGACACAATCCTCAGGCCAGTTCTCGCTCTTACACTTTCTGTGGGTCACACCGACAGCCAGGGGACGATAAGACACCAGAAAGCGCGACGCAAAGCAACGGGTGAACGGTCTTTAGAGGTCGTTGCAGCCTCGCTCTATACATTGATACTCGTGCGACGCTTACGAGATTCAGAGCGTATGATGTTCTACTACAGGGTAACCATTGCAGGCGCACGCCGTGCCTGCAGAGCGATCACCTTCCATCACTAGATCTCTTCTTCCCGCGCAGGGAACTTTCTCAGAGCCTTTCCAATTCCACTTCCATTGAGGTCGCCTGATAATACAAATTTCGCGAAAACGAAAGGAAAGTCATTGTTGCGGTAGTCGCACGCCTTATCTCCATTTCCTCGTGCATTTTGTATTATTGACGCTCCTGGTAGGACGGTGTCTTATCTCAGTTGAAGGCCACCGCCACACCAGGGTATAGACAAACAGCGTACTATACAAGAAACCTTCCCATGCTCGCTTTCAATGCGGCAAAGCGTTTAACGCAGCCACCGAGCGCCAGCTGTATAGACTTCTTTTTTTTCTTTTTCGCCGGGTCATGAGCGGTGCACCTGCATGCACGGTATTACACAATGTCGAACAGTCGTGTACACGAAGCCGTTTCGCAAGCTGTACGCTCGTGCGGCTCCCAGAACGCGCCATATAGTACTCACCGCTATCGCGTGCGTCATCACGAAGCGATACTGCCATGCGTAGACCCTGATTGTTTGAGAGCTCTTAGGTGAAGGCGGAAAAGACGACTTTTTTGCAGAGGATTGGGTCGTTCGTAAAACAAAGTGCAGCTCTTTTTTGCAAAGCCTCTTCGTTCTGTATGTTATACAGACTTTCCTTTTTCCTGTCCTACTTTTTCTCGCTTTGTTTCGTTTCTTGGGTTTCCGTATATAAGCTTTCTCTTTATTTTCCTTCCGGAGGTCATGCTCCAGCCGAACGGAGTCGCACCCTCATCGAACGCCCCGAACAGCTTAGCACGCGATTGGGTAGAGGTGTTGCTCTCTCGGCGTACCGGTCGATCAGCGACGCGGGCCGGCGATAAACGTACCGGTGGTTACGGGGTCGGCAGAGGCGGGGTCTAACCTCGAGGTTCGGCGTATATATACGTACTGCGTTTGCGTCGCGACCTCTTTCGGGACACTTTCTTATCTTTCTTTTTATTATTATTGACTTCTTCGTTCCTACCCTCGCTCGGCTGTCGCCTTTGCCTGTCGGGGCTCGGGCTCTGGGTCCTCGCCTTCCTTTCGTGACCCACCGCACACGGCGGCGCAAGAGTCGCGTCGGCGTGTTGCACAGCGCCGCCGTCGCCGTTCCTTCGGCGCTCTCTGTTCACCGAGCTTGTCCGGAGGGAGGCGCTCGGGTGTGGTGCCCTAGCCAGTGCCGGGTCCAACTCGACACCTGGTCGGTCGATTCGGACTGCGCTCAGTGCGGACTCGCGATCCGGTGCCGGGAGTGTGTGCGCGCCGGACTGGTCGCCCTCGGTCGTTTCTTTTTCCCCTGGTGTCGCCGCGCCGTTTTCGGCTGGCGGAGGAAGTCGCGTCGATTTGGGCCGATCCGCCCGCCTCCTCCTCGATGCTATGGTCGAGAATGTGGGTGAGTCGAGAGGTGTGCGACCTTCTTCACTGTCGGGTATACTGTTTGTCATCTGCAATAGGGATTTGCGTTGCACGCGTTGAGATCTGTGTCACGTGGTGGTTTGTTGATGAAAGACGATGTACGCTGAGGGAGCTTGTCTAACGACTATGTAAGCACGCCAGTAGCGTGCAAGTTTGTTGATTTGGTTCGTGTGTGTCTTGAAGATTTATGTGCATTGTTTCGTAGCGACAGGGAACGTCTCTAAAGCACTCGACAAGCGATGCAGAGCTGAATGTCACATTTTTAGAGCAAGCAGAGGAAAACGCGATTGGCTGGAATGGACAAGATATAATTTACCGCACGCAGACGCAGCCAGCGACGCATGTTATTCGCAAAATTGGACGCTCCGTGAGCACGGATCGACTCTATATTGTACCAGGAATTGATTAAGAAGATTGGGTCATCGAATACCGCTTGGGCAGGGAAAACGGAAATTCTCACGTTACGACAGGCCAGTGTAATTGTATACGGCTTTTTTTTTGCGACATAGTCGTGTCTGGCGTTTCTCCGTACAGGACTGACGTTGGATCATTTTTCTTCCCGTTTCTGGCGGGCTTCTTTACAACTTTCTTAGTAGTGTGACATGGGCAACCTGCGCGGCACCTTTGGCCGCAGTGTGCGCAAGCCTAATTACGGCTTTCGGTTGGTACATTTCGCCATGGCGGGGAAAAAAAATGAAGTCTCGTGAGCAGAGTTTCGCGTGATCCAGAGTTATTCAGATGGCGACTTTCGAAGCCTGTAATTTGAACGCTGGCGGAACATTAGTTCAGGTGCTGTGCAACGCGCTTTCTGCTTTTCAGTCGAACGTGGTGCGTTGTTAGTCACATTTAAATGAAAGTGTGGGATGCGAGGTGGAGAAGCGTTGAGTAATTGTTCGTCCATGGAGCAAGCACATTTTGCAAGATCGCAGCATCCAGTCCCCTTTAAACCACATATGCGTCCGTTTGAGTCTGTTGCCGCGGCCTTTATGCAGCGCGCTTAAATGTTCCCCGTATAGCAACGTCTCGTGCTTGCCTATTTCGGGCTCGAGAACGCACTGTCGTTATCACTACTTCATATTTTCACACGCTGTGACATTAATTACCAGTGATATAACCGGCTCTTGCTACAAGGAAACCATTGCTGAAAGGTATAGTCTCACATGGAAGCTGATAAGAGAGAAAATACATTCGCACGACGTCTTCATGAGTTTCTTTCTACGCTAAATAGACGATATCAGGCAATTGTTAAATAGTAAATTTAGTAAATTTATTAGTGGCATTAATAGAGCTTGTCTCACGTCACAAGGAACTGCCGGCGTCTGTACAATTGCTGCTAAGCACGGTGGAACATATAGGAACATTTTCTTTCTCTCTTTCTTTTTTTTATAGATATATGTGATTTAAGGAGAGGTTGGTGCAATCTTTTTTAGCTATCTCGGAGGCTATAGAGAGGCGGGGGGGAGGGGGAGAATTAAGAAGCTGGAAAAACAGATGCAGTGGCCCCGGCTAAACGTGTGTGAAAACAAGCAAGATAAGCCTGGAAGAATGCAGGATGTCACAGCTTCTCCGTGCGGACGTCAACCTACTTCTCTTGTTTTCAAGGATAACTGAGACCTTGAACGGCTTCTTCCGGGTTCAAGACTCCGTGGCACGGTTGACTCGCTGAAACAGAAAAACAGTATACGGTAGCTAAAGTTTAGTATTTTAGCCAGGTATATTCGTTTGATTATCTTTTTCCTTATCAAGCCATTTCATCGGCATTTGACACGGCGCGTCTGTTGGATGCGACGCAGCTGTAGGTTAGGCTCCACCACAGCTCTCTACGTTGTTGAGAGAAGCCAACCTCTGCACGTTAGACGTCGCTTCTTTCGAAGCACACGTCACTGAACTGATTGAAAGCCTATGTTCTTCGTTAATTGTGCATGAAGCAATCACTAATTACTCAAGAAATGGCACTCGCATCTTTCACGCATGCTGTTTTTATGCAACGTCCACGTGAACGTCAACGCCTCTAAATATTCGTCGCTTCTCGTGGTTTTTCTTTTCCTTCGTGTTTCCCAGACTTCGTGCGTTGTTTGACCGTGCAATCTGCTTACGTACTTGTGGGGAGATCGGTATAGTCCAAGCCCCTTAACTATGTCAACTATGCGATAGGATAGCCAGCTCTAGTGTAACCTATATGCCTACCAATGTGTACGCAACTATTAAAACAACAAACAACCGGGGACGAACGACGAAGCATAAGTGTCTCATATTCCATTCATCACGTTCGTCGTCCAATAAACCAAAATGCACCCATCCCCGCGCGCCGCCCGCGGTCGAGACACTTCCGCAGAGAAGCTCCGTCGACGGGTCGCGCGCTAATCTCGGACGGCTGGCCCATAATTCACCGAAATCGATCTTTCCTCGCACACTTGGCAGGCGGCAGCGGACAATCCTTGAACGAGAGACCTTGTCGCAGGTTCGTGCACATTCCAGAGATGGGCACATTTCCTATTCTGTGAGGGAAAGGCGGCTGAGGGCGGTTGTATAGTCGCGGTCAAAGCGCGCGCGCGCGCGCGTGTGTGTGAGTGTGTGTGAGAGGGGGGGGGGGGGGGGGTAGACCAAGCCAGCATCAATCTTTGTAACTTTTGGAGGTCCCCACATTCTGATTGTTCTTTCCTCGTACAGGAACTAGAGCCACGCCCAACTCGCCTGCCACGACGGCTAAAAATAACACCGCGGTCCATCGCATTACGATATCGGTCTGATTACGTCTACTGTACGCGTGCGCTCGGCTGCGCTTTGATGTGTCACGCTGTTTACGTCACTTCTTTTCTTTTTTTTATCCCTCGGAATAGCGACAGCGACGTCATCCTTTGTTTACGTCGTGATATGTGCAGCGTTTCTGACGCATTTTTATAAACATCACTCCTTTCTCGCTCTCGCTTATGTACGGCTTACTTTATAACTTTGATCGCGAAATCATGTCGAAATGCATATTTAATACATTCTCTGCATAAATAATATAGTACTGTAATATAACGTGGCAAATACGCGTATGACTTTGAGGCACGCCGAAATGTGTGTGTGTGTGGGGGGGGATTCCGTGTTAACATTGATCACGTGAGGTTCTTTAGTGTCCAAGTGGGTGCCACTGCATTCAGTTCCCACATAGTACATGGAACTGCCATTTCCGGCAATTCTGCCCGCTTCCTCAACACAGCAGTGCACCAGTTGAGTCGCAATGATACCACGCCTGGATAAAGTACAGCGCCTTGTGTTTCAATAAGCGAATAGCGGAAGCTTACACGGAAGTTTGTTTCGTACTCCAGCATTTCTTCACTCTGTTTCTCAAAAGCAGCTTCCGCTGTCTGTCATCACGTGACGGTAGTTTTGTTACTACGATTAATGTTACACTCGCAATTAGGCTTTGTAGATAGTAAACTGAGTGTTCGATCACGTACTTCTGGAGTAACATGTGCCTCTTTCTTTTTTTGCCTCGTCATGCAGATACCAGAATGTTGGAGGGGTGCGGGAAAGTAGTCAAGTATGCACTCTTCGTGGCCAACTTCATCATCATGGTGAGTACTTCTTCCTTTCTAACGATCCCTTAGCCTTCCCATTGTCGCTTACGACAGCTTGTCGTCGTCCTGTCGAAAGCGTTGGATTTCCTAGGAATCCTATCCAATTCGCCTAGCAATCAGAAATTTGGTGTATTTCACTCTCTTTATTCAAAGGTGCATGAAAGTTTTGGGCAGCCTTTAGCAAAAGTTAGGAGTGTAACTAGTGATATGTTTCGATAGTGAGCACTAATTGCGAGGAAACATTAAAATAGCTGCAACGGACTAGCTGAACGGTCCTATATATCAGTCCCCTCAGCCGTCTCTGCCAAATTGTTTTGTCACGTATTTCTGTGTACACCAGGTACTCAGATTTATTGCAAGACATTCTAACGAATATTTTTTTTCTAATTATAGACAAGGAGAATACCAATCTTGTTTGCAATAGGTTTTTTTTTTTTTAACCGCGAAGAAAGGGTGTTACGTGTAGGACGGGACTCTAATTTTAAAGAGTGCGTGGATGCCTTAAAGTGACAGAAAAATGTGGTAGGAAAAGTAGTGTCTCCGACACTGCGTAACTGCGAACTGCGTTCATGTATACTTCGGGAAGTGCTTGACCCAACGAAGAGTTAGGCCCACGCTATGGGAATACAGCTTTCAAGCTCTCAGCGATCGCCATGTATGAAAGTATATGGACGCGCAATGCCCCATTTCGCCCCTGTAAAGGTGGCTTCGGTGCAGACCACTTCGCTTACCGTGCCTCAAACCGGAAGGACGACCTGCGAACGCGTCTGCAGGCCTTGGCTAAAAACTTAAAGAATATAAGATAAAATAATAAGGAAAGATAGAAAGAAAAGTGGCCGGCTACATTTTTCTCTGCTACCTTCACCCAGCGAATCGAGAAGGGAGAGAGAGAGAGAGATCGGCGATATGCGGCGGATTCCGTTTCGCCTCAAGGGTAAATAGACGCACGCAGGGCACTTTATTCGGCACCCTCCCACGTAATCGAGTGGCGCGACGAGAGATTCTTCCTTTCTCCGTTTCTTCTTTCTTTTATTTTCTTTATCTTCTTTCCTGAGTGGCGAGCAAACTTTCTTTTCCAACTTGTTTTCCTTTCGTCTCTCCAAGCATCGAGCTTTCTTACTTTTCTTGAAAACTAGAAAAGAAAAGAAACATGGCTTCTTTTTTTCTTTTTCACGCTTTCGCTGTTTGTCTCTGGATGCCTGCAGTACTGCTAAGCTTTGAGCAATTACGATTCCTGAGGGACAGCTCGAAGCGATGGCGCTGGGTCCCCCCTTGCGTCACACTTGATCCTAGTTGCTCAGATATTTTTTTTTTATCGTTTGTTTCTTTTCTTATTGGGAAAAAGGAGGAATGACCTTTCTTTTATCGCTCTATAGGAGTGACGAGGCCGTGTTCCACGTGCGATATATACTGAGTAAAATAAAACAGAAAGAAAAAGAGTGAACAGGATGAAGAGAGAGAGAAAAACATGTGTACGAAAGTGTTGTTGCAGGATCCTCGAAAAAAAAAAAGAAAAGGAAAATAGAACCGAGATTTGAAGGAAATATGCATGCCTCGATGTTTTTGGAGGAATAGCGTCGTCATTTCAGTGTGTGTGCGGATTAATTTTTTTTTAAGCCGGTCGGCCTTCGCAAAAACTTCTCATGTTTTCGGGTTATCTTTTGTTGCCCTTGAGCTCCGGCCGTGCCATTCGGTGAAGGTTAGTGACGCCTGTGTATTCGCCGTCGCTTAGCTATAAATCACATATTAATCGCGCCGAAGGTTGCGTAAAGCCGAAGTTTTCAGTTTGATAAAATGGAGCGTTAATGAAATTCGAGTTTTTGGGATATCGACGCGCTTTTTTTTTTTTTTTTCACGCTCGATTAGCTGGCGCTGTAAGTCAATGGCTAATCTTATACAAGCCGGTATAACGGTATAGAGGTTGTGATCTTGACAAGCTGCGCGGTGATTGGTGGCCGCGAGACGTTCTCAGGTCCTTGGTTCGACTCCGGCTGCGAGTCAAGGCAGCGTGTGAAAGATAACAAAGAAAAAAAGGAAAGCAACACCTACTCCCGTGTTCTGGCGGTTGAAAATATGTACAAGCTATCAATGTGAAAGTTGAATCCACCGAGAAATTCCGACACCAAGGGTGTAACATGTTCGAACCTCAAAGTTTAAAAGCATATAGCTCAAAAGAACTTTAAAATAAGTGCCGTAAAAATGAACTGACCATGCAACACTCGCAGTGCGATGTAGATTATAATCATTTACCGCGCTTAACGTCGATTTCATCTTGCGCAGGGAAGCGGAACCCTTCCAACAAAAGAGCGAACTCGTCTAGTTTGCTTAACGACGCCGTATAAGAACGAATACACGAGCCGAATGATTAGAACAAAGCGTAATCTTATTCTAAAATACGGTATTCCCAGTCGAAGCGAAATAATACTACTATGAATTCGTTAGCCCGACATCAAATAGCCATCTGCCATTCCTTCGCACAGCCTATGCATACCTAATTAATGTGCATCTCGGGTTCCTTAGGAGTCCCGATTGCAACTTGGCACATTAGAGACCGGGTTTCGTGCCGCCACGGAATAGCTGCTAGCATAAATAAACCACGACAGTGTACCACGTCAGTTAATAAAGGTCAGCCACGGGCCGCCTCCCGAGCGCTGAAGGAACCTGCCCTTTCGAAAAAAGGCATCGTAAAAGGAACGCGGCACTCGCGGAAAGGCAAATCTGGAGAGCGGGACAAAGGCGAGGAGGAGAGTCGAGCTGGGGTACAGACACCGACGTAATGAAGGGCTTTGCGAAAGTGAGAGTCTATATCGCGCCCTGGGAAATCGGGCCGAACCTTACCGCACGGTACGGGACGCGAACCGCGAGGTTTCGCCGGCGACGCGCCGTAGTACAGCGAGCGGAGATTTGACGACGTTGGTTGAGAGATAGAGAGGGAGAGAGACAGAGTGGAAGAGTATGGTACACGTGGAAGTTGGGCCCAACGACGTGCGCTTCCTTTTTACTTTGGGTGTGGTCCCCGATCCGACCAGGCTGGGCCGCCGATCCCGGGCGAGCGGCATTAAAAATGGAGTGATAGGGGTCCCGGGGATGGACGCGTAGACTCTGCCTTTCTTGGTCCCCCCCCGCTGGTGCCCCCGTGCTCTTTATACGAGGCACCTCATAGAACCAAGGAAACGGGCGATGAGACGGCGACTGTCTCAGCCCGTGCGCTCCCTGCTCGAAGTCGGCCGGCGGCCTGACCCACGGATGTCTGTCTGCGTATAGTTCATATGATGTACCATAAGACGATATGACGCTTGCTGGAGATGCAGCGGTTATATAATGCAAAAAGCTTTAGATGTGATATTTGTCTGCTGGGGCACCTTTTGGACGATGAAGAAGGCTGCCCACCACCATTGAATGGCAGCGCGTGGGAAGGGCTGAACGTTTGCGGAAGGGCAGCACTTCGGACGGCACTGCGTCTCTTCTGTCCACAAGCTCTGCCTTCTGTAGATGGGAATACAACACTGTAATCTAAAGATAGGAGCATTTGCACGCAAAACGCCACCATTTGGAAGCCTCCATCAAGTGTGTATTCAATTCATTACAGTTGTCACAATTGCTAAATTTCGAAATCGCATGAAAACCGTACGATAATCGTAGGAAGTGCCCTGGTCGTACACTGGTGACCGATGTAAAGGACTAGTGAAAAGAACTGTGCTTATTGGAGTGCACGATGCAAGGGTGCACGTAGTGTCGCATAACTCGCTTTGTAAACCCCCTTCTGCGTGTGGTTGCTGGTTACACAATGGCACTTTAAAAAAATCTGATTACTGAAAACTGCCTTAACCGGACATTACCATTGAGGTTGTAGCGTTTGAAGATTAGGAACAGTAGCAACAGCAGATTACGCATTTGATTTTAGTGAAAGTGGCATCGTATTAAAGATTTACTCGAGCGTGGCAGGTAAACAATTACGAGAAAGAAAGTAGACCGTGGCCACTGTTCACCGTTGCGTAAATTGGGTCACTGAGTCAGGCGCAAGGAAAGATTGCCCGAGTACAAGAGTGTACGAACCGTTTTGACAATGGAGTACCTGGAACAAAAGGGGAAGAAAATTTCGCGATTAAAGACGCATTTATTTTATTCCGGTATATCACGCGGCGGTGGACGCGTGAAGCTCCAAGGTCGGTGCGGAGGCGAGTCTTTTGTACGGCACTTAGTAAGGTCTCGAGGACGTTCGGGGTGAAGTGGAAGGCATTGGTTAATTGTGCGCAATCTATTCTGCTCTATTTCAATCAACGTGTCTTTCGCTGGCTCTGAAAAAAAAAGTATTGGGGGTGTTACCCCCACACAACCTTCCTTTGCTTCTGTATCTCGGATGAATTTGCGCAGCTTTAAACAGCTGGTTGTTTCGTGCAAGTCTCAAAACTGGCAACGAAATTTTAAGCTTCAGAGCATTTGCTGCCCTGAGTAGCAGCAGATGTGAGGCCAATTAACGTGAACAGCATTCTGCCACGGCTGACACACCATGTGGGTCATGGTGGAAAGTCTGCAGCTTTCCAGTACGGCCTTCTATAGGCCTGCAGCGTCTAAAACGCGCAAAGGAAGTGCGCAACACGGCATACATTCGTTGCTTTGATAGCTTACCCGGAAGAATGAATCACGCGATAAATGGGACACAAATCAAACGCAGATCAGCAACAGGCGGTGTGTCCCCTTTGCGGTGTTACATTTTTTTTGGGCATCCATGCCAGCTGAAGATCAAGTTAAACCATACTGAAGGGGCAGCTAGTGTTCCTAATATGAAACAATTACACGCAAAACTTGTAAATATAGTTCATGAAGTAACGAGCGCTCCATTTTAAGTACTCGCTCACGTATATGCCACTTGTTGAATATGCGCAGGTTGGCGGAGTGGTGGTGTTCGCGGTGGGCATCTGGACCCTGGCCGACCGGTCCTTCATGGAGCGGCTCCTGGGTACGGACCTGTATGTCAGCTCGGCGTCCATTCTCATCGCCACCGGGGTCGTCGTCACTATAATCTCCTTCCTCGGCTGCCTCGGCGCCTTCAAGGAGATCAAGTGCATGCTTCTCACGGTAGGTCTACCTCACAGAGTTACCTGATGGCTGTTGGTACAACTGTGACAGCATCCGAATGCGCTGAGACCAGTGTTAAGAATACAACTTCTCGGGAATATGGCATCAAAATTTCAATGTGAAGGCATGACCGTGTGTCATGGGATTTTTTTAACGTCAAACATCTTTGTACGAAGCAAACTGAGATTCAATGGACCCGCGGTTTTTCAGAGAGAATCAAAAAGACCATCTTTGCACACTTAACAACGTGATTTGGAACTTCTAGAGGAATGAAGTATAGTACAGAAAAAAAACTATTATAGGCAACTATAACTAAGACAAAATATACACTACAAGTCAAAGTGGTACAAGTTCGTCTGAAGCGCGTTGTGTCAAATATACCGTACGCATTCGCGTAACACCAGCAATGGCTAATTTTGGCGGACGTTGTCCGTTCTATAGAGCGATAATGGGGCATTTTGGCGTACGCTCAGCTTCGTAGCATATGCGTTGACACTTTTTTTCTATTAAATAGAACGTATTGATGCCATAAAGGCCAGTCTCCCCCTTTCGGGAAATCGACGCAACTTTTTTTTTTTCTTCCGATAGGCAAGCGACACTCGACCTTGCGTAAAGCGCGTAAGTGTTTTCCTTGCGCACACCGAGCAAAATACCTATTCTTAGCTACGCCTCCGGCAACGTCTTGCGTTCGTGTAACGCGTACACGCGAGGGCAGTGGAACGTCGTCACGCCACGCTCAGTGATTCGGCCGGGCCAGTGGTCTTTAATCGAGCGATCATCGAACGAAACGCGTTCTACGTATCCGATACGGAGAGAGAGAGAGAGAGATCGAGTTTTTGAAACGGTATACGAACGACCTCGCTCGTGACACGGCAAGAACGGGGTGCATCGTCCTTCGACGCCGTTCTCGAAGGGATCGAGCGCTGGGCCGAAAACACTTTGTGCGGCGGAAGCGACCAATGGGGCCGCGGTCACCCCGAAAATACTTTGTAGCGTCGACAGCATGCCTATATCGACCCGCGCATTGAGAGAGTACTTTCTCGGAATCACGAGGTGCATATTGATCTGGGAATGCACCTGACACGTGCTAAGGGAACGCTCACTCCCGTGTGGCGTGCTCGGGCCTCGTGCAGGCACGCCGCGTTATTTTGTTGTACCTTTGTCGACATGGAAACCAACTGCGGGGACGCGGTCAACAAATGGGCAGTTCGTGAGAGGGTACAGAGATTCCTTGTGTCAAGCATCCTCTCCTGTGTTGATTGTTTTCGAAAAAAAAAAAAGGAACGGTGGAAAATTGCCCGCTTGAAGGAATTTTTCCGCCGCGCACTGTGTGCGCTGCCGAAATGTAAGGATTGAGAAGTGTTATCGACCTTAAAGAGGTGCGAACGAAGTAGTTCTTGGAGAAACGTTCTGCGAGCAATTCCAAGTATTCCGTGCTTTTCCTTGGGAAATACGCATTGATTTCATATATATTTCATATTTGTCTCATCATTCCGTAAGGATGCCACTGAGACGTGTGGAATTATTGGAATGAACATACAGAACGTTTCACTAGGGTTGAATTGTGTTAGCAGGTAAACTATTACTGGAGATTAACAACACAACTACAACTGATGCCGAGGAGAAGCAGCGAAGCTTGTTCTGTTTGTTCTAGGCTTCTTTTCCTTTTTTTCTTCTTTCATTCGTTAATGCAATTTGCTCCTGACATCTGTGTCCGCAGCACTTACACATGTGGCATGCAGTATAAACGACAATGCTTGTTTGGTAGGATGAAAGAAGGCTTTACTGAAACAAACAAATAAACTGTAAATAAGGCAATGTGATGAAGAAAAGACATGTGTTCAATTTATAAATGTCATGAGCATGGGCATGTAAATCGAGTGACATCAGCACTTGTGGCTTCGTATGTTCAAGTAGAAGACTGCCCATTAAGCACGTGCATGCTTCTTGCTTTATGAACACGAGTCTTCATATACGAGTCTTCACGAGTCTTCATATGAACACGAGTCTTCATATATAATACAGCGGGCGCTTGCATCCCGTATCATCCGCCGAAACACGTCGCAAGCTGGCGTTTATCAGGACACCGCCCGACGTTATGTTTCGGAATATGCTATTTAAGGCCTCTTCGTTGACATTCACAACATGTGCACATTTGTGATTTGTTGTCTTGTCTTTCCCAATGCCTGAAACCCGCTCTCACGTATGCGTGCCTCATTTTTCATCTCTTTTCAGTACTTCATAATACTCTTCATGATATTCATCACAATGCTCGTCGGCGGCATACTAGGATACGTCTTCAGGAATGAGGTAAGCAGTGTCGCAGATCTCTGTCTAAAAAAGTAATTTCATAAAGGTTTAAAATTGCTTACAAACGCTGCATGGCTGCACGACTTATCGTAGAAATTAAGCAAGAAATGTCGTCTTTTATATCTCGTTGTACCCGAGAATGATTGGAGGCGCATTTCTAACAATCTTAACTTCAGGCAAGCGCAAATGATTTTCTTGCTTCAGCCAAGCAACTCAACACCTTGTTAGTATGAGCAAGCGCTGACGAAGCATTCTGCGGTTAGGTTCTACTCGGGTAACGCATATGAACGCATAAATGGAGACATCGAAACGTGGCAGAAGACGAGTGAATGTTAGGGCATGAAGCAGTGGTTAGACCTAATTAGTCCCGTAAAATTTCACTACGAACGTACCAATGGATACCAGATATGTTTTATTTCATTTTGACCTGGTACGGGATGTGGACGAAAGTACCGAGTAGTTGAAGTTCCTGATGATATCTGTCCGTAGTCTCTTTATTATGCCTAATTGCTCACAAAAGAGCTTGTATCAGCATACCACAGTTATCGCCCTCACTGTTGTCGAATGTATTTTTTTAACGGTCACTTTATTTGTTTTCCTGTAATCTTTACTATTCTCAGGTGGATGATCGGATGTACCAAGAAATGGTCATGTCCATTCCATCCTACAAGAACGACTCCGTCGTCACGGATGCATGGGATGCTGTGCAGCAGCATGTAAGTAGTAAACTTATCTAAACATCTACCTGTGAAGTGATCGCCAATATCCTGATGCGCGGGCTTCTAGAATGGTGCAGTAATAACTATCAGCCAGTAGCGAAGCTTTTGTCGCGTTTCTCACGCCAAAACCACTATTTTAACGGCATTCTTTTGTAGTAACCCTTAATACAAACTAATGCGTTCCAGTCGCAGCCACCATCACGAAAATGTCCACAAGCATAAAAAAAAGACGGTTATATATATTGAATTGACAGCAATGTTAAATATAACGAAGCGACATTCAAAAGCACATTCTAAGACTAGAATCATTAGTTATGTTATATGCCATTTTATGATTGAAGCAAAAAAAAAAAAAGAGAGAGAGAGAGAGAGAGAATTACCCAGTAGCAGTACTTGGTGTCAAATGCCCCCGTGTGTAAGGTTTCATCTCATGTTTTTTTTGTCCTTCCCCCTCCCTACAGTTCCAGTGCTGTGGTGTTCGACTACAGGCGAAAACCGAACCGTACCGAATCTGGCAGCTCAAGAACTCGCACTTCAACGCAAACCATCAAGTGCCGGAGTCGTGCTGCATGAAGAAGGAGTGGCTTCACGCCTGCTCGAAGAATCCTACGGACCGGGACACTTACATGGACGTGAGTGTCCTTCACGCTTTTGTCGCTTCTTAGCAGGCAGCGTCCCGCGTCAGATGGTGTCACTCGCTTGTCGAGCAAACTGGACGGCATGACGGCACCATTCTAGCTCTCACACTATAACAAACAGCCACACTAAATCAGGGCTACACGCATTCTGGAAATATTAGGATTGCGTTTCACGAAGGAAACCTTCGTTAATTGATATTGCTTCAAAGTATGCTTGAAAGAATATTTCAAGGAGGGAAGACAGATAGCTGGCGGCGAAAAATTGGCGCGATTACCTCAACAAAATATTGATTACCTCAGGAAATGCGATTACCTCAAGAAACGAGTGCTTGAGAAATCGTATACTAACCCTGACCTTTTCACGACCTTCATGGTATGCTGTAGAGAGTTAGTTTCGGTAGATCCGCGATTGTACTGACGTAATAACCGTGCATTTATCCAGCCAGCAATACTTTGTGTACAATGAGTTACGTCTAGAGCACCTTGCCCGAGGGTATTTTAGAATACACTTAGCGTTCGCTTGCAAATGATTCTACTCATATTGCCTTACGAAGTGTATATAATTCGTAAAATTATGTCACTGCTACATCTAAAGCCTCCACAATTTTCTTCTTTTTGTTCTGTGCAGAGCTGTCACGAAAAAGTCCGGGACTTCGTCAAGGGACATGCTGTCATTGTAGGTGGAATAGGCATCGGCATCTCCTGCCTTTTAGTAAGTTTGTGACTACATTTAAAAAAAAATTGTCCATTTTATGTTTATGTTATAGAAGTGTGGGAAATTTAAAGCCCAGGAACCTAAGCCATGTGTATTTAACCAGAAGAAAAATTAATATCTACAAGGGTGTTTATGAATATGACATCGGTGCCTCTATTTTGTTCATGCGAGGTGAAGAATTTTGTAGTTGGTGAACTTTGCTTCATGCCAAACTGTGTGCCATATTCTCACTGTGAACGAAATGAGCGCCTGCGATTGGCTCATACAACGAGGTCATCAAAAGCTAATAAAAAACACGAAGAACCGTAACGTGTTAGTATACTGTACAAAGCGGACGTTTCTGAATGTTTACTCAAGTGTCGACTTTAGTGCGTCACGCGAAAAGACGTACTAACACAATGTAAATAATTAGTCAGTGCAATTGCTTATTCGAACTCGTTTTAATTACGCAGCGCAACAGCTTCAGTTATAGCATCCAGACATGTCAGCACATACTCTTAATTGCTGTCCACCATCTGCTACACGTGAAGTCCCAATACAATTCAGTATGCTTTGTCAACGTGCGTACACGTGCACACGTATTAGTTGAGTCAATAACAAAGGATTCAACGTACAAAATAGCGACTAGCTGGTCCTGGATCAATTGACTTTGCCACTGCCTTTCCCAGACATCATTTCCGGGTACTATTGAAAGGATCAGAATTAAACACGCCTCGACTGTTTTTCGTTGCACGTACTTTTCCCGAGGAATACATTATTCCCATATTTTTTTTTCTATGGCAAGTGTGTAGCCCTAAGTGTGTGTTATCTTTGCATTTGAAAGCATAGCACTTAACACGTTTCTCCTTTCTTTTGTTTGTCTATCGCAGGTTGTCGGAATGGTCCTCTCGTGCGCCATGTTCCTCATGATTCGCTAAGCAATGAGCGGAGCTTATCCATGACGTCATATCCGGCGGCGACTTGGTGCCTACTCCCCGCTACAATGCACACGCGTGCGTGTGTGTGTGTGTGTACGCGCCCCGCTACTCCTCCTTCAACCAAAGGTGCCAACGACGGCTACCCCAACGTCGCTGGCGTTGTTGAGTTTCGCAGCGGCTTTTCGCCTCCCCTTGAGTTTTTTCGTTTAGTGTTTGCCTACCCCCGGTCCGGTCACGTGACGACATAGAAGACTAGCAAGACTGAAAGAACCGCCGGCAGGAGGGACGCTACTACAAAGCCACAGCCGCCTTTTATGGACACCGCTTTAGAAGGAAGTGCCTATAATGGAATTCACCAAAAATTGCTGGAGCACGGACATTACTTTTAAGCGAGCAAGACACGATTTGTGCTTTTTTTTTTCTTCTTGCCATTCCAGTGAGAACTGTGTCGTTTCTGTTGAGGTGTTTTTTTTGTTGCGCAGTTCTTATTGACACCCCCCGCCCCCTCACCACACTTTTTTTGTCTAATTGTGCATGGACTGTTACATTTGTTGTGCATGGAGTGCAGAGAAGTTTCCTCGAAACCTTCCTGCATTACGCGTTTGGTTGTGTGTATCGCTGTGTCTTCAACTCACGTTATCGTTTTTTTATGAATGCCGTTCCTGCTTGTTAAGCCTTCTGTAATTTATTAACCTTTTGTACAGCTGTCCGGAACATGCACTAGAGCGTCTTCAGTGGACGAGTGTAGCATTTCTGCGTACGATAAATCGCATTTATATAATAGCGTTATAAACAGAAAGATTGGTGCGGTGGAGTGCACTGTACGCATTAATAATCCACACACCACATTCGCAGTTCATTATGCAGCTATGATTTCATTTCGCGCTTAAAGTGAATCTATACACTTATGATCTGAACCTAAGCAAAACATGACATCATACATCAAGACAAGTTTCTTTTTCTTTTCATCAAGGTTCATTACTGTTGCCATCTTGCTCATTTTTTCCCATTTTTCCTTATCATTTCAATTCATGCCACGACTGTAAGTTTTAACGATGTCGACCAGTCTAAACGCGACAAAAAGAGAACACATAAGCTGAGATTGACTCGTTGGTGTTCACTGCGTTTTACTATGTTAACACGACGAGGTCGATTTTGTTCGATGTTTGTACTTACCGAAAGAGCTTTGAGAAAGACTCACTACGCTGCTAAGTTCACACTGAATGTGTTTCTCATCTAGTCTTGCCTCCTTGTATCGTTTGAGGCATGTCTGTAGTGTTTGTCATGTTTTTTATCTAGAACCCTTTTTTAGCACTGCCTTTGCTCTAGCTGTTTATTCGCCAGCCTAGACACATCTCATCTACGACACTGCACATGTCATTTTTATGTCATTTTGTTTCCTGATGTGCCTTTTTTTTTCTTTGTAATATGATAGTTGTATAACAGTCAAAAGGAAGGAAACAGAAAACAGCCTTTCACAACACTGGGACCAACGCACGACAACCCGTGCAGTACTCTGCTGCCTTTAGCGTTGAACGCTCCTGCACACTGGTGGTGTTACTATACATTGTACATTTACACGAGTTCATTGTTACGTGGAAAACATGCTGACAATACGGAAAACGGACGGAACGGCCCCGCACAAGGCATGAGACATATGCAAGCGCAAGACACACACCTATATCACAATGTTTCGAATCTTTTGGAGTCAGTTTGCATTGTTCACATTGCCCCCTGAGGACCAAGCGCTCCCGTATAGAAGGAAATGATATGTTCTTACGGTGCTCCTTTACCTATGGTTGAAGCATATCGCTTAAGGACCGTTGACCCCGAAACCCGCACAGCGAATTCGTTATAAAGAGATTTTCGTTGTATGGTCGAGGCATCACGGCAAGAGAATGACGTCATGGAGGAATACGTGCGTACGTGCATTAACTTAAATGTGAATAATGTGAATTTACTCTCTCCCCACAACCTGTCCGTGCGCAAAAGGCAAAAAAAATAATAAATAAAGAAGTTCCGTGTTCGTTAACGTGTTATATTACGACTTGGCAGTTTGCGCATGTCCTCACAGTCGTCTCGTTACGTCACGCCGCGAAACGAGAGATAAAATCTCGCACGAGCGTGCACACCACCCCTCGTTCGAACTGGATGTGTGTTCTCATTCGTTGCTCTTATCGTCGAATTTGATCGTTGTCTGCGGATAAAAAAAAAAAAGTTGTGTGGTCTTTATCGATTGCTTGTGTAAAAGCTGTCGTGTAGCTTTAATCGAGTCGCTGCAGTCTCGTCGGTAATCACAGCTGTGTGCGTTGGCCACTATGATAACGGGACAAAAAGATACTGGGGCACTCTGGGTGTGATGAAGTTAATGAGCATTGTGCGTTCTTTCTCATATGCAAACGTGTTATCTGCTGTGTCCGTGTCGCTGTCGAAGCGTAAAGACGGAATGAGTTTTCGATGTTCGTACATTCCGTGACGATAATACTTGTCTCCAATATTTCACCGTGTTCATGGTGCTGATAAGTGTGCGTTTTCGCGGATGTTTACGTGTGATGGCCTGTCGCAATGTACGATATGTGTTTGTTTGACTCGTGTTTTTCTCTTGTTTTGTTCAAACGCTACGTCATTTTGAGTTTGGAAGACTGTACGAGTGATGTGTACGGATTACCCGATTCTTGTTCTTTCGTTTTTTTTTTGTTTTGTTGTGTCGCACTCATGTTACTTCAGATATTGCCCGTGCACATGTCTTGCCCCTTTTCATTGCGCTAATGGATAACGTTTAGCGTTGCTCCACACCATCGATGTAGATTGCCGTCATTGAGCAAGCATTTACTGTTGAGGCGCTCCCCCGAGAAGTGCCATTCGCTCTGTCCCTATAAGCAACGTACTAGATGTAGGAATATTCCGAGTGTAAAATATGTAGCTGTGCTCTCCTGTAGCCCAACTTGTGTCTGTATTAATGATGTATACCTTGTACGATGTCCAGAATTTACTGGTCAGAGAGCGTGAGAGCGCTTTGTTGTTGTTTTTAATTGTTTTCTTTTCTTCTTCTCGACACTCTGTCAGCTCTTGGCAATGTAAATGACCTTGCGTTGTCTTTTGAATATTTATTTCAGAAATAAAATAAACAGTTGGAAAGCGCGGCTCGTTGTCTTGTCTGAAGTAAATATGTTAACTAGGTCATTCAGTCATCTTGGGTATAGATCTCCCCTGGTCTGCTGGTGTGGCAAGAAATAACGGAAGTTGGAAGGAAATTTCATCAAAGCTTCTTGTTAGGCAAGTTGGTTCATTCTTGTAACTTATTAGTACCAGCGCAAACAGATGACCACAAGAAGGGAGACAGTGAACGTACCGGCGCCTGTGGGTCCGTGTCTCCTTTCCTGTGCTTCTCTGTTTGCGCTGGTAACTATAAGTTACAAGGATGGGAAGGAAATGGCGGCGAAGACTGAACGCCGCCCGAAGATTACAAATGCTCATTCAGCATCATCTCTAAGTAAAATTCGATGGGGGGGAGCTGCAGGTAGAGGCTTTCTTCTTTTCGGCGAAATGTGGAACAAATTTGGCCCCAGGTACACGCTAGGTGATTACGAGATCATAGGTGGGAAAAAAAGAGCGCTGAATAAATGATGGGAAGGAAAAGCACTGGAGAAAAAGGAAGGGAAAGGAGGTTATCCAAGGTCGCTGCCTATTGGTCGTCAAAAGTTTGGTGAAATATTAATCAATTGGAAAGGCTCGTGCACGTCTCTGTTATAAATAACATGTTGTAGGTTATGCCCCCAGTGCTAAGCCCGGAGTATGCAGGAATGGGCAACAGGTGATGGTACGGTAAACTTTGTAGCGTGCGGTAATGATCGAATTCAAGCAACCACGTGGCGAAGAGGTAAGAATTGAACGCGGGTCCCCGACGTGCCAAGCAAGGACTCTCAACACTCGTCCATGGCGCCTCTTCGCACGCGGTATAAACAAACCTATTGCGTCAGCGGTTTCGGTGACGGTGCTCGTCTAACGTCGATTACCGCCATAACGTGTTAACCGCTCTTAAAGTCAATCAAGGACCAGCCAAAACAGACATTGCAGATTTGACGAGAACGCGCTTCGCGTGGTTTATAGAGGCGACAGACATGCCGTACATGAGAGCTTGCTATTGAGATGTAGACATTACAAGCAGAACTACACATGTAAGCATGCTGTAATGATCGAACGCAAGTAACCACGCTGTGAAGAGGTAGGAGTCTAACCGGGGTCCCCGAGGTGCCAAGCACGCACGCTGCTACTCGTCTACGGCTGCTTGTCTAATGTCACTTGCCGTCATGACGTGCTAACCGCTGTCATAGTAATGCAAAACAAACAAACAAAAACAATTTACTACCACGGCCGCTGGATGCAAAGCGCACACAGTGTTTTGCATCCAGAGGCCTTGGTACTGCAATCACTCAGAATGCTTCTGCCCAGCTTTGCTATCGAGTATCGGCCCAGTATTAGAATACTTCAAGGAATTGATTGATTTGTGGTGTTTAACGTCCCAAAACCACGATATGACTATGAGAGACGTCCGTGGGGTTCTTTAACGAGCACTGACATCGCACAGTACACGGGCCATTTCGCCTCCACCGAAATGCAGCCGCCGCGGCCGGGATTCGATCCCGCGACCTTCGGATCAGCAGCCGAGTACCATAGCCACTAGACCACCATGGCGGGGCTACTTCAAGGAACGACGTTTCTGATAGGCACATCAGTGCACAGTAGTGGTGTACATTTATAGACGACAAAACAAACTCCTGTGCACTAACGTGACTGCTCACGTTACCCCGTTACATGAGCTACCGTTTAGTTTTAACGAGACTGCTTGCTCAGTTGTCATTTACTTAAGGACATAATGAAGCCACCACTGAGAAACACGTGCGAAGGCAGAATAACAAAGTGTCCTGTCGTTGTGTTTCTGCCTTTGTATGCGCTTCTAAGCGGCGGATTTTTTATGCCCTTGAGTAAATACCATTTAGTTAGTTGCCACATTACTGTCGACGTGTCTGGAATGCTCACGTTCAGCACATAGCTACTCGATTGGCAAAAAGACGTCGATGCTACTCGTGATACCTGCCTCTGTGTCAAACAATAAGCATATAGCGAATCTACTCGCTGGCTGCTACGCATAACATCGATTACAACAATGCGTCGGGTCCGCTGGTTCTTTTCGTCTTCCGGATCTTCACTTCCCATATGTTGGTGACCCGGATGTGATCAATAACCACTAGAATGATTGAATTGTGAAAAGCAGATCATTAATCTAAATTGCAGAAAGAAATACGCAGTTCTGCAAATTCAAGTGCCCCACCTTTCTGTGTGAGCCAGTAGTAACTAATGCTGTCCCAGTTATGCTAACTTCGCCTACCGAGAAATATCAAGTGGCAAATAAAAAAAAAGTTTTTACACACCGCTTTCAATTATATGCCTGCTTTTCGCTGAACGTTTGCAGGTCCTTTTTCTTAGTTTCCTTAGTTTTAAGTAAACTTGCAGATACAGTTTGTAGGACTACGACATCTCACTTTGGTGCGGAGGTGAGAATTTGCAGTGTTGTCGGTAAAGCATTACAAGTAACAGCGTTACCGTAGTGGTGTACTCTTTAGTACTTTCGAACTGTGACGGGTAACATACTTATATTAGCATTCTTTGGAAATGTGAGGTGTCACCTTACTCGTTACTTTTTATGGTGCTATAGCCATAGGTGTATGGTTCTACGGCTGACCCATTATATATGAATTCTCAGTCGGGGAAGTAGGGAAAATATCGAAAACTCGCTTCTCGTTCACACGGCATACCAAAATTGCGTATATAAGGTTACGTATGTATGACTAATATGACTGATAGTCATATTGACATCAATTCTTGATACCAATAACTTGACATACTCCTCAGTCACATCACGATTAACGGTAATAATGTCACTTGCGGTATACACACCCGCATTCCTAGGACAAAAATAAAAGTCGGAACATAACATGATACCCGCACAAAAGGATGGAAATAGTTTTATAGTTGGTGGTTCTACGTAACCGGAGGAATGAAGCTGACCTCAAAAAAAGGTTAAATCATACCCTGGCATATTTACTTAAGATTACTGAACGTCAGTTATCATGCTCATCACAAGTCGGTAGGCCAAAAGATTGGCTCTAGCCTTGCTGTAGATGAGCTAGCGAGATGGTGTTTGGCAGGCAATTAGATCCCACGTCCGGACGCTTAAATTTGCAACCGGACGTACTCGAATCCGTAAGCTCCCCGAAACAAGGGAAGTTTTGTGGAAGGGGGTCGCCTTTGAGTGACCGCAGCTACGCTGCCAATAATGACAGAAAAGTACCTTATGGTATTCATTGAGATCCTATATCTAGACGTAGCCTGAAGTCCTACAGGCTAGTACCGAACCGTCACCTGAAAGATCATTATAGGCGAACTTGCAGTTTTGTTACTACAGGTACCTCCGCCGCCCCCTTTTTCGGAAAAAGAAAGAGCACGCAGCTTGTGAAGCGATGTTACAAATAAAGAAAATATACCGATGCTCTCTGTGAGCGTTGTTGCGGCTCGCATGCATGACAGAAAATGTTCATTTGGAAAGACGGCTGTTACAACCACGTGCATGTTACTTGCTGTCGTATAGGGTGTTCCAATACTCACGGTAGACGGCTAAATAGACAGCTTCGCGAAGACGGCATACGAAGACAAAAACGATGCAGGCTACTTTGCTGTCCAAACAAGATGGCGGCTGAGAGGATTGCTTGAATATCCACAGACCTCGCCGGAACGGTCGTCTGCCCGCAAGTAGGCGCGTGAATTCAAACTAAGTCATACATGACTTAAACACTGAAGTGGTTTTAAATTCTCGAATTTAATAGAAATTCGGAATCGGTGAGCTCGTGTAAGATGCGTACGATGGTTGTTTTGCAATATTTAATTAAACAACAGCGTTATAAGCGCCCAAACTTGGTCCGCGGGAACGCCCCACGGCCCGCGCGGAGTGCAGGTAAGGAGGATGACACAGTGAAACGCTGATATGTGACATATTGAGGGCGGTCCGCCGCGGTGGTGTAGTGGTTACGGTACTCGGCTGCCACCCAAGAAACGCGGGTTCGATCCCGGCCGCGGCAGGTCGCATTTTCGATGGAGGCGAAAATGCCAGAGGCCCGTGTACTGTGCGTTGTCAGTGCACAGTTAAAGAACCCCAGGTGGTCTAAATTTCCCGGAGCCCTCCACTACGGCCTTTCTCTCCTATCTCTTTCACTCCCTTTACCCTACCCCTACAGATGCTTAGCCGTGTCCCTACATGGGCTGCAGAAATTAGCGTCCCTTCCTAACCGAACCACAATCAATCAATCAATCAATCATCAACGTAGCCTCATCGGAGCATTGGTTTGCGGCGTTCGTTTGCGACGTTGGTTTTCGCGCGCGCACTAACACAGCCAAGGCAGAGTCGGGTGCGGCGAGGCACTCACGATGATGTCATGAAGCTCTTCAACCAATCATAGGCAGCGACGAGGTTCGAGTGGCCGCCCGTGACGCGCGCCGCGCGTTTTTGCCAAAATAGAGTCATTTGCTGAAGTTTATGCCAATTTTCGACGTGATTTTCGAGTTCACCATATGAAAAATGATAAAATAGCACTGTAACCTCAATTTTCTTAGAAAGTGCTCGAGTGCCCCGCCACGGTGGTCTAGTGGCTAAGGTACTCGGCTGCTGATCCGAGGGTCGCGGGATCGAATCCCGGCCGCGGCGGCTGCATTTCGATGGAGGCGAAATGTTGAGGCCCGTGTGCTGTGCGATGTCAGTGCTCGTTAAAGAACCCCAGGTGGTCGAAATTTCCGGAGCCCTCCACTACGGCGTCTCTCATAATCAGAACTGGTTTTGGGAGGTTAAACCCCAGAAAACAACAACAACAACATAGAAAGTGCTTCAGTGTCCCTTTAAAAATAACATTAACACATGCTAGGCTCTGAATGCGAGGTCTCGGATTCGAGTAAGCGCCCCACCGCCAACGTTTAGAAGAGGCCGCAAGGCACAGACGCTATTGAACTTAGAATTAAGTTCATTAGCGTTTTGAAGAATACTGTGCATATAGTATTGATGAATACCATGCATAGTAGAGCGCGCAGCACTACAAATGCAGCTTTTAGGGACGAAGCTCCTTAGGGCGTGGGTCTGTACATCCCATGGTGTTCGTTGTTGGTGATGTACGTAGCCACGTCTACTTTTATAAAAAAAAAATTCCGAAAGGTGTGTCCTCTGCCTGGATTCGAACCCAGGCTCTCGGCGTGGCAGTCGAGCGTTCTACCACTGAGCTATGCCTGTGGTTGAAAAATTATAGCTAAAAGACCTAAACAGGTATAATGTCTCCCGCGGAATCGCATTAACAAACGTAATGTTACGTTGAAAAATAGTAATACACCGCTACACGACGCGAAAATGGATTGTATAACGAGGTCGAGGCATCATTTGAAAGAACACAGAGCTGCGTGCTTTGTAGCTTTGAACCCACTACGGAGGCACTGGTAATTATGGCGTAGTGGGTACTTCCCTACTTGGCAAAATGATAAGTTATGGCGCAGGAAGATACCTACCACTTCTACTTGCACTAGTTTCCTCAAGCGTTTAAAGTGGCCTCTAAGAAAGTAGCTCCTCCTGCTTACGCTGTCACTGTCCTGCAGTTCCGCGCAGGCCTGGCTCTAGCACAGCATATCCCCCTTAAACGCGAGATCCCAGCGTACGAATACAGTGTTTCTCACGCCTTTACATGATGATCGACTGGGCGATTTACCCGAAAGATTCACGGTTTACCGATGATTCCCTCCGGAGCTTCGCCCACTCATCATCATTCACCCCGTGGATATGCTGTGATTTTTTTTTTTAGTAGCATGCATTGCCGTGGGTGGGTGAGGAAAGAAAATTCAGTGAGGAAAGGGCCAAATCTGATGAATCATTCACTGCTTTTCGGCCTTCGTAGATATGTGGAGGGCGTGACAAACTTAATGACAACGGAGCAACGCTTCTTAATGATGGAAACGGCATGCTCCTCCCTTTCCCGTGCGTTTAGCGCGACGAGCGAGTACAATGTGTTCGGAATAGCTAAGCACCGGCCAGCGTCCACGCGGCACCGCGGACCGCAATGCGAACAACGCCACCAATTTTGCTCGCATTGCTGTGAAGAACTCACAGCAGATAGGTGTGACGAACGCAAGCGGCGATATTCGAAAACCACCATTCGCGAGGCAGAGGAAATCAGAATCCTTCGGCCTGTACATTCACAATCGCCTCAAAATTGACACGACCATCGTTAAACTAAAAAAAAACCGGGGGACTTGTGGGACGGATGATACATCGCGTCTCAAATAAGCGAGGAGGATTGCGAGGTAAGCATGCGCTTCGGCTCTCCCAGGCCTTCGTCACCAGCAGAGTCTTGTACTCTGTTCCCTATCTCCGGCTTACGAAACACGATGTCGAACGCATAGACGCAATAATACGGAAGGCCACCAAACGGGCTCTGGGCCTCCCAATCACCACATCCAATGCGCGTTTGACCGCACTTGGCGTGATCAACTCGCTCCAGGAGCTCATGGAAGCCCATCTAGTAAATCAGACACTCGACTTGCACAGACGCCTTCAGGTCGACGCCTTCTCGCTCGCCTCTACATACAACACGACCATGAAACAGAGGACACGCACAGGGTACCGGATCTTTGGAGGCACAATCTTTATGTACAGCTTCTGCCCAAAAACATGGACTCAGAAATGCACCAGGGAAGACGGGACGCGCTGCGTTCGGGTGCTTGAAACACAGTATGGTAGTAAGACAGGGGTCTTTTACGTGGATGTCGCTGGCCCTGGACCGAGGGGATACTACACGGCAGCAGTAATCCACAGGGAAACGCAGGTGGACGGTCTTTCTTTAATGCTCGCAACTCAATACAGGCGGAAGAGGTTGCTATAGCGTTAGCCCTATCGCATCGAGTTTGTAAAGTCGTTGTCACTGATTCTCGCAAAGCCTGCGCTCGCTACTTGGCAGGGGAAATTTCATCCCTTGCCTACGAAATTCTGCTTGCGAGCACAAGGTTCGCCGAACCCACCCCAAAACGCGTGGTATGGACCCCAGGTCATCAGGGACTTCGAGGGAACGAGGCCGCAGA
Organism: Hyalomma asiaticum; assembly: GCA_013339685.2. Lineage (NCBI taxonomy): Eukaryota > Metazoa > Arthropoda > Arachnida > Ixodida > Ixodidae > Hyalomma > Hyalomma asiaticum. The sequence goes on along the minus strand of CM023483.1, from coordinate 115,786,155 downwards.
CGCGGCTGCCCGAGCGCTCATTCCCCGGGTACCTCATTCGAGCCCTACTTGACTGGACCCCGCAACAGCCGCTGCTCAGGTAAAAAGAAATTCTAGAATACTATCGCTCCCAGCATTGCCGGTATCCACCCCCCGCCAAGGGTCTGGATAAGGCGGGAGAAACAATCCTACGCCGACTACAAACAAACACGTTGCTGTGTCCGGCGATATTAAAACACTTTGACCCCAAAGTCACTGGCAGGTGCAGACACTCTGGGGAGACAGCCGATGTCTACCACATTGTATGGGCCTGCCAAAAGAACACAGCCCTTTCTCCCCTCTCCAACCCTACGCGAGCGGACTGGGAGGCGACGCTGCTTAGCTGCTCCGACCTGCGGGCCCAGCAGGCCCTGGTAGCGCGAGCAAAAGCAGCGGCATCGTCCAATGACGTCCCGGACTGAGGATGTCACCTAGTCTGTAGGGCCCTTTAGGGGGCTCATTATATATACGCTCTTCTGCAATAAAGTTTTTCACCACCACCACCACCGGTGTTGCTTGAAGGTCCTTGCATTTGGCGCGTGCCTTAGCTGACTTGTAATACCTAATAATTTTTGTGCTTTTACGCGTGCCAGAAAGCCATAGTATAGTTACGAGACACGCCGTTGCGAAGGGCTCTGAAAATTTCGACCACACCGGGTTCTTTAGCGAGCTCGGAAGTAGCACACTATACGGGCCCCTAAAATTTGGGATCCATTGAAATACGACCGTTGTCGCCTGCTACCGAGCTATATGTCTTTAGGTTCAGCAGCCGAGTTTGCCTACGCGCAAGCGTTAATCATATGAATGCATAGAACTGTACACGTCTTCAGGAGACAAAACCAAAACAAAAAGAAATGTGGTTGATCCCTCTGTCATAGGGTTCTGTATAACCCTAAAGTTAAACCTTTCTTCGCATATAAGCGGCAATCTGGTGAATCGGGAGGCGGGACATGGGTTGGTTATACTCTGGACATGTGAACCCTATGCATGTACACATCAGCGTCACCTCGACACTGTACAGGAGCTCCTCGACAGTTTCCCCACAAGCGAAAGCTCTCGAGCGACACATTTCCCCCGAGACAATGCACTGAACGCGCCAGCGCCCTGCGCAAACCTGCCATAAAGCAGGAGCGTCCGCAAACGGTGAAACTTTGCAAGCGAAACCAAACTCTGCCAGCGGATCGTTTTGTGAACGCACGCTTCGCTGTGCGAAAGAAGCATTATTTGCTTGTCGACGGCCGTCTTTGCGTTCCTGGAGTAAAGGGCGTCACAACGCAACTGTATACGTCACATAAGACAAATTATGTAGCGGCCATAGCTGAAAACGCGCCGGCAGGACGTCGAAGCCTGTGCGGCGATGCAGGTGTCGAAACTACTGAAGCGCTAAGTGCCGGCACGCATATTAATACAATTTACGACTTCGCTCTATTGTTCCTAGATGGCAGTGAGAACCCACCTAGGAACAATAGGAATCCTCCTAGGTGGTGCTGAGAACCCAGAGTGTAGTGAAAGGAGGCGATGTTAATTTAAAGAGATTTTGCTTGCTAAATATCTTTGCTTTAGACGGACATCAATTAGATGCAAATTCTAAAGCAGTGTAGTAATGATATGAGGCCCGTATTTTCCCCCGTATTGCAATATGACGTGGTCGGTAGCGCTTCCATCTCCTGCCTCTGCACCGTGGCTAGTTGTGTGTTCGAATCCTAGCCGGTGGTACTTTTTCAATCTCAAATGCGTGTTTATTTGTGAGACATCCTACTTCCGTTACGGAAGAACGTCACAGATTTTTTGGTGGACCGCGGCATAAAACACTTTCGTGTTAGAAGAATTTCAGGAGATGATGGAGATTTTCAAAGGAATGCCGCTGGATCCAGCGTTCTGACAAAATGCCTTGTCATCTTCAGGATTCCGCGAAGACCAATCATCACGTCGACACGCCCCCTCCAGCGACATTCCTCTCTCGAGAATCTGTTATCGCTAGAGGTGATCAAGGCGCCTGGTAAAGATACCAAAGAGATCAAGACCTTGATTACCTCGTGATCGTTACGTTTCCGTAAGCGTGCCGTGTATGTTTTGGGTGCGCCCTCCGTCAACACAAACGCAAAAGAATTGCACAAGGGTTATCGCCACTCACGAGATCAACGGCAGGGAACATTCGGGCTGGTGGGTTCACGAACGTTGTTTTCGAGAAATGGGAATCGGAACACCAGCCCGAAGAGGGCTTAGGTATGATGCATGCGCTGTGGCGGCAACTCAAGCCGATTGCGCATGCAAAAGACTTGGCAATTCCCTTATTCTAAAACTGTTTATTGGTTGCACTGTTAATGAAAATACCAGTGGGCCCAAATGAAAAATCGGGCTTAAAGACAATCGTTATGTGCTGCAACTCAGTGTCACTGCATGTTACTCTCATACGTTTTGGCATACAACAGCGCGTAAATCGTTCGCTATATACGTTCTGCACGTCGCACAAGAACAAGTTTCGACGTTTGGTTTTCTTTTGGTTACTGATGTTCATCACTAGGCACAATATGTTCATGCCACTAAATACGCACATAGACATTTTCGTTACATAACTCAGACGCGTTGCTTTTTTACAAAGATTACTTTGAACAATAGTAGTTAATTCGCATAATGTTTCTCATACACTTTCTTGACATTTCACTAACAATTTAAGAAAAATTGCAATCAATCATCTCTCTCTCTCTCTCTCACTACTTTTATTGTAGGCTATTGAAATGAATCAGTGAAATTCAGTATTTCATAATTCCAGAATCTAATGTCTGACGCAAGACATTAGACAATATTAGTACCGGAATTACATGGAAAGAATTTATTACAAAAACAGTGTTACGTCTGCATATACACACTAAATCGCTTCTATAAACCTTGCTCCTTTGGAAAATATGACATGCTCTAGAATTCAAGCGCAACTGTGAGTCGGCCTAGTTGGAACAAATCCATTTTAAAAAGCGCTCGTCCATTTTTAAGCGCTCGTCTCAGTGTCTCATACTCTTCGTCCTTGTGCGTTTGCGCGCTAAATGTCTTTAAAATGGCCCTAGAATTATCTATGGAAAAAATGTGAGAGAAGTAACATGAGAGAGGCGAGCATCGGCTGTGATTCCGGAACAGGTGACTGACATCCTTTTGTTTATAGGCAAAGAGTAGCACATTGAAGATATCGTGAGAAAATGCAGCTTAAAATAATAAAGGTATGGCAGATCGACCTTATTTATAAAATAAATTTGTTATTTGTTCCGCCGGTACTATTACTGCCTACCGAGAACCAGTGGTAGCTTGCTTGATTGGCAACGCGGAGGCCCGGTTCGATTCCTACCCCCCTAACGCGTGGTGAGTTGCTTTCATTAGTCATTAGAGCATGTCTGCGTGGGTCTGACTACCTTTTAAGTCTGCATTTAGCTCTGACGCCAGCAAGAACAGTATCTCTCGCTCTTGTTTATTTCACGCAAATAACGTTCTTAACTACTCATCAAATGTCCCCTTTCTATTTTTGTTGGGCCGATTGACTTTGGCTGTAATGTTAGCATTCAACCACTTGTGACCCATCCTGCGGGCGGGTATGAGCCCAATGTGATCGTGTTATCTTTAAATGTGACGCTTGTGACAAGTATACCGTGTTAGTTATGTCAACATCAATCATTCGTGTTCATCATACATTCATATCCTACAGTTCCAAGTTTAGTGGATACCCTGCCGCTGTGGTCTAGTGGCTACGGTACTCGGCTGCTGATCCGAGGGTCGCGGGATCGAATCCCGGCCGCGGCGGCCGCATTCCGATGGAGGCGAAATGTCGAGGCCCGTGTACTGTGCGATGTCAGTGCGCGTTAAAGAGCCCCAGGTGGTCGAAATTTCCGGAGGCCTCCACTACGGCGTCTCGCATAATCATGTTGTGGTTTTCAGACGCAAGGCCCCAGTAATGAAGCAAGTTTAGTGGATACCATGTGAACTAAACGACCAGGAGAGCACCGAGCTTCAGGCGGCTAGTTACGTATTGTCAAAGTTATTAAGAAATGTTTCGCATTTAAGAAACGAACCAGGTTGTTCCTTCGACGTGTGCCTTAGAACCACAGCTCTTGCATGGGTCATCACTCAGGGCAATATGCTGGTGCCACTAAATACCCAAAAGACTTTCCTTTTGCTTTGTGTAAGTTTGGTTCTGTGTCTTTAAAACAATTAAATTTAAATATGAATGGTGAATTTGCTCCTTCCAACAATATTTTAAGGGCTTAATTCATTGATATTTCACTTGCAACATTACAAACTTCTAGCCCTGATCGCTTTTCCACTTCCCTTCTGAGTGCCCATGATTGTCCTACCATTATATATATCCCGCCATATGCGCGTAGTATTAAATCAGAGCGTTAAACAATAGATGAGCCGTAATCGACCGCGTTAGTAACAGAAAGGAAAGAGTTAAAGGGGTCGTGAAACGTTTTCTGAACTTTTTGTACTAAGTGCGTATTCGGGATCCTGACCCTCCAATCAACAATATGCATTGTTCCGTTGCACCGTGTGCGTTGGTTTGGAGCGATAAAAAACGCGGTTTTGGTTTCACTGCGCGCGTTCCTCTCAACTCTGCAGATGACGTCATCTTAGTAGCCGTCATACCTCCGAGATTGGCGCGCCCTCGGAGGCCATGGGAAAGCAAACCGTGCTGCCACTTTTCTTCCGAATGGTGGCACCGCACGGTTTCCAAGTATGTTCTTCCTTTCTAGCTTTCAAGTAAATCGATTCCTTTAGAGCAAACGCGAGTTCATTGTGCCTTTGAACTTAAAAATATCTTAACTCAACGTCACCAAATAGTACCACGCCGGCCGGCAGTGTCGCATAGTCGTTTCGGGAGCGCAAGAAAGCTGAGATTTAAAACGCGCGTTGTTAAGTGTGCACTGAATATTTCGCCGAAATATTTCGGAATCGGCTTGTCGAATGCGTATTGAAGCAGTGAAAATTACAAACCGGCATCTCCAAATTCTTTTCACGACCCCTTTAAACAGCACATAAACGTAATAAGCCCGGCGAAAGCAAGGAGAAAGGGACCATTAATTTTGGTTTCCCTTCCAATGCACGAACACGGCGGCTAATATTATTCGCGTCCACTTTGTATACTGAATAAGTGTTATTCTCCAGCTTATCAGTGTACCGCTAAATAAGCGTTAGCCAGACTACAAGTAAATACGGCCGCTCGAATTTGGCGCGGCGACGTGTGCGACGACCGGCGGTCTATCCCTGAAACTTTGACAAAAAGTCTATTCCAACCTCGAACAGATGGCAGCAGCGTACCGTGAGGGCCTTGAAGCTTTCACGGTAATGAAAACGAGGATCAGCCAGGAAGCGTCAATGGCTCGGTGCTGCCATCTTCCTTGCTTCGAAAGAAGGAGAAACTGGTTTGACGGCCGTAGACGGCGCTGGCTGCAGCGGGAAGAAGAGCGCGCGATACAAATGCTGCAGAAAGCAACGTTAGTAGAGAAAGCGCACCACGGCAGTGTCTAATAAATAAATAATTGCTCGGGCTTTACGTGCCGGCACTACGATATTATCATAAGGCATACCGTAGGGGAGGATTATGAAAACGTTGCCCGTGCACTGTGAAAGCTCGGTACACAATGATCTAACATTTTGGCCTCCACCGAAAGTACGAACGCCGCAGCTTAGATCGAACTTGAGTCCTTCGGGATCTCCACCCGGCATTATACAGTTGTATTACGGCGGCGCAGTTACAGAATAGGGCACATCAGTAGTGACGAAAAGAGCTTCTTCAAAATTGTTTAGCATCGTGCACGAAGACAGAGATACTGTCGAATTTACCATTATACCCCCTGGTTAATCAGCGCGCATATGAACAATATGATCACCAAGTGCGCTTCGCATTCAAAATGATTCAGGGCACACGAGTTACGGTCTTCCACTCAGAAGCACACGTCGAAGTGACGAAACATTTACGTCACCACTTTAGCGCTGTTAGCGTCATCGATGAAGACGTCGCATTTGCCGATCGGTGTTCAGTTGAATTCGTTACACAACGCAGTGTGGTCAGCGTCAACAAACACACAGGTGTACGCTTTCTTGTACCCGTACCCGTACATCGCGCGAGAGATCGCTCCGTGACTCATATCCGTTTTCCCCCTCGCGTTTCTCAGGGTCAACTCATCAACGATGGCCCACTTTCTTTAAGGTTTCTAAGTGCGTGCACCAGACTCCCACAGGATTGAATATTAATCGGCTGAGTGGGAGAGAGTGAAGAAGAAAGGAAATGAGGAGGAAAGAAATGAAACCAAAGAAAAGAAACCGAAGAAAAGGGAGAGGGCAGGAGATAGCGAGGATCATGAAATACGGTTGTTTCAGCCGGCGGTTCTTCCCACTCTTATTCCACTTCGGATTTTTGTTTTATTTTTCTTTTTAATTAACATTTACGCTCATGGAGTTGCGTGTATAGGCGACTTTCCGTTAGAGACGGCCGCTACGCAGGGAAGCTTACGGTGCTGGGCGGAGGTTTGGAATCACGTGCCGGTGCCGTGCGGGTGACGTGTTAGTCTCGTGCCCGCGTGTGCGCATTACGCATTTCAATGTGTACGCTGCGAGGACATTTCGTTAACGCATAGGCGTTAGGCCTTGTAAACTATTCAAGGTTATAAACCAGTCAAGGTTAATCTTACGCAACGATTTCTCTCGAGGCAAAAACGTCGTTCTGAAAAGAACAAAATAATTGTTTTTCCTCTTGGTGCCTTGAAAGCTAGAGAATGAACGAAAAACAAACGCGTGAAGTAGCTCTGAGCGCTGACTTCAAGGTTTGGGAGGTCTGGTAGGTCAGTGGAAGGTGCCGTAGGCGCAGCCTCTGACTTCCTTACTTTTGGCCGCTCCTACCGATGACTCCTATCGACGAGTGGAAAAGGGAGTTTATCGAGTGTTCAACAACACACCCCGAAATGTCTTACATTTTTGGAGGTATAGTGCATGCACACGCGCACACACCGACACACGCAGGACCATAAATAAAGAAAATTGAATCGCATCCTACCCTCCCTCCTATGAAATAAAATCTTGGATGCTTCCCTGGTAGAAGTAAGCAAGGGACGCTTGGGGTGCTGGCAGGGCAGGGTGAATTATACATGCGCACCGCTTTCTTTCTTTCTTTTTTTTTTTTTTGCAATGAAATTTCTTGGTTGTCAGCCCCGTTCGTGTTCTCCCAAGCCCTGTTTTTGTTTCACTGTGGCCGGAGCTATGAATGCGATTTCTTTACGAATGCAAATCAATGGCATATAGAAGAGCGTAAGGTGGGCGATGTCCTCAGTCCACGTAGGTAGCTGCGGATTCGAGCCGAAAACTGGGCCTTCTTCGCCAGACGGCGCTGGTTCTCATGGCTCGAAGTTGTCTCCTGGGCCTCCCACTGGTGAGAGAAGGTACCAAAAAAAGAAAGAAAAAAGAAAACAGGGAGAACATTGCTGTAACGTTTGCTTCGAAAGGGACGGTGAGAATGGCATGAGATCAAGATTTGCGCGTTCTTCCTTTTTTTAGGGGCGAAGCTCCTTAGGGTGTGGGTCGTTCCCTCCTCCGTATGTATGTAGCCACCTCTAGTTAATTTATGAATGGCTCAATAGATAGCGTTGTGTGTCCAGGCTGCTACCTCTAGTTTATGAACTGCAGCATAAACTTGACTCCCCGAGTGTGAGGTACATTTAAAACTCGATTTAACGAACTAATTTGGCCCCCAAATCAGTTAATAACGAAAATCACTAGGATTGTAGTCCCCTTTCCTCCGACCGAGGACGAGGCCGAGAAGGCACATCGTCAGAAACTCAAGCAACGGTACGAAGAGATGCACGACGCTTTGGAGAGGGGATCGTTCGTCTCGTTGGAAGAGTTTCTCGCCACCTTCGACGTTTTCGACGTTTTCGACGTTTCTCGCCACCTTCGATGATTTCCCCTCAGGAGCTTCGCCCACTCATCATCATTCACCCCGTGGATATGCTGTGATTTTTTTTTTCCTTTGCCTACATCACTTTCTCATTCTCTCTCTCTCTCTCTATGTGTGTGTATGTGTGTGTGCGTGCACAACAGCTCATATAACCGCTGCAAAGACTGCCCATCATCTTCTAGCATTGGTTGCCTGAGCATGGTGCAATTGTATTTTTTTTTTGTATCGCGAGTGAAAATGTTATAGTAATAGAATGGGACTCCCACCAGCTTAGCTAGAGGTTTTGCATTGCGCCTGCAGCATTTGCTGTCTTCGAGTGAACAACAAAAACAAGAGGATCAATAAACGTTTGTTACCTCACACAAGTTTACAAGCGATACTTATGTTGACAATGGAGATCCTGTTTAGCGCAAGTAAATTCATACGCTGAAGCGAGTGGTCACTGCCGACTTTCCAGTGCAGCAGCGTATTTTGGCTTGTGCACCTTGATTACGAATGGAAACGCCTTGTTTGTTTGTTTGTTTGTTTGTTTGTTTGTTTGTTTGTTTGTTTACAAAAAGGGGGGTCGTCTGGATCCGTGGTGCGTGTTGGTTCTCTCACTTCACGTACTGCCTTCAGCTTGCGTGCGTTGCTCAAGTGTCTGCATTTGCGGCGCACAAAGAACCCAGGAAGAGCGGTTATTGACTGGTGCCTCATACGCATATCGGTTTCTTCCTAAGTGCAAGCGACACAGACCGGTTTTACATTTTAAAAGAACAGCAGTGGCGCGGCACCTTGACTCTGAGCGGGCACATCGACGACGACGCACAGATTCGATAAGCACTGAGACGTGGGAGATGTGACGAGTGAAACTGCGCATGCCAGATTGTTCGAGTCGAGTAAACAGTTTAACGACCGGATCACAGATAGCGAGGCACGAATTATACGTGTCCCTGTTTCGAGGAAGGCGAATTAAAATAGCCTGAGGCCATGCACTGCCAGAGAGCAAACGAAAGTTGTTTGAAGGGGTAGGTGGGTGCGAAAGAGTCGCGAAAAGCAAGATGCGGTGCCCTTTCCAACTGCATGATCCTCTAAACCTGTGCACGCTGTGATAATTACGAGAGAGACCTAGCAGGCCGTCTGCGATGTTAATTAACCATGAAATCATTGTGCCGCATTACGCTTCGAAACAACGTTAGCGTTCACGAACGCTCTGCAGACAACGATTCCGTGGCATTCCATTTAGCTAGTCGCCTCGGAAGCTTAGAGGCGAAAGACAGGGACTTTAGTAATCGAACCAGGGGCCTAGGTGTTGCAGTTGGGTACCTTTGGGAGTCGAACATAGGGTGGATGTAATTTACCGTAGGCTGTAAAAGGTCAACATTCAGTCCCGTGGGGCCCATACCTGGCCTATAAGAGTCCGGGCATGGGGCACACGTCATCGTTTTCTCGTTAACCGCTGCGTAAATTGGAATCATGGAATGCCATTGCTGTCATGGCCTATGAGCGACGTTAGTTATTACATTCACACGCTTCCAAGCGAACTTTGGTGTATACCAAGTGAACGATGCACGAGTCAGATGATTCGCTACCGCAGCCAGTGAGACAGCGCGGAACGGTCACTTCGATCACCGCTGAAACCTCATCAAATCATATCTCTATCTCAACACGTATGGAGGACGATAGAAAAAGTACAACTACCAGCACGCGGCCACAGGTACATGAATGCCCGTCATCGAAAGGGATCGTGGGGTCTTCAAGGAACGCCAACCGTAACAGCCAATAAATAACAAAGCCGCTCTTGCATCACTCTCACAATTGCACCCTTTTGAAAAAAATTCCGCGTCCTTTTTACCTTCCTGCGAGTTCACACAACGCTAATGGCGCGATAAGTTCAGCGACCCTACACGGCGAACTCGCCCATTTAACGGCTTTCGCTCGTTCTTCCTCCACGCATAACCTCCGCCGTCTGGGAAAAAGGAAGCACAAGTGAGAGCGAGAGATGCTGAAGGAAACACACACACGCGCGCACACTCACAGAACTCTTACCTGCAGAAGCGAAAACGCTCCGTAGATTTTTTTTCCCTCTTCTTATTTCTTTTCTTTGTTTCCTGGCTCACTTATTATTATTTCTTTACGCTCCTCCGTTCGCGCGTGACACAAATTACAGCTAGAAGACCGTTGTTTGAACGACGCAAATGGACATCGCCGCCGGAGCCCCCATTTGAGGCAATTTCGCGTCCCGTCCGGCCGCTGCATGCACAAAAGGGACCCGGCGTGCTCCCACGGTCAAGTCGAGCGTGACCACGGTGCGGTCTACCGGTGGACACACGAGTGGTCCGCGGTCGTAGTCGTCGATTGAAGCGCGGTATTGGCTCGTGGGCGCGTCTGTGTAGTCTACAGAAGCCGAACGTGCATGCCTTGACGATTCCGTGGGGCCAGGTTTCACTTCCTGGTTCGTATAGGCCGCCCCTCCTCATCCTGCCCGACTCCGCAAACACGAAATGTGATTTGCTTATCTCGGCGAACGTGCATCTGTAACGATGGCTTTCTATTGTTGGAACGAGTCCGAACGAAAGTCGGCGTGCTCATGGGGTTGAGCCTCTGGAGGTCGCTGAACGGCATTCGGCTGGGGAGGAACAAACCAGGAGCCGGAGAAAACTGGAATGAAACGCGATTGTCTCTTAATCGTCACTCCCGATGACCACCGGTGCTACGAGTGTGTATTGCGTGCGGACTCAGCTGTCACTTACGGTCAGTAACACAAGTGAATAATGTGGTTAATCAAAATTTTACTATATTTAACTGAACTGGGAGCTCCAAGTGGATGCGACCGGCCCAGCCCAAGCAACGCAAAAAAAAAGGAAGGAAAAAAAAAAAAGTAAGGAAAGCTAGAGAGCTTTTCTTACTATACGACTGTAATGTACATTACAGCTGAGGACTATGACAATGCTTCACAGACGCAAAAACAATTGCGGAAATTATAATGGGACCGACAGCTGGCCAGAACGTGTGAACGGGCCTTTGTGCATTTGGAAAGACCCTTAATTACAGTGATGAAATCGAGCACCCTTTCAAAATATGAATAGGATTTGTATTTGTAAATTTCGTTTGAACATCGTGGCAACCGAAACGTGGCGTCGCCTGGTGGAAAAGCCTTGGTATTATACGTGCTGGAGTCTTTAAATTGTTGCACGTCGCCTTCTCCTGTGGAAACAACCAAAACTCGGGCTTAAAATTACAGTATGTATATAATAAGGCATCCCCACCGTATTCCTTGCTTTCTACGCAGTAAAAGGAATCTCCGCTGAGAAGCGGGGTTGCCTTCGCGGCAGCCGAAAACCTGCTGCATGCACGCGACGGCTCTCGGGCGTTGTTCGCATGCGCTATGTCGCGGCAGAACCTTGCGCAAACACACTTGACGGCTGTCGGCCACTGTTTTCAACGTGCACAAATGCACAAATACACAGATGCACTCCCGGGTCCGAGCGCCGGAAGAGGACGAATTTTTTTTCCATTAAGAAGCATTAATTCCTGAGAAATCCGTATGGGTTTCCTTGTAGCTGTGTGCTACGAAGGGTGGATGCTAATTTTCCCTTTCATAAAACGTTACTCCACCTTGCGGGCTTCCGTAGGACTCATTTGCCATATTCATGCATATTCACGCCCTTGTGCTTGGAGGGGCCAATCGGTTCGCCCTGACCGCACGAATTACTAGCCTTCTGGTTGGCTCAATTGGCAGAGCGAGCGCCCCGAACGGGCGTTAGTCCCGGGTTCGGATGCCTGATCAGGACGATTTTTTTCGTCCGCTAAGAAGCTTTCATTTCGGAGAAATCCATATGAATTTCCTTGTAGCTTTGTGCTACAAACGGGAGGACGCTAATTTTTCCCTTTCATAAAACGTTACTCCACGTGAGTTCGGTTCCCCATAGCCGTGGTCGCATTTCAATGCAGGTCAAATACGAGAACACCTACGCATTTAGATTCAATAATTAAGAGTGTTTTCCATGCCAAAATCCCGATATCAGGCAAGCCGTGGTTAAGCTCTCCGAAAATTCTTACCATCTGGGGATTTTTAACGTGCACTGATAACGTACAGTACCATGGTCTCTACAATTTCCGTCTCCTTCGAAGACGCGGCCGTTGCGGCCAGGATCGAACCTGCGTCTTCCATGTAAGCCGTCAAGGACGTGCTTACATTGAGGTGAAGGCTAAAGAACACCTTGTGGGCGGTGAAAATCTATGCGTAGTACCACATTAAGGCGCCCCTCCCAAGTCCTGGCTTTTGACGCGTCAAACACCAGGCACGATAAATTCGTTTTGCGTCTTTGGGGCTTCAGACAGACAGCACACAGGGGACGGAAACATTTTCCCACGGGCCTCCTACAGTAGGGCGAGGACTGAAGACAATGCAACGCACTCACGCAGAAAACAAGGGAAAAAAAATCGAAGTGACGAGAAATGGCAGTGAGTCGTGCTGCTCTTGAGACAATTCCGCCTCGACGGCCTCAAGCAGCCGCCCTGGAACGCGGCAGTGACAGTGACGACCACTTACCACGCGCGACTACATATATGGCCTGGTTTATTCAGGAAGCGTCGGTCGCCGAAGTAAAACCCGAAAAGAACGGCGAAGCGCATCTTGCTTCTGGAGAAGCACTCGCCGAGTGGAATGCGGATGAGGCGTCTGGAGGGGAATCCATCCGCGATGCGGCTCCGAGCGGTAGAAGTTGGTCACAAGTGTCGTCCCCTTACTACCAGAACGCCACACACGGGAATATGTACATATATGCCACGGTGCATTGCACTTTTTTTTTTTTGCTAGCATGCCCCCGTTACTCTCCTGGAATGCTGAAACCAGGCAGCGCTTGAAAAAGCTTTGATATCGGATTCAAAACTGAAGATTTGGATGTATCCCACATTCCTGATACTCGACTAGGAACGTTGTATTATTGAAATGAGTTGCCAGCTATTTTTTTTTTATAGACGCTGAATCATGATGCTCTTCTGGCTCTACCTCACCGTAGGCTTATGTCCACATTCCTTTTCCTCTTTTTCTTATTTTTTAAATTCTGGAATGCCACTTGAGCCCTCGAAGTGGGGCTTGCTCCTGCTTTCAGAGTCGTATGTTGTGTTGCGTAGCTTGTCTTTGCGGTTTCGTCTACGTAGACGTCGTTAAAAAAGACACCAAAATGATTGTTTTTTCGCATTACTATATCACCCTTACGCAATCAAAGGACGATGTATTTTTTTCCTGAGAGATGTTCGGTAAGCTAGAAAGCCCTTAAAAAGAAACGCCCCCTTAAAATCCCCGCACGAACTAGACGCACGACACCCCAGATTCTGGCCTTCTTTCCAAGGGCTTGCATGAAGATGCAGCGAAGTATATGTATAGTGGCCTTAGTTGGCCCCTTTTAGGGTCTTCGTAACCACATTTATAAGTAAAAATGGATCATCGAAGTCGTGGTGGTGGTGGTGGTCTCTAAGGAAGCCCCATACTATTAATTACAAGTTGCGGGGAATTTTATCACGTGCCATACCCTGCAACCACCCCTTTACACCCTCTATGGTGCTAATATACAAGAAAAACACTTCCCGTGCTGTGGCCAGCACTCGAAGTTCAGAAACAAAAATTTCACCTACCTGGTGCCTCTCCTTTAATTACGAGCCTGCCAGGGCTAAGTTCGCTATTGGAGTTCTCAAAAAAAAAAAGAAACAAAAAGGACCAACTTATCAGTCCAAACTTATGTAGTGCATGGTTCCCTATTAGCCTCTCTTTTATTTACTAGGTGATACATATACGACGTGACGCATTATACGGTAATGCAACTTAAGTTGTCAGTATTTTTTCGTCATGTCTGTGTCTGGTTTTTGCCGCTATGTTGTGGCCGACGTCCTTATCAGCTGTACAGGTTGTCACATGTGGTTTGTCGTCGCCGTGATGCTGGCACTCGCCTCGTCAGCTGACGGGGTCTTAACGTCGCGGTGTCATTCCGTGGTCGTCAGCATGCAGTCGTCATGACAATGTCATCCTCAAGACGTCGTGATCACTTTCACAAAGCAATTAGGTTGTCTTTGTCGAGCAGTTATCGTGGTCTCGCTTCTAAGAAATCGCCATATGTATGTACGAATAGTAGTCTCATTGTTGTACTGCCATTGTCCTTACCGTTCACTGGCTTTATGGCCGCTGTAAAACACAAGTCTCTAAATTAACCTCGAAGCACTATCACAAGGCGGCATGGCTGCTTAACAGCATCATGAAATCCGGCCCCGCGACCCAGACATGTGATGGCAGACGAGTGCTACTATAGAGAGTTCTTGGCTCACAGGCTCGTTACCATTAGTTGATTGTGGCTCACCGGGCAGGAGAATCTAGACAACAACATTGGTAACGGCGTCTGATGACGCAAGGTCCAACCAAAGCCACGCAGAGACAATATTGCAATTAATGGCATGTGCTGTTGGTGTAAAGACTGCTGGTGTAAATACTACTGTTGTAAATGCTACTGGAGTAAAATGCTGTGCGTAGCTTTTACAGAATACTGGTGTAAAACCTTTAGAGTGAGATTATTGGTAGCTCGCACCACCTTGCCTATATTCATTCGAAGACAACATGAACGCGACTAATATTTTAAAATGTGTTTAAGTTGAACGAAACACAATAGCACACCCTGTTTGCCTTCGGCGGCTGCAGTTACCCAGCACCGGCCAACGGTAAGTTGACTGACGTCCGCAGTGGTGGTTCGGTGTAGTTATGGTGTTTTGCTGCTGATGCGAAAGGCGCGAGTGCGAACCTCGCCATGACGGTCGCATTTTCGATGGAGGCGAAAGTACAAGGGGCCTGAGTACTGTGCGTTATCAGAGCACGTTAAAGAACCCCGGGTGGTAAAAAAGTACAGTCTTCCACTGCGGCGTACCTCGTACTCAAATCGTGGTTTCGGCATGTAAAGCCCCATGACAATAATTAAACTGACGGACGAACTTAAACCTCTATTGAGATATTGGGATTTCTGCAGGGAGGATGAGTTTCTTGCTTGCAGTAGACACGAAGAGTTTGAGAGTGATGATGCCGGTGATGATGAACTGGCATTGAGGATCGCAAGTTCTGCAGAGCCCCACAGAGGCCATCCGCCAACGTATGTCTGGTGCCCCACGGCAGCCGTTGAGTATAGGTGCGAAGGATTGAGCAAACCAAGTATCGACCTTGTTGAGTGTGAAGTGAGCTTTCGCGTTCTGTTTGCAACATGGCTGCACGTGTCGACCAAGGTGAAGGGGAGAGAAGTAGGTCGCGATACGAAGGATCGAAAAAAAAAATGCAATGACAAGATCGTGATAGAACAACGCCCCTATCTTAACTGCCAGCCAGCCGGGAAAGGTGCATATCTGCATCCCGCTGCACATTTCCGTGATTTGGTGACTCGTTTCAAAGGCGCCAACTCTGGGCAGATGTAGTTGCACCCTAATGTAAATCAATGGGAAATTGGTCCACATAGTAGCTGTAAAAATTTCGTAAAGGACTGAAGAATCTCTGAATAAACAAATCTCGGCTCTACACTAAAGGATCCTCAAAAAGTTCGAGTGGCGTGACACGAATTAGAACATTTTCATACATTGTAGTGCACCCAGTAAGACTTCTGCAGGAGATATTGTCATTCAGTAAACTGCTCCCGGCGTCTAAGCGCTTGTCACACGAGCATTTCATTAGAATATTTCTTCAGAATATATCCTAGTCAGACGTGTCCCTCCATCTTTTGCTCCAGCGACTTGACAATCATGCAAGGTATTTTAAAATATACAAATAATAAATAACAAGAAATAACAATATTACGGTGCGTATCCACTGCAGGAACTGTGACTTGTTTTGAATAAGTAGATTTGCTTGTGACTCGCTGTGATATCATAGCAGGTATGGTGTAGCGCGGTTAAGATTGAAATTGAGGGCTCGATTTCCAGTCACGGCCGCAGCATTTCTATCGAGACGAAATGAAAGGACATCCATGCATGTATACACAGTACAAAAGGGGCGGTTAATTCAACAGAAATTTGTCCGTCATATGTTGGATGCCCAACTTTTCCTTTTAAAAATACAAGGGACGTTCTTTTTCTTCTTTTAGTTTTACAGCCCTTGATCGCGACGCTGTAATGACACTGCAAAATATACAGGCCTGCCCTGTGTAAATACGTAAGCTTTCGACAGCGAGACAAAAGTAATATATACGCAGCGTGTGAAATCAGCAAGATCATGTTATCTTTATTCACGTTTTCGTACAATACGATGTGCGAACAACAGTTAAAAATACATAGATCAGCAGCAAGGACGGTATTCACAAAAACAACTTACGCTAAATATGCTTCTAAGAGAACATTTTAACCAATCACAATACTAGACATTTCATTAGCAAGGTCTTCCAGCCAATGGGGGAAAAATGACTTACGAAAGAGAACTTTGGGAAGTCAGCCCCACATACTCGCAAGATTTCTTCTTCGTAAATGCTGTTTTACATTGACCAGGGGGTTTCTGTAATTATATATGTTCAGCATCAGGATTGGCTGAAATATTCCCTAAGAACATTTTTATTATAACACTTTTTGTGAATACGGGCCCAGGGACCGAATCCACAAGGCTTCTCTTTCGCACGTGCTTTGTGCCTTTGGTCAGCTGGCTTCGCTTATAATATGCCCAGCGTCGGTAGTGGCTGAAATATTCTCTTACGCATATTTTTATCACAACACGTTTTGTGAATACGGGGCTAGCACGTAGTCGTGTGTATTTCGTACGCTTTAGGACGCAAACTGCGTTGCTGATTACATGCCACCGCTGACAATGCTATGTTTTAATTGAGCAGCGAGTACAGCCCATAGGAGATCTGAGAGAGAGGATAACACTATGTTTATTCCGCTTGTGTTCAATTGTTAAGGGTATAGTGCTTAATTCCTCTAGACGAATGAAGATAGCAGTGTAATATCGCGGCAGTTAACTCAAAAGACATGTAAGAATTAAGGAGGATGCAGCTGAAAAGTATGGAAGCTCCTGTAGTTAGTCTTCCATCCATTGCGGGATGGAAGGCTACAGGAGGAGTGCTGGAACAACGCAGTGAACTACCGTAATTACCATTGCAAGCGGTGAAGAAAAAAAAAGAGGCAACCAACGACAAGAGAGAGAGAGAGAGAGAGAGAGATAGAAAGAGAGAGAGACTGCAGCCGCGTAGACATCCGAGCGTACTCCCCGGAATCGATTGAACGCACCAAGGACTTTATTATTTATTTCTGTCTTCCTTGTTTTTGTCTTGCGGCGATGGTCCGGGTTTATTCCATAGGATGCCCTATTTGGGAAGACAAAAACAGTCAAGGCAATGAACGCAACGACATCAAAATAAATGTCGAAATCCAAGAACGGAGACTCTCCGGCGAGCGATGGATATCATACCTCGTTTTCCGAGGCAATGGCCGCAAGGATTTGACACAGAAGTCCACATTTGTAAAAAGCATAAACGCAGGAAGTAGGAGCCCAGGAAACGGCATAGTAAACAATAGGGCCGCCTTGCACTTAGAAACAACCTGTAGCGAATCGTCATGTAAATAAACTGAATTTAAGCGTCCCCTTCGGACATAACCAATGGTCCAGCACACTTCGTCAGCAAAGCAAACGTACAGACACGAGCGAAAGTTTGGATACGATGGCACCAGCAAGAACTTGATATTCCGAGTAGCACAGCTCTGCGACGTGGAATTGCACCAGTGTATTATGATCGCTCGAACAGGAGCACTTAGGCTGAATCACTTGGTTTAAACCAACATATGCGTACTTAAACGAAAAAAAAAAATAACGCTATTTGGGGCACACACTGGTCTCCAAACTTTTGCTCGCGACTGTACGTACACAGGCAAAAGCGACTTGCTAAGGGCATCAGGAGGGCCCCGTACGGGCGGCTGTTCACACAGCACGGCGATCGGTGAACACCACGTATTCCTCGTGCATACCAAACGTCATATCCCGTAAAGCCCAAAACAAGGAAGGTGGACATCCAAAAGCGAAAGGAATACGTTATACAGCGCATGGTGGGGAGCCGGAGCCGCAGCACCTTTCGTGCATTCGATGTTTCGTCGTATGCCTCAGCGGTTCATTTCCCATGCCCTTCGCAGGGAGAGAGGGAATCAACGTGTGGCACTTGTGTTGTGTCACCAGAATACATTTCAAACAGATTCTTGGCGGCAGTAAAAAAATATGCGTAACGCTTGTATTCATGAAAGCGATCTGCAAAAAAAAAATAAATAATTCACCGCCCATGCTACTCACACAGATCGCAAACCAGCGAAGCTGAAATGTGCGGTCCCGCGGTGTTGATCACTAGGTTAATCCCGAAGGTTTTGATTACTAAAGTCTTTCTCAACTGCTGCTTCGCATAATCACTGTGCCGGGATTAGTAACAGAAACGTTTGCAAGGCCGTATGCGATTTTATTCGTGAAAAAAAAAGAGTTCAATGCCAATTAGCTTACCTTTTCTTTTATTTCTTGATAATCGTGATCGCAGTATGTGAGAATCAATTTCGCCAACCGTCGCTTCTCCACTTTATTATTATTATTATTATTATTATTATTATTATTATTATTATTATTATTATTATTATTATTATTATTATTATATTATTATTATTATTATCATTATTATACGTACAACCTTCGCAGGGAATAATTCTTTCAACCTCAGTTTCATTACTAAATTCATTTAATGGCCTTTTATTTTTGTCCTCCTTTTCAAAGCAAATCTGTCGGTTCATGGCCGATTCCCCTCGGTGGGTTGCGCCAAGGCTTCAAACAAACAAACAAACAAACAAACAAAAACAGAGGCCACTCACGGAGACATCCGAGCGTACCCCGCAGGATCGAACGAACGTTACAAAGGACTTTTTATTTTTAAATTTCTGTACGCATGTTTTTGTCTTCCTGCCGCCGTCCGTGTTTCATAAATAGGGTGTTTTATTTGGGAGGAAAAAAAATAGCCAGGGCAACGAATGCAAGGACATTCAAAGAAATGTCGAAGTCCAAGAAGAGAGGCTCCCCTGCGCGAGCTGGATATCATAGCTCGTTGTCTGAAGCAGTGGGACGGCAAGTATTTGATACAGAACCCCATATATGTATAAACACGAGAGGCAGGAGCTCAGGAAAGCACAGAAAACAATACCTATAGCGAATTATCATATAAATTAACCGAATTTAAGCGTCACCTTCGGACATAATCAATGATTCAGTACACTTCGTCAGCGAAGCAAATGTACAGTCGAGAGCAAAAGTTTGGAGACCAATAGGTGCCACAAACAGCTATTTTTCTTCGCAGTCCGAGTAGTTGGCTTAAATCAAGTGATTCAGCCTAGGTGCCTTGTTCGACCAATGTAATGCAGTGGTGCGATTTCATGTTGTAGAGCTGTGCTACTCGGAATTTAAAGTTTCTTTTGGTGCCATGGTATCCAAACTTTTGCTCGTGACTGTACATACAGTATACAGGCAAAAGCGACTTGCTGAGGGAGACACATGCGGCTGTTTACAAAGCATGGCGATCGGTGAACACCACGTATTCCTCATGGAGAAAACGTCATATCCTGGAAAGCACAAAACAGGAAAGGTGGACGCCCAGAAGCGAAAGGAATGCGTTATACAGCGCATGGTAGTGAGCCGGAGCCGCAGCCCCTTTCGTGAATTCGATGTTTCGTCGTATAACCTTAGCGGTCCATTTCCCGTGCCCTTCGCAGGGAGAGAGTGAACCAACGTGTGGCACTTATGTTGTGTCAGCAGAATATATTTCAAAGAGATTGGTTGGCGGCAGTCAAAAATTTGCATTACGCTTGTATTGCTAGCACGCCTCATGAAAGCGATCTGCCCGAACATTCGCCGCCCATGGACCTCACACGGATGGTAAACCAGCGAAGCCGAAATGTGCGGTTCCCGTGTTGATCACTGGGTTAATTCCGAAAGTTTTGATCACTAAAGTCTTTCTCAATTGCTTCTTCGCATAATCACCATTATGTATTAGTGGTCTGAGGGCAAGAGTAGGTCGAACGTAAGAGCAGAAACAAAGGCACCACTTTCTGCAAACACCGTCTTGGAGTTTACCGAAATAACTATTCTTTGTTTTGGAGGGTCCACCTTGAGGTACAGCCACAGGAATGAGTTCTTTGCAATAAGGAAATTTCTAAATGAAACTACAAAAATTTTATCCTAATTTTTATCAGTTGTTCATTTGCGCTTGGTCAAACCAACGACAGAAAAGTAATCGTTAAGTCAATTCAATCTTGGCCAATCCCCTGCATTGGATATGGGCCATACGGGCCAGCCTACACAGGACAAGAAGAAGAAAATGACGCCGACGCAAGATGTTCAGGCTAAGTACACACAGCTTCGCTGAAATAAACGATAATTGGCTAACGATTTCATGGCGTAATTATTGTTAATGTACTTGAACAGCAACAGTTATCACCTCTCCTTGTTCCTCCAGACAGCGACTCTTGTTCTCTCCCTCTGGCGACGTGAGCAAGAAATTATAATAACAACTTGTGCTATCATTGCAGGTGTCTACAATGACAGTGGAAACATACGTAAGCATTTATTATGAGGAACCCTTAACACTTTACTCACGTATTACCATATTTTAGTTTCATAACCCTAGTCTCAAGCTTGTGTTCAGGCTTTTAATAGTGAAGGAGTCATAACTAGCGAGCCAACCAAATCATGATGTGTCATTTAATCAGTTTGTGAAGTAAGAATAGAAAGAGCATAGGAAGAAATTAACAAGGTAAAATGATTCCGGAAGTAGACTGTCATCCACCCAAATTTTCCCGGAGCTCCGCTTGTGAAAACAATATGATTATCATGGGCACCGCAATGGACAATGCAGAAATAATTTTTGAATGTCTCGCTTTCTTTACGTGCACATGCCTAAAAACACTGTAGCGTTTTAGCGATTCACACCGATCGGTAACGCCGTATCCGCGGCTGAAAACAAACCCGTTTCCTCAAGCTCGGCAGTGATGCTGTCGTTTATTTTCGTTATTTTATTTTATTTATTTCAGTTCATTCAGGCACTGTCTCCGTTGAAGGGACTAAAGCCGAATTAACTCTGCTCGGGTAGGCGGAATCACAGTATGTGGCCACGGTAGTATGACCATCGCGGCGCAGTAGTAGTAGTACTGTTGATGAGGACAAGCATAAAAGAGGATGAAGAAGCGAGGCAGGTTGCCGTGATTCGTTAAAACCAACTGTACGAGAAATCATTCACCTTAAGTCACACCGCAAATCCTCTTACGTCAGCGCTAAAGATAGAGCAGTAATAATTATTTCTTCGGCCGCCGCTCGAAGCAATTAAGACTAGGCGTGCACAGACGTTCTCTGGAAAGAGCCAGGTCGCGGCTACGCCTCTCAGCAGGCGCACCCAAATCCGTTGGGGAAAGATAAACAAAGCAGGCTTGCAGGTCAGCTAGCTTACGCTTCACACGACGCGCAGCAAAGGCGGTCAAGAGTACATTTACCAACGGAAAGAATGGAGAAGCTGTAGAGAAAGAAGAAATTAAAAAAAAAAAAGAAGAATACAGTCGGGCGCGCCGGCGTCTCCGCGTGTCACCCTTTGTCACGAGCCGAGGTGAAGCCTGCATTTGGCTTCTGCGTGGGCCTAGCGACCGGCGTTGCTCATTCCTGGTTCACGCCGCTGGAATCGACCTTCGTCCTCCACAGACACTCCGCTGTACCCTCTCCAGCTTCCTCCGGGCACTCGGCTAGCCGCCTTCTCTTCCTGCCGACGACGGACAGTGCAGCCGTGACGTTCTCTCGCCATGCAGTCGCTCACCCAGCAGGTAACGCTGTCTTTGTTAAAGAAAAAAAAAAAAAGAGGAAGAGTCAAGTGAGCGGGCAGGAAAGAGGCAGCGAGCCAGAGCGGCAGCGTACCGGGCCCGTTTTGGGACACCCGCTGCACGGAGCGCGCAAAGTCGTCCGCGAAGCATGAACGTGTGCCTGTGCGACTTGTGTTTCGACACGACGTCTTTGTGCGTGGGTTTCCGTGAAGTCATGCCCGCATGCGCCCGCCACTTCGGGATGCAGGCTCTCCGGAAGAGCGTGCGGTAGTGTAGCTATATGGCAAAACTCCGGCTCTTGTGCGAATCCCCATCTCGTTGATCGTACCGTCCGTTCAAACGCCATATCAAACACTGTGAGTCGTGAATATAAGTGCAGCCTACAAATAACGATGGCGTACCATGCGGCACATGTTAAACACTGGCCCTACATAAAACCTACATTGGTGCTCTAGGTCCGTTCTATCATTAGCTCGGGAAAAAAAAAAAGTTTCAATGTCAGCCTATTGGCCTCCAGGTCGACATGCAGATGGCAGCACCGTCAACGCGTGAGTGTAGATAGGCGTTCGCCGGCGCGCACGAAATGCACACAGCGGCGCTCTGTTGTGAGCTGTTCGAGGCAGTTGAATAGCTAAATAAAAGCATTAATTGCAGTCAAACGGTAATGCATGCGTCCTTTAGTCACACGTCAGCGCAGGAAGCACGCAATACGTTGTTATTGCGCGTGAAGGAAGCGCTATATGCCATTCAACGGTGCGCTGACATCACCCTGCCTAAAAGTTCCTCGGCGGTTCACTTCGTCTATTTTTCTTTCACCATACTTAAGTTCTCTTCAGTCTATAGCGTTGGCATTGCTGTTACGCGACTGAAAAAGTTCAGTCCGCTCATGTCCTCGCTCATTTTTCCCTATTGGCTACAACAGCAAAAAAAGGACTGTTACTGCGCATTGAGTTGAAGTAGCAGCTTCTGTACTCCACTGTATCACTTAGCGTAAGTGCGTTTAAATGCCTTGCATGTCATGTTGCATGAAACGCAAGACAGCTAACTGGCTCAGTCAAGCTACGTGACTACTACCATGATATCTGACACACGCCTATATTAAGTAAACATTTTAATACTCAAACACATCGCTTTCTTCGCATGATTACTTCCGTGATTCGTGACGAGAAAAGGATTATTTTTTTTATGCACCTAAAAAAATGTGTTCTTCAAGCGAAAAACATCTGCTATATTCGCCTCACAATGACATATCGCTAGATGATATCTCTGCAGCACTGCATTTGCACGTTGATGTTTCCCGCTTAAGTTATTCAGAAGGACGCTAAGAGCACTTTGCCCTATATACTTGAAATACGCAGCAGCAGCCAAACTGAAATAACTGTGCCGAACCAGAGGTGCGACGGTGACATAGCACGCTCACGACACAGGCGCTCAGTGATTTTAAGAAAGAGCTACGGCTGCAGCGCAAAGATAGAGCAGTAATAATTATTTCTTCGGCCGCCGCTCGAAGCAATTAAGACTAGGCGTGCACAGACATTCTCTAGAAAGAGCCAGGTCGCGGCTACGCCTCTCAGCAGGCACGCCCGAATCCGCTGAGGAAAGATAAACAAAGAAGGCTTGCAGGTCAGCTAGCTTACGCTTCACACGACGCGCAGCAAAAGCGTTCAAGAGTACATTTACCAACGGAAAGAATGGAGAATCTGTAGAGAAAGAAGAAATTAAAAAAAAGAATAATACAGCCGGGCGCGCCGGCGTCTCCGCGTGTCACCCTTTGTCACGAGCCGAGGTGAAGCCTGCATTTGGCTTCTGCGTGGGCCTAGCGACCGGCGTTGCTCATTCCTGGTTCACGCCGCGGAATCGACCTTCGTCCTCCACAGACACTCCGCTGTACCCTCTCCAGCTTCCTCCGGGCACTCGGCTAGCCGCCTTCTCTTCCTGCCGACGACGGACAGTGCAGCCGTGACGTTCTCTCGCCATGCAGTCGCTCACCCAGCAGGTAACGCTGTCTTTGTTAAAGAAAAAAAAAAGAGGAAGAGTCACGTGAGCGGGCAGGAAAGAGGCAGCGAGCCAGAGCGGCAGCGTACCGGGCCCGTTTTGGGACACCCGCTGCACGGAGCGCGCAAAGTCGTCCGCGAAGCATGAACGTGGGCCTGTGCGACTTGTGTTTCGACACGACGTCTTTGTGCGTGGGTTTCCGTGAAGTCATGCCCGCATGCGGCCGCTGCTTCGGGATGCAGGCTCTCCGGAAGAGCTTGCAGTAGTAGTGTAGCTATATGGTAAACTCCGGCTCTTGTGCGGATCCCCATCTCGTTGATCGTACCGTCCGTTGAAACGCCAATAATATCAAACACTCTGAGTTAACGATGGCGTACCGTGCGAGGTACAGGTCCAATATTGGCTCTACATAAAACCTACATCGACGTACTAGGTCCGTTCTATCACTAGCTCGGAAAAAAAAAGTTTCAATGCGATGATATTAGCTCTTTTGGCGCGTATTTACGGCCCTTAAAGAAAGAACGCGGAAACTGACAACGATTTGTCTAACGGCGTGTTTTGCAGCTCTCTTTTGCTGGTCGAACTGGGTATATATAGACGAAGAGCAAGTACTATATAGTTGTCGGGATAGCTTAACAATTTATACCAATATTAATACAGGCAGAAGCCTAACCGACTAGGCACGGATTTGAGCTCAGGTATGAGTCGCTTAGAAATCTTCTCGATTTCAGAGTATTAGAGTGCGAGCATAATGATCGTCTTGACGCTAGCATTAACAAACCGCTGGCGGCAAAACACAAGATAACACGGAAATTGCCTTTCGCTCTGTAAGGGAATGGCAGCGCGAAGGAGTTTCTGACGGAATGATAATGATAGTGGCCTGTGCACGAAAGAAAAAGACAGCGGCAGTAACCTCCGCGCTGATCATGTTCCCCAATTAGCGATAGCATACCTAACTACAGGTGAATACGTTTTTTGCGGTACATGCAAGGAGCATTTACTAATTCTTTTCTTAATTCATTCGCACATAAGAGAGATTTCCTGGGCATGCCCAGGAAAGAGTTAATATTGGCCTACTGTCATACGTCAGACGCTTTTTGTAAAACGTGGTATTTGACTGAAACGTGCGACTTTCGTCTTAACCATGCTTCCGACCAGTGTTGAACAAAGTTTAGATATATTTTCTATGTACTAATAAGTTAGCCTGTGCAAAAGGAAATTGATTCACACTTCGCATGACAGGGTAGACTGGAGACCACTTGGAGAGGCATTCTTCATGTAGTGGACATGTGTTCCTGCTGCTGCTGCTGGCGGTGGTTATGATAAAGTAAGCCAGCCCTGTGCGAACGCTGTTCCTCGCTCGCAACCGGGAGCAACGCACGTGCTACAGCACTTAGTCCCTTCAGAAGACATTGAACGAAAGCCTTGTCCTTGCTTCTACGGGCCTTTCGAATGCTAATGCATCAAGCCAGGGCCCTCTTGCAAGGGGTGTCAGACGCGAACACAGCGAGCACTGTACATACGACCAGCAGGGTGGCGCGCCTGATGAGCATGACCCAGCTCACGAGTCGCACGCATCTGCGATCCACCTTTGTGTCCGGGCTGAGAAAAGAAGGGGCCCCCACCGACCGAATCCTTTGGGCAAATGCCGCTTTCTTTTGTGGCCACGGTGAACACAAAGAGACACTATTCGCGGTTCGCTTGCCGCTTCTTGACGAGTTGTTCTTTGAACAGCATTGTCGTCGCTTGATGTATTATGGACACGGAGAATGAACGCGGGCACGGTCGGTGTTTGCATGAGGGTCACAATATCAAAAGCGAACTGCACGCAGGTCACCAGCCCCGAGCGCCCGCTCGCCTGTTGCTTTGAATCTTCGGTCAAAGGAAGACTCACGGACGCGTCGAAAAGTGGAGGGCAACTTGAGTTGGCGTTTCCAGGCTGTGCCCCACCCTATGTCTGACCTTTTGGTTTGAACGAGATATAATGTGATAGTGGCAAGTATGGACCTCGTTGTGACATTTAATGGTGATGATGGTCTAAACAGGATGTAGAGAGGTGCATGGCAACGCAGGTTTGGGTGGGCCCGCTAGGGTAATGTTGGGCTCAGGTTACAGCTGTAGCATGAAGTAGATACGAAACTGTAGTGTGTAGCCTGAAAACGACCTGAAGGCAAGTAGCGACGGACGATTGGGCACCTTGTTTGTGGGATGTCAAAGCTGATATAATTTGAACGGCCAGGCTGTATTGTCGTGGCACGCTGTATAATTCACAATGTGACCGTCACATGACGTAACTGAACTGTCTACGTAATCAGGGTTTTTGGAAAGTCCTATGAGGTGAGGTGAACACAGATAGGTGGCGAATGCAAAAGTGATACTGATTATTACTGGTTGTGCGTGCTACGTCGCTGCAGGAGGACCTAACACAACAAGAGAATATATTAACTTCATCGATTTAAATATCAGTCGACGTTATTTACTTCGCCGTATCGGGAAAGGAAATGTCTGGGTGTGCTATAGGTGTTCGGAGTAGCGTTGCGACAATAATTCGCGAACGTACAACTTTTCGTACGAGGCTTTTCGTACGAATACCCGAATTGGCTGCTCGCGTTTTTCTAATAGGAGATTGAGTAAATGGCTAATAAATGCTCAGTGATTGGCTAATACATCTTGCTCATGAAGAATTCTAGCACAATAAAGTTCTTCGAATACTGGCCCAGTCTTTCGGTTCGTGAAGCTTTATATGAATTTTATCGCTGTTGAGATCATCCTCTAGAGCCGAAGTTGGGCGCACAGCCCGTGGACAATCAGTTGCTGAAATCCCGTGGTACTCTGTGTCAGTCATTTGCGAAAGATCCATACATGTAAAGCGCTGAAGTGCATGCGCGGGTTCCACGTGCGGGACATATATGCTTGCAGAAGCGCGGACAGCAGTGTTTGAAAGCCCACCTAGAATTGTACCCAACAAAGAATTGCATTTTTGAGACGACTACCAAACTCAGAGCCACCTACTGAGCAACCAACTCTCATTCAGAAGCCGCTCGCGAAACCTTGTCCCGCGCACATGCGTAACCTCGTAATGGGTAACAGTACCATTCGAATGCTTGCAATGGCGACCTAGAAGCTAGTTGCGTGCTCTTTCGTAGTTGTTTTTTTAGCTTCTGTGCGCGTGTCCCAGCACTGTACATCTCTGTAACTGATGAAGGCAGAAGTCGTTGCATTAGTCGTATAAAAATGGTGGAGTGTACTATAGTTTTAAAAACTGCATGGGGATTGTTTCTATCACATCGTGTTTGCCATTTCCACGTTGTGGGAAATGCAAGCTAGATGAACCGCGCAGGCTGTTAAAATCGACAGTATTGCCAGTTGCGAGACGGAATTAAACGTGCTTCGCAGTTTAGAACTATCTTACCTTCACTGCCTGCAACGCTGCAAGGCCATGGCAATAACTCCACGGGGAACCTACGTTGACTATACACGCACGCTTGGCGTTCTTTTACGATCACGATCCCTTGCGCTAGAATGCATCATAAAGCCATCGTCACGAATCAATAGCCGTATCTTGCAGATACCGAAAGAAGGGCACGGTTTACTGATCCTAATAGAAGGCTTACCGCGCGGCAAGTTCTCGAGCAGCAGTAAGACTGGTTTCTCAAACAAACCCCGGCACTTTCTGCTGTGAGTCGACTTTGTCGCCTTAGCATCTCACCTATCAAACACTTTGCACGCCCCTACAAGAAGAATGTATAATAAAGGCTCCTTACTCGAACACAGTGATGCCACACCGTAAGGCACTTATATTTACTGGTGCCTGTAGATTTAGCGGTATCGCGAAAGGTATGAGCACGACATATTAATCGTGTATGAACGCAAGCTCAGTTGTTTTTGCTAGAAATTGCCACGTTAGTCTTTTCAAGTACTACCCCAAAGAGCAGGTGCGAATAATGGTTAATCGCTTGCTTCTATAATGAAAAGAACAGGCGTGCAAACCACGGACACAAGGGCAGAGAAGTGGACAACACAAACGCCGACTATCAACTGAAGTTGAGCACAGAGGCGAAAAAGAAAGAAGACACGCAACTTATCTGCCCATGCTGAGGAATGGCAGCGCCACCTGTCAAACAGTTACACGTGCCGGTCTACGCGAGAGACACTGTTAAGGCATTCAATCTCTTTTCTGTTTAAGCTAATCTACGGCTGACTCACGCACACACTTCCACTATAATTGATATGCCAGGCCTCGACCATTAAACGCGTTTGTTCATTCTTATGTCTGTAGAGAATCGCGCATTCGTCTAACTAGGGCGTGCAGTTACAGTCCCGGCAATGCAACGATAGATTAGGCGGCGTTCCACCTCATAGCGACCTATGTTCAATTAATCTCTGATTAATATAACGCGCTGTCTGCTATACATAAAAATATCCGCAGGTAAAAGGAATTTATAAACCCCACCCATGCGACAGTTGGTAAAATTATTGTGGGTAGTTTGTCTAACCTGACAAATATCTGTTCGCTTTTTTTCCTTGCAGCGGTTCATTTTTTTTTCTATGCACGGCAGCACAAATCTTGCCTAACTTTTTGGGAGCCATAAACACAACGTCAACCCCAAATCTACTTCCCACTTTCTTAAGTCTGTGCGAAACTGCCTGGATATACGGAGTACTCACGACTACTTTCCTGCTATTACTACTTTCTGCTACGGCACGCGTTCCGGTCAAAATGACTTCTTTAGGCGTTCAGCTACAGTGGCTACAGATAAGCGAGGGTACCCCTACTTCTAAAAGGCGCTTGAGCTGCGCATTAAAGTTTTTGTTCAACAGTGGTGCGCACATACTTTTGTTAGGGATGAGTTTAGACACGACGTGCACAGCTATTCCGTATTTTACTACTTTCGAATGCTTGGAGTGAAAGTTCAACAACAGCTTAGAAGCTCTATAGGGGAGCACACGTGGTCTTTCTCAAATGTCAGAGATATCTAGAAATTTTATTAAGATTCCTTGAGGCAGTTCTTTCGTAAATCTTAAGCCATCTCCATTAAATTTAATTTGTTCGCTTACATGGGTGACGACGGATTCAATATCATTCCTTACTGCAAAAAATCAAGTAATCATCAGCACAACGCCATACCTAATGAAGTTCTCACCTAAGGTCTCCTTTAAGCGGCTATCTTTCTGCCTTTCAGCTTGCTTCTAAGTTCAGGCCAAGTTCTACATTGCAGCTTTCCAATTTTACGGTTCAAGGCACTGCTCAGAGTCACATATGTAGGGCAGATTCGTTCAGCCTTTAGTACTTGGTGTTGCTTAAAAACGTGGTGCTAAGACACACCGCGATGCTGTCTTAAAATTTCTTGGAACGCATGCGCGTATGAAGTTACAATTTTGAACCTATATATGCACTGGTGCGGCAGCTTTTCGTGCAGTCGACGCCTGCCCGGTCCAATAAATATGCACCCGCTGAACAGGCGCGTTTGCTCGGCGTGGCATGGATCAAGAAGCGCGAGAGAAATGCTGCACGGTCTCTCGAAAACAGTGTCATCACTGAAGAATAAATATTACCACGAAAGATCACTAAAAAATAAATATTACCACGAAAGCAGATTCACGCTAACCGTTCTTGTCGAGTTTGATGAAAAGAAAAAAAGATAAAGCCGCAAACCGCCCCACCGAGCTTTGCGAAGCGCTATCAAAATGTCTAAAGTTAGGCCGGAGGATATTTTCATGTAACTTGTGGAAATATTGACCATCTGGGGTGCGTTCCTCCGCCCACATGGACGCTGAGCCATGCTTGTTACAAGAGCAGCAGAAAACGGCATCTCTTTACCGAATCAGAATTCTTCGCATATTATTATTATTATTATTATTATTATTATTATTATTATTATTATTATTATTATTATTATTATTATTATTATTATAAGTGCCGCCAAAGAATCACAGTTTCGCCAGAAGGGCGAAGCAATGAATGCGATAGCAATACACGATATAATATACGAAGTAAAAGTAGCATCTTTAGGGGCAATCCGAATTGCAGTGAACGTGGACTCATTAGGTAAGCATGCAGTTGCTTAAAGGGGCCCTGAAACCATATTTTGCTCGCTGAGTTTTGCATCGAAACGGGTTCGTTGTATTGTTCTGAGGTAAATGCAAAAAGAATTTTCGAGATCGATGCAGACAAACGCAAGTTATTCAACTTACAAGTTCAAAATAAAAGCAGACGACAGATATCGGCATCCCAAGGCGTGCATGCTGCTTCCAATCAAAACGCAGCTTACATCTTGCAGAACCGGAACCGTGCTGCCCTCTGTGGCCTTCCTACCACAACCACCACGTGGGCCGCACAGCGATCCTTGTGTCACTTACAAGCAAAATGAAGTTGTAATGCCCAAATTTGTACCTTTAGCAAGCATAAAACACGTTCTGAATTTGGAATTTCTTATATTCGGTGCATTATCGATATGTGCGATGTATATTTTTATTCCCTACTGTTCCCGGCCACTCAGAACCTGCAGCAAAGCAGCATGGTGATGTCATATCCGCTCGGAGAAACTGTTGATGTATGGCGCTGCAGTCAGCGCGGAAACCGATTTCAGGTACAAATTAAAATATAATACGGTTCAATTTCGCCGCTTTCACTGGTGTTTCGGTCATCGTAAAGTCCCACACAAAGCAAATGTGCAATAAAATCAATGTGCGTCAAGTGCGTTTCAGGGCCCCTTTAAGGTACCATGTGACGGTCGAGCGGCGGCAGAGACAACGGCCCAGCAGAGCTGCGAGCAATGTCACGTTGTTTTGATGTCTTCTGGCCCGCGCTTCACACCGCGCTAAGCGGCGTGCACTTTGCACTATCGAGAAAATTGGCCCAGCACAGCGGCATCAAGCGAGCACGCTAATTCCTTCCGGCACTCGTAGACGCATTCGTGTCAGCGTTTGGCTAGGGCAATGCCATCGTTGCGACTAGCGAGGTGCTTGAAACGGAGCACGCGATCAAGGCGCTGCTACGCAGTACGCTGCACGTCTGGTGGCTGCCGAGATAGCGCGCGCGCGCCAGTGATGGCGACCTTGCAAAGTCCGCTCCCCCCCTCGCCCCCTCTATCACGTCTTGTAATGCTCGCTAAAGCCGGGCGGGTGATTCCTCTCCGCTTTGACGCAGGCCTCCTGAGCGGCGTGATGTTATCGCATGCGCGCTCCGAGCGACGGAGATGGGCCGGGCTCGTTTGGTCTCTGCTTCAGCCGCATTCGTGCCCCCCGCTCGCGTGCTTTTACCCGCGGGTAGAAGGTACGATACGCGGGGTGTTATCAATTTCTTTATACGGGACATGACGGCAAAAACCCGTCGAGACTGTCCATGTAATTGCTATCGCAATAATATGAACACAGCACAAGCAAATGGGGCCGCACGTCGTTATTGCAAGCGGCGTTAACACATGCGACAGCCGACTCTCTCTGTTACATTGAAGTGTACCGTCAGCGTTCAGCCGTTGCTTTCGTCGCGTAACAAGAAAGTGTGTTAATGTCACTGGCGTCACTGACGCCAGAAATAATGTTATAAACAATACCATCAGAAGGTTTGAAGCCGCGAGTACGAAGACGAGGCCAAATCCATGTATTACCCAGTATTTCCACGGTAGCTGAAGAATTTCTTAATGTAGGAAGCTCTATGTCCGGCCATTCCTTGCCCTGGTGTACCACAGACTGATCCCTGGTGTACGACAGGGATCCGTCTTAGGTCCACTTTTATTTTTGTTATTCATAAATGACATCACTTTGGGTATCACATCATCATTTAGAATGTTTGCAGATGACTGTATAGTATATAGGGCCATCAAAAGCGATCTTGACAAACAAGCACTGCAAAACAATCTAGATTTAATTGCCGCATGGTGTGAAAAATGGAAAATGTCGTTGAATGTGAAAAAAACTCGCACTGCAGGAATCATTACACGATTAATAACGCTAATCTTCAACAAGTCACGGAATATAAATATCTAGGTGTATTTTTCACTGCTGATTTGAGGTGGAATAAACATGTCACTTATGTTAGGAACAAGGCTGTAGGAACACTGAGTTTTCTGAAACGTAACTTCAGTAGTTTACCACAGAAACTTAGGGAGCAGCTCTATTTTACACATGTCCGCAGTATACTGGAGTATGCGTGCGTCTGCTGGGACCCATATACTAAAGAACTTGTAGATAAACTTGAAAAAGTGCAGAATAGAGCAATTTGATTTGTCCTTGGAAATTATGACAGGATGCTTAGTGTGACAGAGAGCAAAAAAACATTAAACTGGCATCTTCTTGAAAACCGTCGTCGAAGCCTCAGATTGAAATTCCTTCATAGCATTTATCATTCGAGAACAGGGATCATCAGGCAGTTGTATTTTCAACCACCCAACTATGTTTCTCAAAGACGTGATCACCACTTAAAGATACGCGAGATTCCTTTTAGGGGTGACGCTTTTCGCTACTCTTTCTTTGTCCGCACTATAAGAGAGTGGAACACTCTGCCACCGGAAATAGTCTGTATTAGTTCAACTTATGATTTTTTTCATGCTTTATGAATATGCTTTATTTGTGTTTGATGATATGTACTGTACCCTCCCTGCTGTAATGCTTTATGGCGAAGTCAGGTACTTAATAAATAAAAATAAATAAAAATTGTTTATTCAGCGAATAGTTCCATGAGCTCGCTGCCAACAGAATTACCGCGGAAAATGTTATGTAACGAGCGAGAGCCATTACAGCCAGCCAGCCAGCCAGCCAGCCAAAGAAGACACCGCAGCTCGTTTTCTTGTACAAATTCCTCGCTACATCATCCGCGTGACGTAAGCAAGTCGAGATCATCCCTGAAGCGCCGAAAAATTCACGCGATAGCTCGGTTATCGGTTGGCAACGTGGATGGTATTGCTGTTCAACGTCGGCGGCTTTTTCGCCTTTTATCTCTGCGAAACGTACCAGGCAATAGATAAATCACGACGTAACGTCTACGCGCACGCGTTGTGAATTAGTAATGAATGTTAACTATCATGTGACCTTTCCGGGTGCATGTGCTGGCAGCATTTCGCTAAGGAAAACAATGAACACGATGAAAAGATCCATAAGTCGCCGAACTCGCGGGAATGGGTATCGCTTCACGCGGCAACCGCGTGAGCGGATGTGTAATTTTGTTATTTTTTTTTCGTTTGCGCAACACATTTACATTCGAACGAACGATGAAACCTCTTTCGAAATTTCTAAACGCATTCAATTCTCTCGAGCGCTACCGCAGGCGGAAAAAAGAATTTTTTTCCTCCTTGACGAGCCATCTAGAAGTTGCGATTCCGGTGGGAAATTTGCGCAGTGGCGTACCGTTTGCTTATCGTTGTCTATCGCTTCCTTTTTCCCGCAGGGTTCACAGTCCTTGAGGATATCGAGAAAGTACGTCAAGGTCGGCATCATCGTGTACTTCGTCATCGTTCCCGTGGTGTCCAGCATAGCCATCTCCCACGTGTGGGCCGTAGGCAACACGGACGTCACTTTCTTTCTGCCGTACATAAGGTACGGAATGAAATAACAGAGACAGTAGAACCCATCCTACGTTGACTTTCGACGTCAATGATATTAACTTCTTGCGATTCACAGTTAAGGGAAATGAATGAATGAATGAATGAATGAATGAATGAATGAATGAATGAATGACCTTATTAACAAAGGCACAAATGCTACACGTATATAAAAGGAACACGTCTTCAAAGGGAGGCTCAAAAGTAGTAAACTTGGGAAGTTCTGTCACAATCGTATTCAATGTCCAATAAGCATCGTAACTTATTACGCAGGAACATCGTAGACATGTTTCGATGGGATCTGTGTAATTAAATGGGTAATTGAATGTGTAATTGCTCACTCACTCACTCACTCACTCACTCACTCACTCACTCACTCACTCACTCACTCACTCACTCACTCACTCACTCACTCACTCACTCACTCACTCACTCACTCAATCACTCACTCACTCACTCACGCCAACGCATGCGCGATAGCATGTGCAAGCGTTCTGCTCCATAGTTTTCTGTCACCAATCCTCCAGCCTTCCTATACAAAATGCAATCGCAAATTCGCTTGTTTCCGGAACTGTCTTGGGAACCCATTATATATCGGCCAGGTTCATTGCACCTTTCGTTAGTGGGTGGACACCTTGACATTCTGGTTATAATCTTTCTTGGTTTCCGCTCTCTTCTCGCACGTTAAGCTAAATTCGTATGATAAAATTGCTTTCTATAGCTTCGCTTTCTCGGACAGCATGATCTGGCTTCAAAGAGGAGGGAGTCCCTGCTTAGATCGTCATGAAATTTTCTCTAGTTTCATTCTTTGCGGTCCGATATGCCCCCGTTGCTTGTTTCTTTTCCATCCTTCTCCGTTTCCATTTAAGCATGGGCGTTTGTTGCCTGTGAAGTGCTCTTGAAAAAAGAAAAATCTCGCATGTTCGCTAAAAATCATTTTTCGAATAGGGTTGAGAGTAACAGTGCGACACTAAATTTGGCTTTGGAAGACAAACATTGATGCGTGGCAGTATCTTGCACCCCATGGCATGGCCACATATGATGCCGCATGTATGCGATACTTATTTTTTAGTTTCTTGCGGGGAAGCAAGGGTTGAACTAGCCTTCTAGTTATTCTCAGTTTAGTTCAATTATTTATGTCAAGCAACAAGGTCTTGGATATAGGGGCAAAGGGCAAACGTGTTCTGCCTAACGGGACCTCATCACCCGAATGCACATACTCGGAACATTCAACAACAGAAACGTTGTACAGTACTGCTACATAGTGAACACAGTTTTATGCAAGAACAATGTACGTAACTTTGCAATCATAAAGAATCATGCACACAAATACAAATAACAAAACCTCGGGAACATACAAAGGCATCCCAGTGCTGACGTGCTTATAGGCACCATGGTTAACCAAACGTCATTAATTCTTCAGAACCGCTATAGCTACTGACAGTGTTGCGAACACTCGATTTGACTTGGCTATTTGGGATTGCCAATCACTGTGATTTGCAGAACGACGCACCATTTACTGTTTCTCAATAAGAGACAACTATCATTTGCGAAATGCTCGATTAGAGGATAAATCAAGATCGCGAGGTACACTTTGCCTGCGCCGATGCGCGATTGCTCTCGCGTAATTTTTTTTTCGCCTTCATGATAGGAACGTTCCAGCAGAATACCTCGCCGAAGTCGACACTATATGCTCTGCGGCAGAGATTTAGGAGCCTATACATCTGCGAGCTAATGACGTTCCTTCACAAAAGGCCAGGCATGTCAGACCTCTTTCCTGGAAGACCACCATCTTTAGCAGCCGTGGTTGCCTCGCTTTCTATGCAGCGTGGCGCAATCGTGAACGGGCCGCTTCGTGAGCGTAGTGGTATGGAGCGTGGCCCAACGAAATCATGCGCATGGGCAGCACGCTGAACGAAGGCAATGCGAGCGATTGCGAAGCCAACATTCTCATACAAAAAATCGCAAGTGCGCGCATTCGATTCGTACTTACAGCTGAAGCATGGACGCGGTTGCGCGGTAGAATAATTCGGATGCAATGCCCACGCAACCGCGGCCTTTGAACAGGACCTCCACGGTCACGAACAAAGTACCTTTAACGACCACTCCGTAACGGGGAAGTCCGCTTGCGACGAGAAATATCCGGTGCCGACTCAAGATGGAAACCTCATAATCTTCTTTAACATTCATGCCTAAAGGACCGTGGGAATCTGCGGGCGCTGCACGTACCGGGTTAATAAAATGTCACAATTCCTCTCCGATTCTTTTTCGCCTCTAGTCCTAGACTCAATAATTGTTTAATATTTACATAATAACTTCAAGAAGCCTACTCTGCAATTAGTGTTATCCTGCCATCACAGCATTATCCTTTCTCCGTACCATTAATACAATCAGTCTTTAGAAGATGGTTTGGTTCACAGCTCGCTGCCTCACGTAGTGTTCCATGCGACACCAAGTATGAAACATCCTGAAGGCCCAAAAAACTGCTACAACTCGTTCACTAAACATTCCTCAACGTCTGTTGAACTACAGCGACTGCAGCGCGCCGATTTTGTGTGCCAACCGATATTATTGCGCATTGATTCAGTGTACAGCGGACACCGAATCGGTGCGTGAGGACAAGGAGCCGCCTTGATTGTAATCGTAATAGTGGGAGCGGCTGACCAGTCTTAGGTGACTCTAAAGAATTAAAAAAAAGGGGAAGGACGTTAATTAGGTCTCCTGAGTAACCGCGAATTCTTATGCAAATGCGCCCCCCTTGACACATCGTGTTTAGCCACATAGCGAAGGAAGGTAAATCTATACACGCGTGAAGAGACGTTAGCAGCGAATACGGAGAAGCTCGCAAAGGCTGATCCTTTGCAAGGCCAGGGTTGCGTCAGAAAAAAAAAAAAAAAAGGCAGGGGGGGCAGCCCCCTTACACAGAAGGTGGAAGAGCCCGACCCGCTGCCTGAGAGCGCAGAGGGGGCTTTCTCCAAGGCCGGGGCTTCCATTAATTGCGTAACACGTACGAGACAGCGCGGCGCAGCAACGGCAAACGCACGAGGTCTGTACGAGGCAGCCCGTCTCCATTTGCGAGCCTCGTTCTTTATTCCAGCCTCGCTTCAGCGCTGAGGTGGAATTTTTAATCTTACGGTTATCCGAAGAAAGCTGCGGCACGCATATACGCGAACGTGCCACCGCGCGCGCCGCTGCGCAATCCTTGATTCGGAGGAAAAAAAAACGAGATGCCGGAATTCATTTAATGTATGCAGTCTGGTGGCGAAGGGTGTCGGCTTGAGTGCCGCTCATTTCTGGAATCGAAAAGCGCCTAACGACACGGGAGAAGGGTTCAACTTAGATACACTGGCTCCGTGAACGTGATGGCCGTGCATTCAAGGAGTACCGACACTATTTTGAGGAGGCGCTAGAAGAGGCATTTCCCGATCACTTCGCAACATGAAGGTTTTTAAGAAAGTTGAAATTCTTCGCACGCCGGAGCTAGGAAACACGTTTAACTTATGTTATTCCATTTTAAAGCTTTCGTCGCCTAGAAACTGGAAGCGAGCCCCATCACAATGGTCAGTACCATGACGTGTGAACACAGTCGCTTAAACATCACCGATATCGCTGTCGGAGTCGCTGGACCACAATGAAATAGTTGCTTGCGTGCACCACGTGCAATTGACAGTAGTCGATAGAGCTGCTGCTACTGCGTCACGAGTGGCTGCCCCTGCGTGATTTAGACCTAAGTAGGACTGTGCTGACACGTCACTATGACACCGCCCCTTAGCCCCGCCACGGTGGTCTATAGTGGCTATGGCACTCGGCTGCTGATCCGAGGGTCGCGGGATCGAATCCTGGCCGCAGCGGCTGCGTTTCGATGGAGGCGAAATGTTGAGGCCCGTGTACTGCAGTGTGCGATGTCAGTGCACGTTAAAGAACACCAGGTGGTCGAAATTTCCGGAGACCTCTACTAAGGCGTCTCTCATAATCAGAGCTGGTTTTGGGACGTTAAACCCCACAAATCAATCAACACCGCCCCTTCGAAACCGAAGGTGGGTTTTTAAGATTAAAAATGTGTTCATTTTATTAAACATGTGTATTAAAAATGTGTTCATTGTCGTTCAAGGCACCACGGTGCTCTTTTTAGGCTTATCGACACCAGTACTTTTGTTTTGAGGAACAATACAAAAATGTCTAAAATTCTTGTCAGCACTCATTTAATACTGGTGTCACACGGGCGCTTCGAAGGCCTTCGAACCGACAGTCCATCGACTCAAAGGTCAAGTTTGAGCTGCTACACGGGCGGTTTCGATGGCCGTCGAGTCGATAGTCCATCGAGCTCTATAGTCGATAGTCGTTATATAGAGTCGATAGTCTATCGAGCTCTATCGACTCGACGGCCATCGAAACCGCCCATGTAGCAGCTCAAACTTGACCTTTGAGTCGATGGAATGGCGGTTCGAAGGCCTTCGAAGCGCCCGTGTGACACCAGTGTAAGACATTCAAGGAAATAGTTGGTTTGCTGCGAATTGGGTGCTGTCGACACCCTTGTAAGCGCTTCTCTTGTGTTGTCAGAATTTTCATACAAATGACGGTGTTTGTCGGGACGTCTGACTGCTCTCTCATAGTAGAGTACATTGTACTCTTGATCGTCAACGATTTTCTCTAAAAGGAGATTTAAAGCAATCGCCGGTGTAGGTGCCGAATGGCGAAACTAACTGCTGTACCAGGGCTTACTTCAATTTTGAAAGACAGCCAGACCAGCCAGAGTGCAATCAAAGATCAATCAGCCATTTTTGTTCTGTTAATTTAAATTGTAGACTAACTGAAGTACCGATCGTGTTGTCTTCGATAAAACCATTACCACAGCGAAATATTCCAAAGAACCCGTCGTGGTGTCCTCGCGGCTTGCGAAGTTCGAGATCTTTGCAACGGCGGCCGAATTTCGATGGCGGCGAAATGCGAAGAACGCCTCTCTACTTGGAGTCAGGTGCGCGTTGAAGAGTCCCACGTGCAAAATTCCCACGGAGTCTTCCACTAGGGCGTGTCTCATAAACAAGTCGTGGTTTTGGCACGCGCCACCCCAGCATTCATTATTATGCATATAATCTTCCGAACAAACCATCGCAATATTCACGTTTTATACAAAAAAATATCCTAACATACACGCCGAACACTCTCTGCACAGCAGCACTGGCCGCATTAAAGGCGCTCGAAGCTAGAAGTGCTTCCTATTCTTATTTATGTGTATTCTAACAGTGAATTCCTACGGGACGATGATGACGGCCTGCTTCGCCTTCAGTGTGCAGTTTTCAGTGATTCTTTAAACCACCTCATTTTTTTCCAAGCACATTAAACGCATGTGTAAGGTTACTGTGATGTTTGTCATAGCATGCGATTTTAAGGGATAGCTTCCAGCTATCCCCCGTTCAAGTACTTAGCACTATACGTCACCCCCATTTTTTTCTCAACACACACACACACCAGTCACCAGAACCACTGCCACGCTTGTTGCGACTTCGAGTATATGCTGTCCTCTAAATCTCGTACGCTTTAATAAAAACGTGAAAGCCAGGCAGTCGTAGCGAGGCAGCCTTTTAAATAGAGGACACTTGAGATGCAAATATGATATGCAAGCGCGACAGCCGCTGTTTCACATACGAAAGTGAGATGAACTGCTCCATGCGTAATATGCATAAAATACGCGGCGACA
This sequence comes from Hyalomma asiaticum, assembly GCA_013339685.2. NCBI lineage: Eukaryota > Metazoa > Arthropoda > Arachnida > Ixodida > Ixodidae > Hyalomma > Hyalomma asiaticum. The sequence continues at coordinate 115,747,157 of CM023483.1, read as the reverse complement.
CAGTGGCTTCCGAAAGCCCACGGGCGGAATACTACCCAAATTAAAGAATGGGTGAAATAAGTTTTATGAGATTTCCTAAGAAAATATGTATTAGTAGCAGTGTCTCTGTCGCTAGTTCTGAGTACGTATCGTTGTAGACAGTGCTGCAGCCAGTAGCCAGTAGTCGTGGTAAGTCATATCCCTTTCCGGTAGAAGGTGGGGCGCGTACCTCTCGCAGGTCTCGACGCACGGTGCTAGTAGTTTCGCGTAAACGGGATTTTCGCGACTTACCAGCTTATACGAATCTTCTGACCACACGACTGCAGTAAAGCTGCGTTACGATAAATCTGTCGAGGGAATGTCTTTATTCTGTGTTTAAGTCTTATCATCTAGGACACTGGCGTAGCCAGAAATATCTTTCGAGGGGCGTTGTGCGACGCGGTGCGTAAATAGTACAAGAAAAAAAAAAAAAACACCGACAGGAGGGTATGCATTTGTCAGGAACCCCCTGTCCTTTTGGTTACGCCTCTGATCTTGTGAATGACCTCTGGGTCATCGCCGCTGAGAAAGCGGAGATCGTTGGCACGTCTCTATAATTATTGCTGAGTGGTGGTGGCGGTGGTGAAGTCATGTTTATAGAACTGCTACCACCCTACGGATAACATTTCACTAGGCTATGTTCCCGCAATAGACGGAGACGATTCACTCGCGCACTGGCGCGTTAAATTAAGCATTCTTCGTCCGTAAGATTAGTATAATGTGTCTAAAATTGCGGTTTGTTGAAATGTCGCGAAAATTGTTGGTTGTCACACTGTCGGCTCAAACATTTCCACTGTGTCAAGCGTGAGACGAGGGCTGGTAAAGTAGCATTCGCATTGCGGGAGAAAAAAAAACGAACAAGGAAAAATAATAAACGACGCACCCTTTCTTTGCAGTGATTCAGGAGGTGACCCTCCCCAGAGCGCAGTGTTCGGACTTGGTCTCATTGCAGCGGCTATTGCGGGTATGTTTACAAGGGGTGCCAGCGGGCCCTGAATGCGAAAGGCCCATTGTGCCATCTGGGATGCGAGGGGAAAGAAAGACACGAGTTGTATGGTAGAACAACGCGTAGTAACAGCACGATGGGAGCTGTGAACTTGATGAACGGACGTGGGACAACGTCCAGATACTGAAGAAAACGCGCCCATAAAAGAAATGCCCTTTAGAGGTCGCTATTCAGGACCAGCTCTGAGCTGTGGGTCATATAAAATTTGTCATTTCTGTGTGTCATGTCGAGTGTTGGTCACCATAGGCGTGCGCACTGGGGGCGGGGGGGCGGGGGGGGGGGAGGAGGCGCCCCTCCCAATCAATCGAAGATCTGCCCCGTACCCTTTTACGTGTTTTACCGAAATGACCTCATTGGGAGGGTGATGTGAGGAGGAAGGTGCGCTGCAGTGAACCTTCGCCCCCCTGGCCTTCCCTCCCTCCCCCTCCCTTTCTCTGCGGGAGATAGCTGCGCACAATTATGGCTGTCACTGTGGCTACTTTATCGCTGGCGCTCACAGTTGCTGATCTGTGCCTTGTACTTTGCTTCTTAACATCTTTGTCAATTTCCTGGAACGAAAGGGAACACCTGACCTCACGCGGTGGAGCGCCACAAGTATATTTCAGAACACGTCCTAATGAATTGGAGATAAGCCGCACATAAATAACGGAAAGATTCTAATTCGGAACATGCCTAGGGCCTTTACGATAATTGGATTCAATGCCGGTCCGAATATAACGACCAACAAACGTTGCCGAAAGATCGGACCACGATTAATGACAATGTAGCAGCTTTCAGCATTTATAAGTGTATAGATATCGTGTGTAAAAATGCATAACTATATTACAGATGTGGGCGCTTTTCCAGATAGCAACGACGTTGTCCGTATTGAACATGCGAGCTGTTTACGTGAGCCACAACCTACACTCATTTACCGCCTCTAGACAAGCCAATATTAACGTTAGTAGCAACCACGGTAGTAGCACATTTCCTCATCTCGGATAAGACACGGACCTGAAAGGTGCTCACAGCGAGCGCGCTCTCCTTTTTGCACCTTCCTTGGACTCACGCTGGAAAAATGCATTGAAGTGCAAACGAAACTAGACGGTCTTTTAGTTTTAGCTAGTGTGAAGTGTAACTTCCACTTAGAATTGATGGCGCCGGTTCCAGAAAAAGAAAACCCAACAAAACACCGCCTTTTGTATGGATTCCTGCAGCAATCGTTACGTTCTCCCTGAGGTACGTCACCGTGATGGACATATCCAAGGCGAAGAACATGCCCGGCTACGTCCTGCTGCTCAATTACTTCAATTTCCTCGCCGGCATCGGAATCTTCTTCGGTCTGATCCTGGTGGCCATGAACCCGACCGGTCACCTGCGTAGAGACGGCACCTGGGTACTCGTTCAATCAATCAATCAATCAATCAATCAATCAATCAATCAATCAATCAATCAATCAATCAATCAATCAATCAATCAATCAATCAATCTTTTATTTGTAAAGGAGGAGTACGAGGCTCAAAGCTCGAGCAGCTGTTGACGAGGAATGCAGTTTCTTAAAATTTCCTTAATTCGAGTGAAATCTATGCATCGAAAAGAAAAATAAAAGAAAAGGAAATGCTCGCTTTGCGTAGAATGTGAACAGATAGCGTTGGTTATGCAATACCGGAATTTGCTGCGTTTATTCTTCACAACTGCAGGCAGCGTGCGTTCTAGGAATTGAGTGGCCCATGTTCCTTGTGAAGATTATAGAGGCGGAAGAGGCGGAGTGCTGCAAGGGGCATTCATGCATTGGAAGTGTCCCTACTGGTTCTCGCTTGGTGTAGCAGTTAGGGAATCGCACGGAAGCAAAAGACAATAAAAAGTTGCCGACGATGACTATCGATGAAGCGATAAGGTGAGGAAATGAGGAAATGCGAGCGCGTAGTCTGCGATTCGGGTGTCGCAAGACATGCCTACGAGAAAAACCTTTCATGCGCGTGTTCTTTCTTATCGGCTGTATCCGCCTGATCCTTGTGATATGACAGTGGGCTTATATGAATGGTAGACATATGAATGGGGGAGGGGGGGAGGAAAGCCTGGCCCACGTGCTGAGATATTAAGTGATTGCGTTAGACGGTGATCCGGGTTAGGCACTACGTGTGCGTCGCTGCCAAATGCACAACGGATGAGGTGCGAAAGAAACGGCGGAAATTTGAGACGTGAAGTGAAATTAACGGTTGCACAGTTAATTGTAGCTTATACTGGTGGCAAAATATAAGAGAAATTATTAGCAGGTCTGCATTTCTTCACCCTTGTGTTTGTGGCATAAACCACGTGACAGGGCAACTTCGTTACCACAGGTGAATTCCTTTTACACGATACAAGCCGAACTGTGTGCATTGAGGTATATGCACAAAAAAGCAGATGTATCGTCTGTTGCTGTAGAATTTCGAAGTGTACTTTTTTATGGTTTCTTACTTCATTCGGGCAGTGTAGGGTAAGCTCGTCTGCTAGGAAACGAAACGCGCACGGCATGCAGCCTCCTCCGAGTCTGCAAAGGAATGCGGCCCGAATGAGGCGAGGGAGGGGCAATCGCGCACATTAGCGGTGCACTCTTAGCACGGTAACCTTTAGTTTATTTTATATGTACACAAAAATGTGAAAATGTGCTCCTTTACTGAAGGTTAAAGCACTTTAACCTTTAGTAAAGGAACATATTTTCACATTTCTTGTACATATAAAATAAACTAAAGGTTACCGTGCTAAGAGTGTACTTCTGGGCCTGTGTTAATAAAAAGCGTCCTACGCTAGAATTATTCATAAGGGAGTATTTGACGCAGTCGGGACGTAGGACCTACATTAACGACGGAAGCTGGCTAATGGCAAACATCACTAGCGAAATTGAAGGTACACTAGAAAGAATAAAGCTTTTCGCCTCTAAAAGCAAGATTATACCTTTTTCCAATGCCAAAATCACCAATACTCTCACGAAACGGTGCTTGGTAAGCTGCAGCAGAAAACGCAACGGGAGAAACACACAGGTGGCGACACCACATTGAAGTCCCCGCGAAAAACACGCCGTTATATCATAGACATTAGTGGCGTGGTCGCACAGTGTCCACAGAGTCCTAAACTGGTAAAAACAAACTACATTGTTCTCTATGAGGGCTGAAGTCTTAACGTACAAAGTATAAGGAAAGTTTGTCGGGTCAGCGTTGCTCAATACGAAAATCCTATGTGGGGTCCATGGCGTCACGCTGACGCTCATGTGCGCAGAGCCTGGCGCGGAATTTAAGGGTGGAAACGTTCGTGAGTTGGTTATAAACGTGGTTTATGATAATGAATTGACTCACTGTCTATCTATAGCCATACCGTAAAATACCGCTTCTCGCATGTAAGTTGTTAAATCTCAGAAATGGAGTTATCCATGTGAGTTATAAAAGCGCAAAGTGCCATCGTAGTAGAAGGAATCTTACAACGGCGATATTTTTACTTGTCATAAAAGAACAGTCAGAAAGGCATGTGCTTCTTGGCCCATATTCACAAAAACGACTTACGCTGAAAATGTTCGTGAGAGAATAGCTTAGCCATACTGATATCGGGCTCACCATAACTCAAGCCGGCCAGCCAATGGCCGGAAGAGAAATTGGCGAATTCTACCAAAGAGAAATTTTGTGAACTGTACCCCTGATGTTTGACGGCGGCGATTGCTTGTCGACTAAAGAACACTAAAGTGAAAAGAATCTTTGTCGCAATGGTTGATTAGCTTTTCACAATACTAAAAACACCAATCTTGCGAGGAGAAGACCCTGGGCAAGCTAGAAAACGCGCGAAAAGAAAATACGGGTTGCGACGCCGCTTTGAAGTTCCAGCACTAATTCGTGCGGCGTCACAGGTCTTTGGCTACGTCTCCTAAGGCCTACCTAACTGTTTATCGGTGAGAAAAACGTACGTACATTGTGATCTAAGGAAGCCAGAAAATTAACACAAGAAGTTTCAGCAGGTTTTTATGGAATGAACTTAGCGAGAATGCGAAGAGAAAAAAAAATGGCCTTCCGACGTCGCAAGGAGAAAGTTCCGGCGCGAATTTCAAGACTAAAACTTTGCAGTTCATTTTCTTTTTAATACTGAACACAACATTCCGAAATTAACGAAAATTGCCCTATCGAAAAACCTTATGCTACATGTCCAATAACCTCGTATGAACACATATAAATCACACGTGTTCTCGTATGATTCATACGAGGTTATCGGATACGTGGTATATCTGGCATATGAGATTTTCCGATAGACATGAGTTCTAGAAATATAGGTGATTATTCTAAACCACTTCATATTTGCACTTCAGTGCCTCTTTAACACTTGTCATTACACTCCGAATAAGATTAGGCTATACTAGTTACTCCGTTGTAACATTTCAAGTGCATTGACAGCGGAACACATGAATACACATGCAGCTGAGCCCCATCTTCGTTCCACACGTGATCGGTGCCTCGGTGCTCTTCGCGTCAGGCCTGGTATATATGTTGGTCAACGCGCTGCTCACCTTGTGCCTGGTCGACCAGTACCGCAACTACGGCGTACTCAAGGCTCGCGTGGTCATCTTCGCCTTCGACCTGGTAGCCTGTGCGCTCAGTATCCTTTGACAGGGTTGTGTTGTCGTGTGTACTTCGCTCTGTACGCTGTTGTTATTGCCTTGTTGGTGTCATGTGCCCGAGCTGAGGTGGCGCTTTTTTAAGCAGGGAGCACTTTAGGTGCCCGGGATGTCGGTGCTCACTGATGTCCTCACGCTTGGAAAACAGCAGTCGAGAACTTAGCCAAAACATGATAATAACTGACCAAGACCGGTTAAAATGGATCTAGATTAAGAATTGTCCAAATAAACCGGATTAAAATAACAAAATAAAAGATGCACTGATGATAAATAGAGCGGAAACACAGGGGAATCGCTGCTCCGCACTTCGTAAAGCTTTACCTGCAGTGGAACTGGCCTAGAATTTTTTTGAAGCACCTCAAGAATATCGAAATATCCTGTTTCGCTTCATTTTCTTGCGTTATTTAGAATATTTTTATGCTATTTTAAGAATGGTCATGAAAATGAACCAAAACGTTTATATGAACGGGAAACTGTTACTGTCAAGTACAAGCAACGGTTTCCGCTGTCTGTTCCGCACGCTTAATGTATAGCAGAAATGATTGTTACTGTTCGGAAACAGCGTGGACCAAGGAGGCCAGTCCTCAATTTATTCAGACACTTCAACGCATTCTAAATACGGCGAACCTAGTATTTAAATTCAATAATTCTTAATCTCGCAACTCATAATTACGCGCAAGACTTGAATTTTATCTCTCTCATTTAGGCATGTGATTATCGGGACTGGTTAATAGCATATTTATTTTCGCAATACCTCGAGTTGGGCAGGAGGAAAAGCGCTTAACCACGGATGTATTTTTTGCCTGTTGGCGCCCGCACGCAGTGACAAAAGTGTCCTTAAGGACGCTGAAGCGCCAGCTCATTTACTATTTTGGCAAGCGACGAGGTTTTAATCATGTTTGGGCGTGGCACCGCAAGCACAGTTTGTCATGCGACCATAAGAATAGGCAACTGGCCAATCTTCGCATATTACTACATCCAGCTTCGAATGTTAAGAGTTGACTGCTTCGTTTCGCGGCGTTACGGCATGACCACTTGAATATTGATCTCTTCATTTCAGTCGGTTATTTTGGAGTATCGAAAAAAGATTAGCGCACCATCCACTAGTGGCGCAAGGCTAGTTAAGCAGCGAAGCTGGCACTTGGCTAGTCCGGGTCTTCCTCTTCTTCGTCTTCGTCATCATCACCATCATGTACTTCTCTTCTTCTTCTTCTTCTTCATCATCATCATCATAATCATCATCACGTTCTTCTTCATCTCCTTCTGCTTCCTCATCTTCAACTACTTTAGTCACGCGCCATTGTGGCGTGATGTTACGTAATGTAGCATGATGTTCAGGCCACTACAAGGCTGGTAGATGTAGCGTCGCTTGGTTGCCAGGCAAGGTCATTTCAAGATCATATGTGTGATACGGATGAAAGAACGAAAAGCTTGAACAGCTCCGCTGTTAAAAGAAAAAGAAAGCATTAGGCGACGTTCTCCCCAGGTGTTCCTAAAGGCGCTAGTCCCTAGACTTTTGGCGAACTTGTCATTGACAGTGGGTAGACATTAGGTGAAATTTGTCAGGTGCGGCTCATAGCAGCATACCCGGTGCGGGCATAACACGCTCATAATTTCTTTAATTGTTTTCTTTGGTTCCACGAGTGGGTGACATCCGTATGCCATCGGGGTGTCACAGGTGATTTTTTGTTATCGGTAATCGTGATGTGATTGACGAGCATAACATTGCCATCGGATCTATCAATCACGCTACATTCGAAGCCCTGATGATTTCTGGGGTTTTACGTCCCAGAACTGCGATCTGATTACGACAGACGCCGTCGTGGAAATTTCGCCGCTCCGGAAATTTCGACCAGCTGGGGTTCTTCAGCGTGCACTGACATCGCACGGTACACGGGCGTCAAGCATTTTGCCTCCATCAAAATTCTTCGCCGTGGCAGGGATATTGGCAAAAGTATCGTTCATCACCATCATCGCCTCGCAATTTGCTTTGAAAATAATTTTAGCGTCGTGGCTGTCTGTGACTACAGAATGAAAAAAAAGAGGCAGATCCCACGTGCAGGGGAAATCAAGGAAATGCGCAGCACTCATCAGGAACCTAAAATGCATCTGCATGGTTGTCTCGCTATACGGATTTTGGTGCATACGAAGTTAACGAAACGGCTGCAAGAGCAGCAAGACTGTGGCATGTAAACCATGCAGCTCATGATACGCATGTCATGATTGTAATGTTATGACCTGTCACTTACGTTCGTCATGCAGTCGTGTTTTGCCATAGCAATTTTGGTATACATCCTGTTAACGAAACACGTGGCATGTAAATCATGCCTCTTATGGCATGCACGTCATGGTTTTCATGTTATGACCTGTCATTTATGTTCGTCATGCAAAGTCGTAGGCGGCTAGATAGATAGATAGATAGATAGATAGATAGATAGATAGATAGATAGATAGATAGATAGATAGATAGATAGATACGCTCAAAATCGCCGAAGTTCGCTAAGTCATGCTTCGCATTTAATAACGAAAGCCGCACCACTAGGCTTCGGCTAAGCTGCCATGCAATGTTTTTGCATATAGTTTGTACTAGCGGAGTTGAAATGAACTTGAAATAGACAAGCCACGCTTGTCTGGTCTGTATCAACACAATTATGTGCGTATGCTGGACAACACAGTGCTTAGTCTGGAGTGCCCTTTCTTCATGAAGTCAATTTGTTGATCCGAGGCGTCCATCCTCCTTTCTCTTACCCCCTTTATTAAAAGTCTTGCTCCCGACATCCGTTCTTTACGATTCTGGCACTACGAAGCTGTACGCTCGTTTCAGGCGGCCACAAACGGCCGTACATCACGCAAACTTGTTTCCAGAAATTAACAATGCGTGACTTGAACCAAGGTTAGGCGGACAATGACTGTACTATGCGCAAATCCATTTCACCAAGCTGAACAATCATAGAAAGACGCCATGTCTCTTGAAAGATGCCCGACATAACTTGTTAACAAAAGATTAATCCAAAACATTGTTTTGGTCTCGATGCGCATTCGCGAAAACAGTTCTGTTCCGCTAGGAATGTGAAAAGACCAACGGCTGGAACTGCCTTGACAAAAATGTGTTATTTTGCTTAAGTAGGTAATAGCTGCAGTAGGACGGAGTACATTTATGTTATACAACAACTCAAGAGGGCTGGTAATGTTGCAAAACAAATCACTCAATTAAATGAAGCCCCTGTTCGCATTATCGACTATACGAAGCTTTCCACCCACCAGGCAACTGGAGTTTCAAAAACACATGGATGTATAAATAACATGCCGACATTCAATCGGAAGGGACTGAATAGAAGGTATGCTAATGGCACTGCCGCTACTTCCAAGTGGTTATACCCTCAAAGCGTTAAATGTAGAAATAAAAAAAAAAGAAAGATCTAATGGAGGTGGCCATGCTCGAACCGACAAGTGCTTCGTCGTTTATGTTATCCGTTTATTTCCTCGAGCGGAATCGTTCGTAACCTTTGAATTAAGTTGTGCCATTTCTTCTGGTGAATTCCCGTAAGGTGTTCTTCAACGAAAAATGGCAAGGTATCGTGTAGGTGTCTTTTTCCTTGTCCCTTTTAGGGTCCGTGTTTTGCGTCAGCGTTGATAATTTTGGACAAGAAGCATAAATCATGCCGTGACCTTGACGATACTGCCTTCAGCGGCTGTGAAATTCCCAAAAAATCTGCTGTCGATGAAGCCACATCCCACCAGCCCCAGAGAGGCAAGTATAATCTATCTATCTATCTATCTATCTATCTATCTATCTATCTATCTATCTATCTATCTATCTATCTATCTATCTATCTATCTATCTATCTATCTATCTATCTACAAATACCGTTAGCCCTACCCAAAATGAGGGATATCAAGGAAGGTTTAATGGGAGGTTTCCAAACAATGCACTCAATCAAAGCACCACAATGCAGTAAAGGTTATTCGCCATTAAGGCGCTCAGTTAGTGAATACACGTACTAGTCGAGCTTACGTGACAACGCCGTTACTGACATCCGTCACTGATGCTTCACTAGAACACCGCAAACTACATATAGCCTAGACTATATTCAGAGAGACAACCAATGTGAAGTATTTACGACTGCTGATAATGCAGGCGCTCCTGGGGTAGCATATCAAAAAAAAAAAATTATACTAACAAACAGCTTCACAGCTGTTTTGCACAGTTGCTTTGCTGGGGTGGTGTAATACTCGGACGGCGAAATTCTGTAAGGCGGCAGAAAATTATAGTTCATACCGGTCAGTGCTCAAAGTAGGGAAGGATGTTTTAAGAATAGGGTCTATGCCTGTACTATACTGAAGCTTGCCGTGAGTTATCCGCCCACACCATCGGCTACTTATCTTTCCTGTCGCCTTTCCCTTCACCAACTTCTCAACACGTATTACCATTGACAAAGAAAAGCAATGCAGTCGACGAAATCCTGGAAAAGGATTTATGATGCATAGTTTCCCCAGTGACATTGGCACAGGGAAGACGTGCCATCGGAATCTATGTAAAGAACGTTTAGCGTATACGTGATACGTGACAACCCGTCCCGAAGAGAATCAAAATGTTCGTTTTCTCGGTCGCACTACTCGCAGTATCCAGAGGGGGCCATTATTTCCATCATCGCCGAGTGGTTCATGCTGGCCACCTTCATGGGCTACTTCTACACTATGAAGTCCGAGCTGGACGCCATGGTCGTGGTCATCGGCATCCAGAAGCGGCGATCACTGTTGGGCACTGATGATTCGGAGCGTGGCACAACAGCCCCGCCCCAATTGTTATCATCGGCGTCGGTCCGAAAGGATCCCGGTGCTCGGAACCGACCGCAGGATCTCGATGGCACTGAAGGCCAGGGGCTACTTAGGGCGGCGACGTTAAACGCATCCACTCACAGCAGCAATGGAAGGTCCTTATCGTCGCTGCCCTTGGCTGTCCACTCAGTGTCTAGGCCAGTAGAGAACCGAACAGTTCAACTGCAGAATCCACTTGAGCGGAGCCGACCAACAGGTCACCCAAGTCCTTCCCGAGTGTCTCGGAATGATCTAGAGCGAGCCGCCGGCGTCATCACAGCTCTTGGTGGGAAAGAGATTGGAGAAAGCAGGCAGTCGAGCCTTATTTCCAGTCGCATCACCGCTTTTACGAATACGGATGCATCCGGATACCCCACATACAACGGACGTCACCATGCTGTGGTTCCCGCTGACCCCAGCATCAGCGGCGTCCAAATGGCCAAGTCTCCTCCGTCCGGAGAATCTTCGGCGCACAGAGAGGGAGTGTCCGGAAAGCAGTCAAAAAACGAGGAAAGGTCTGCCACGCCTTCATCGAGACGCCCGAAGAACCGCGGCGAGGTGTCTTCGCGGTCGTCGTCCTGTCATACCAGAGGCCCTCCATTGCCTCGAGGCCGACCTATCGCCGCACATCAATAGGACCTCATGCGTAGCTGAGGATGCGTCGCGTTATTGAAAGAGGCGAAGTAAGAGGTGCGGCTCGTGACGAAAGGATTATTTCGCTGCTATGCATTAGTGTAGTTACAACGCTTTTTTTTTTCATGCCGTCAAAAAATCTTGATGCAACCGATATAAAAAAAAATACCGCTCGTATTCTGTGAATCAAATTGTTCTTGTTATAGTGCAGCTACGTTCCAGGCATGCAGATGTCGAAATGAACGATGTGCAAACGATGCGCACGCCGCGGTTGAGAAACATTGCACGCCAGCCGTGGCATCTCCAATAAATCACGGGGTTGTCTTTCGCAGGGCTTGTTTTTTCCCAAACTTCGCTCGTGGCGCGACTTGGCTGCCGAACCCGGATATAAATAGCATTCCTATGAAGGAAAATGCGGGGGGAAAATGCGTGTTTGCGTATCGCACGCATGCGTTACCACCGTTATCGCTATCATCGATCAATTCGCTGCCTTGTATGTGAAGTGGAGTAAGCACTAATGAGAAGGATCTAGCGTTGCGCCAGCTGTGGCGACAAGGCAACTAGCAATCCCGATTTGCTTTCTTTTGCGGCAGCGCCATATGCATGAAAACGCCTGGCAGTCGCCTCATTGGTGCGTTATAATGCTTACCCTATAGATGCCTACCGAGTCCGATTCCAATACCTAGAAATCCGGAGTCGTAGCTTAGTGATAACATCTCAGTAGGAGTCGAAAAGGATATGGGCTACCGGCTGCCCAAACAAGACTGTGGCCGTGGAGGAGGAGGATTATAAATACTCCGGGAAGTTCGTGTTCTTGCGCAAAGGTCGTGGTTCATGCGCCTACCATAAGCTAGGGGTCTATACTGTACCACGGAATACGTGGCACACTTTACGTTGGTCCTCCCCGATTGGTCACTTCATTGGTCAATAGGCAGAATCGGCCAATCAAGGAGGACCAGCACGGAATCAAGAGTCTTCCCTATAGCGTTGTCGTGTCGACGTTACGTCGCGCGACTTCTTTCATACAACGTCCACCACTTGGGCTACGTGCAGTTTACTAGGAACACTTAAGTATACTTAGGTAGTATACTTAGGCAGATTGAATGCGATACCGTGCAGCATTGAAAGACAGCCTCTATAGGAGAATGACTTGGGACCGGCGGCATTACTGTGGTATTTCTCACCGGGCGTTATCCCATTCCTAGTCAGGACACATACATAAATATTTTTAATCAAGGAATAGTTATTTACCTAGTAAAATATCTTACAATAGGCGAGGGGTATTCTAATGGGGGTGTTTCACTAATGGTGGATCCCGAAAAATCTGTTCTTTGAAGTTGTTAGCCACCAGATGGCTTGGATTTGTCCTGGCGCTGTGATCGCATTGAATTTATCGTTATCATGAAAGAGAACCCGTGTCCTTTAAGACGGAGAACGAACATCTCGAAAACTGGGCGAATAGGTTGAGGCAACGGAGTGATTAAAAGGTATAGTAATAACCGGAAATGTGCCTTATTTTGCATGCATGCTTGAAGTGTTCTTCACCCTGTGCGATCTTGCGCTACGTCCAGGTACACCGCGAGAGTAAGATAGGCGCCGAATTCACGAAACTTCCCTTTCGTATGTGCTTTTTGCCATTGGCTGGCTGGCTTCCGTAATGACATGACCAGCGTCAAGATTGGCTGAAATTTTCTCTTACGAACATTTTTATCGTAAGTTGTTTTTGTGAATACGGGAGCAGGTTCAAATAGTTGACATTCTTAAAGGGACAATACAGCTACAAAACCGACCATTCTTGCGCAATACCAAGAGCACGCTTTTGCGAAGGAAGACGCCTGAGAAAGCCCGAGAAGCTTATACAGGTGGGCGACAAAATTAACTACAACCTTTATATATTTCATTGGACACATTGGGAAAGAATGCCCCTAAACTGACGTCGTTTTAATCGTTTTGAAAATTCGAAGTGAATACCACTCTCGCACTCTTTGGCTGCAATGCTTAAGTCGTAATGCTCTGCAAAGTGATTACCAAACCTTAATGATCGAGCGCGTATTTGCAGTATAGTTTAGCATGTATTTAGACTTCTCGACGAAATATTATCTGCCGTCTCAAAAAATTGAACAAGGGGACTCGGATAGATACCGTGAAAATTGTTCAAGATTTGCCAAGAAACGCATCGCATACAAAATTAAACCCCTATAAGCTTGCCACGAGAGAGGAAAGTGTCTTCAGATTAATTCTCGCATTGTTGAACGTGCGGAATCTGGAGTACTAATTTCCACACGTACGCTCAATGTTCTCACTTGGCACTGAGAACTTTGTAACTCCTTCGTGGCTGACATTTAGACGCGTGTACCTTTTGCGATGCACCTAGAGCAAGTCCACGTGACCAGGCGATGGACGTGGTCATTTTCATACCGAAGATGCCAGCTGTCGGCCCGCTAATGGTTAATGGTGTTAACGTCACTGGGAAGCCGGCATTTCACGAACCAACCCTAAAATGCTGCCGACGTGAGACGAGCCTAGAATACACTTGGCCACCCGCCAACCACAAGGAAGTGGTTCGACTACACGCGTCGGAGCACCGTATAGGGGTGGGTAGCAATGAACGGAGTTCTATTCTCAAAGCCAGCCTCTTTCTTGGCAGCTCGCTTGAGACTTCGCAATTCAGGGTCGATTATTTTGTACTTTTTTTTACTCTGTACGCGACGTGATGACCGTGAACCTCATAAATCCAGAAGACATGTTTTTTTTTTCTGTTTTATGGTTTCAAGGCATCGACACGATCACCAAGACGTGGTCACGTGCACGGCCGAGAGGAAACTTTCCACCGGTAACTCGCAGTCTCGGGGTTGAGGGAATTCCCCTCTCCCATGTTTCAAGCCCCGACATGCGTTGGTCACTGTGGCGTTGACCTGTGCCAAACGTCCGGGTAAAAAAGGAAAAAGGTGGGGGTGCATGTTTGCTTCCGAGAACATGCGAAAGTGAACATTTGGCTGGGACTAATAACCGGTGCACATGGGGCGGGCATATCACCCGAGGAATCTCGAAATTGCCCCCGCGGTCCACTTTTCTGCTGGGGTTTTCCAAGCGCCCGAAAGTTTATACGGTGCGCACACCATTAGGCTCAGGAGACGCGAGCTAGACGCCATGCTTTACCTTGGCGCAATTTTGGTGGTATTGCGGGGCTCCGCCCAGCGAGACCTTGAACCTGTCGCCCTGGATAACCGGTGGCGGATGAAGTGCATATCAGTAGGTCATTACGGCCTCGCTTTTTCTAACACACACACACACACACACACACACACACACACACACACACACACACACACACACACACACACACACACACACGCAGGTTGGTCGCTGCGCTCATTTCACCTGCTCCTATACGTAAGTTTCGAAAATGAAAGCTGCCCCACCCCGGTGGTCTAGTGGCTATGGCACTCGGCTCCAGATCCGAAGATCGCAGGATCGAATTCCGGCCGCGGCGGCTGCATTTCAATGGAGGCGAAATGATGAGGCCCGTGTGCTGTGCGATGTCAGCGCACGTTAAAGAACCCCAGGTGGTCGAAATTTCCGGAGACCTCCACTACGGCGGCTCTCATAATCAGAGCTGGTTTTGGGACGTCAAACCCCTCAAATCAATCAATGCTGCGCTTCTTTTGTTCCTCTTCGTAAACTTGGCAAGAGTGGACGCCTCCCCTCTGGGTCCATTCGGAATGATTCGCTCTGTACCCCAAATAAGTTGTGAGATCTTTTGTGAGAGTTCTGCGCTAACAGCACTCAGGCTGGTTCAGAAATGCTGTATTGGAGAATGCAATGCAATATTTCTCAACGAGAGCACTGCTAGAGCAGAGTGCTATAAGTGGAAAAAAATAAAATAAAGAAAATAAAGTCGTTTTGCTAACCTTTAGTACACTTAAAGGGGTCCTGAACCACCGCTCGGGCTTCATTTTGAAAACGGCTGGGCGCGTATTGAATGTGTCTCAGAAATTCACAGCCGAAAGAATTTTTCAAAACGGTTTGTTAGGAGCGAAGATATTGCGACCGGAAAACCTCAATTTCCAGTCCTGTCTCAACTCTGCGGAATAGAGGGTACAGAGCTCCTTAGGGCGGTGTCGAAGGAGGTGCCCCGCCCACCGTGTTACGTCACCAGACTTCAGCGACGTATCAGAGTATCTGACGAAAAGCGCGCGACTACCGGGGGCTGTTTCTTCGCAGCGCGCTTGTGGCCGCCTGCTCGCTTCGCGCCTGGGCTCGGTCGCGTGCTCTCGCGATCACCATATTCTTTTTTTTTTCGATCCTCCGAAGCTTTGTTTTCGTTCGTCACGCACGTTTAGGCTCGCAGGTGTGAGCGTTTACTTTGTCAGTGCGCTGCTTGTCGTCGATATTGTGCATAACGCGGCGTCAGGACAAACAGCGCATCTATCAACTCTGCTCCACCTTGTCCTGCATAACCCCTAGTTAATTGTTGATTAGTGATTGTAGACGGGATAATCATGCTGTCGGGCTCGAACGTGACTACTATGACTCGAAAGGACGACCTTCACAACTCGGACCCTTGCCGACAGGTTAATGTGGAATAAGGTGCGTTGACACGCGGTAAGATGGATGGATTAATTTAATGCGTAAATACACTACTTCAATTTTAACAGTGAAGCTGTTTAAGCTATTGGTGAAACTGGGAAATCTGCCGAAAACTCCGCTAAGCTATGTAATGCTAGCATAACACTACCACGCAGTAGTAAAGACGAAGCTCCCTAGGACTAGTTAGGTAAGGCTGTCTCATTCAATGGAGCCTAATTAAGATTCCTAGGACTAGTTAGGTAAGACTAAGTATAATTCAAAGGAGCCTAATTAGGAGTAATTAATTGAAGCCTAGTTCAGGTAAGACTATAGTATTGGGTTTTTTGTGAAATTATGACTCGATCAGAAGTCGCACAATATGCGTTCTCCCGCATCGTAGAGCATTCCTCTACTTATTGCTCGCCTTCCTGAATAAAAATACGGTCTCTCAAAATTTTGCCCAAAATGCCAAAAAAAGGTAAGACTATAGTATTGGGTTTTTTGTGAAATTTTGACTCGATCAGAAGTCGCACAAACAGCGTTTTACCGCATCGTAGATCATTCCTCTACTTATTGCGCGCCTTCCTGAATAAAAATACGGTCTCTCAAAATCTTGCCCAATATGCCAAAAAAGGTAAGACTATATAGTATTGGGTTTTTTGTGAAATTTTGACTCGATCAGAAGTCGCACAAATTGAGCTTTCCCGCAACGTAGAGCATTCCTCTACTTATTGCGCGCCTTCCTGAATAAAAATACGGTCTCTCAAAATCTTGCCCAAAATGCCAAAAAAGGTAAGACTATAGTATTGGGTTTTTTGTGAAATTTTGACTCGATCAGAATGCATCTTCCCGCATCGTAGAGCATTCCTATAATTATTGCGCGGCTTCCTCAATAAAATGCGGTCTCTCAAAATCTTTCCCAAAGTGCCAAAAAAGGTAATACTATAGTACTGGGTTTCTTGTGAAATTTGACTCGATCAGAAGTCGCACAAAATGCGTTTTACCGCATCGTAGAGCGTTCCTCTGCTTATTGCGAGCCTTCCTGAATAAAATACGGTTCTCTCAAAATCTTGCCCAAAATTGCAAAAAAGATAACACTATAGTCCTGGGCTTTGTGTGAAATTTTGACTCGATCAGATGTCGCTCTAAATACGATTGGCCGCATCAGCATTCTTCTACTGATTGCGCGCCTTCCTGAATAAAATACGGTCTCTCAAAATTTGCCCAAAAGCCAAAAAAGGTAAGACTATAGGATTTGGGTTTTTTGTGAAATTTGACTCGATCAGAAGTCGGCAACAAAATGCTTGTACCGCAATCGTAGAGGCGTTCCTCTGCTTATTGCGGCGCCTTCGCTGAATAAAAATACGGTCTTTCAAAATCTTGCCGCAAAATGCCAAAAAATGTAAGACTATAGTATTGGTTTTTGTGAATTTTGACTCGATC